>CM067361.1:24793242-24808242 GCA_034401795.1 Chaetoderma sp. LZ-2023a | reverse complement strand
GTGCTACCTGGTGGAGAGTGGAATAAAATGATGACCGTAGCGCTACCTGGTGGACAGCGAGTGAAAATGTTGATGGCAACGCTACCTGGCCAATTTTGAGGGAATACGTTGCGTTCAAATAGGGAAGCAATAGCGATATATCGTAAGATAAACCGCCGATTTTGTGGGATTAAATTTCGAAATAAGTGACGTATTTGTTCAGGAACAATAAGCAGCTGAATGAGAAACCTAACTGATATACCTGGTATTTAGCGAAATAGTGGCTGTTTGAAAATAAGGCCTTAAGCCGTGTTCTCACTAGAGACTTAACCGGCGTAACGCAATACTGAGGTATGGCGTTATTCCTGATTAACTCTCCAGTGAGAACACGGTCTTAGTCATTTATCATTTAAAAAAAGAGACTCAGGGCTCTTTCTCATTGCCCAATCCTGTTTAATTATTTCGTGTATTATATAGGTTAATATATAGCAGATATATCTGTTATCCTTCGCACTGGTGGAAGATAATCCTGGACTGCATGATAGCGCTACCTGGCGGAGGGTGAGATAAAATGATGTCAAAGGCGCTACACGGCGGAAAGTGAGAAAAAATGCAGACAGTTACACTACCTGGCAGATTTTGTGGGAATGGGTTGCCTTCACATATGGAAGCATAGGGAAGTAATAATGATAGATTGGAAGCCAAACCGCCGATTTTGTGAGATTAATTTTCTGAAATAAGTGATGTATTTAATCCGGGACAAGAGACCTCCAATGAGATCGGTAGGCGATATATCTAGTATTTACCGAATAATGGCTGTATGAGAACAAGGCCTACGATTTCATATAGCGATATATAGTACTTGATTGTGGCATCTTACTTAAAATCCACCTGCAAATTCATCGAAGTTATCTTCCTTATTTCAAATTTGTAAAGATAATTTAATAAATTCTGTATCTAAACAAGGCCAAACAGTTCCAGTATCTCTTGATAGTTAGTTCTAGAATCATCTTTGGAGAAAAAGGCAACCTTTTCCCGAATCTGAAATCACCTGATTTGATCCATAGCATTTGCCGAGAGGGCCAAGTAATGGACATTTCAAGTGTATCTATCCATAATATGGTGTCCTAAGCAACTGCCTGATACGTATGATGACGCCATAATCAATTACAGCATGAATGACTCGATTTAGTCCGCCATAAGCACTTAATAGTCCGACACGTTGTACGAATTGGTTTAAACGTGATTTATTTGTTCAGATGGGAGCACGATAAGACTTAGAGTCTTATGCCCGTGTCTCTCATACACATACAGATTATTCAAAACTTTTTTACAACAAAATGGCGGCAAATCATAATAGTTTAATTAATTGTAGTCTATTGGTGTGCATAAGTATGTGAATGTTGAGTGTGAGGTGGGGGAGAGTAGGAAGAAAGACCGAGATAGAAAGGGAGAGGGGGAAAGGGGGGGGGGAGGGTGAGAGATAGAGAGAGCGAGGAATAAGATCAAATGGAAGAATAGCAGAGGTGAGCTCTAGGTGCTGCCTTCGCCCCGACCTGTACGTGTTGGGCTGCTGTCCATGTACCCCGTAAACTATAAGTTCACAAACAGGAAGCTACTGAAAGCGGTTGGTGTTAATTATGTATTGACATACCGTATTACAGATCAGTTTGTTCATTTCCAAGTTGGTAGTGTAAGTCCCGTATAGAAGCTGGTTGACCGTAAGATTAGCAAGAGAAATATCGTTCAAGGCAAGCTGATTTTGGAAAACGACTCTTTGCTCGTTAAAAAGGGCACAATGTAAGAGGTAGTGGTGTGTAGATTCATCAGTGTGCCCACAAGAACAACTGGCAGATTCCGACAGAAAGTTGTCAAATAGATGTCGGTTTAAAGAACTACAACCATTTCGGAGCCTGCATAGCATTATGTTGGCAAACCTCGGGCCTACGTAATACCACTCAGGCGGTTGTCGTAAGGATGACATAGCCTTGAGTTTGCTTTTAAATTCTAGGAGAGTGACAGAATCTCTCACCGGCACAGGAAGCATATTCCAGGCGCGGATCGTTGCTGGGAAAAAGGATCCAGAGAATAGCTCAGTACGGCAGCGGAATGGAGTGAAGAAATTTGGATGACGGATATTGTAAGGATTTCGTACTTGGGATAGTGTGGGAAGATGGTTGACTAGAACCTCACAGGTCATCCCGTTAATAATTTTAAATAGCATAGATAATCTATGAAATTCACGTCTGATTGACAAGGTTTCGATGCCTGTTTCTAAGTACAGGTCTTCAGTGCTCGCACTACGTGTCATTCCACATACCGTTCTGAGAGCATCTTTTTGGATATCCTCTAGCCGAATTACAAGATATTGTGGAATATTATCCCACACAACATCTGCATATTCTAACGATGGTCTAATAAATGTTTTGTACATGATCTCGAGACATTTGCGGTCTAGAATATATTTTAGACCTTTAAGTAAGGAGTTTGTGTTGAGCGTTTGCTATGAGATTACTCACATGGTTAAGCCAATTCCCTTTGTTATTAAAGGTAATGCCGAGGTGCTTATGATCAGTTGATGGTAGAATTTCAGAATCTTTGAAGTTGATTGAAAAGGATGTGGGCTCGTTGCGCAGGAAAAAAATTAGAGATGTAGTTTTCGAGGCATTAAACTTGACGAGCCACATGTTTGCCCAATGCGTCATGGTCAGTAGATCGTAATCGAGTGTGGCAGTGTGTTCTTTTAGATCATCTGACATTACATATAGGCACGTGTCATCAGCAAAAAGTCTAATATTGTGAATTATATTGCTGGGCATGTCATTAATAAAAACTAAGAATAACAAAGGACCAAGCACAGAGCCTTGTGGAACTCCAGCATGTAAACGAAGTAGGGTGGACTCATTGCCGTTTATAACTACTCGCTGGTATCGGTTTCCAAGATAATTTTCGAACCATGTAAGTAGATTTCCACAGATACCAAAATTCCTAAGCTTCTGTAGGAGGCCGCGATGCCATACTCGATCAAAGGCTTTAGATATATCGAAGAATAGAAAGATTATTTCCTTTTGATCGTCAAGGGCTTGAGTAATATCCGTGTAGATATCAAGCAGTTTATTTACTGTAGAATGTGATGGAAGAAAGCCAGACTGATATAGAGTGATATCATGTCTAATATAGTTATAGATATGTTTAAAAATGGTTCTCTCCATAACTTTACTAATACAACTCAACAGTGATATTGGTCGATAATTTGAACATAAGCTCTTGTCTCCTTTCTTGAATATAGGAGTTACATTAGCGATTTTCCAAGAAGTGGGGAACTGCGCACTAGAAAGTGAGTAATTAAAGAACCGCGCTAGTATTGGGACCAATACTTGTTGGGTCTCGAATAAGAGTTTCGGGCTTAATTTATCCGGGCCAACAGCTTTAGACGTGTCCAGATTGGACAGTACATCGGAGATGTCAGTGTTTGATATTGTAATTGAGTGGCGAGTATTGTCCGTATACATAGATAGAGGCGGTAAGCTGACATTAGCATCGTCAATATTGGCGATGCTAGAGAAGTACCGGTTAAGGAGGCTTGCCTTTTCTAAAGAGTCGTAAGAGAATGAGCCATCATCGCGCTTCAGAGGCGGCATTTCGCTAAAATTAGAGTTAGTATCACATAGGAACGTCTTACATATTTTCCACCACTCTTTAGAACCTGTGCGTCCATGCCTTATTTTTTCAGCTAATTTATTCCTGAAGTTTTCTTTCGCTGTTCGGACTAATGTATTGATGCGGTTTCTCTGTTTTTTAAAGTTGGCCACGTCTTGCTCTCGGTTAGTTTTTCTTGATTTCTTGAACAATTTTTCCCTGACTCTCATTTCGTGCTTTATTTTGCTGGACATCCAGACTTTATCGTTTGGGTTTATAGTTATAGTCTTATTTGGGATACTAATACTAGCAGCGGCAATAATGTTTGTAGTGATTGTCTGACACCAAATGTCGACGCCATTAGCATCGGAGATGTTGTTCCAGGGTGCGTTAGTTAAGTGATCCCTAAATAAATCCCAATCAGCTTTCGCATAGTCCCATATATGGCGAGTGTATGTTTTACGTTTAGGTATGGAGGATGATAAAACCAAATATACTGGAGTATGATCACTACAAAATGGCGCAAGTACTCCACTCGCTTTTACTATTCTGGCACAGCTGATAATAATTGGATCAAGTAATGTATTTGAAATGGGTCGGGTTGGTTCTTGTATTAACTGGTGGAAGCCAAACGTACATATGATGTCACGTAGATGATGCTTAGATGGATTGAGAATATCGTCGTTAATGTCGCCGAGTAGGACGTTGTACGAATTGTATGTATTTAATATTTAATAAACCTGCTGTTGAATATGTTGGAACTAATTTGACTGAGCACTGTTGCTGCCATTGTCAACAAGAGCAGCACCCAATCAAATTAGTTTCAAAATATTTAACAGATTAACTGTATAGTTTTCTGGAAATTGATAGTCAGGTCGTTCGGTGATCGGCCGATCCCAACACAAGAGAAGTCTGGTGGAGCATAGCTGGACATTGGCGGGGTTTAGCTACAACTGGATAGGTCCATTATTAGACGGTATCAGGTGGCTCTCGTCTATAGTGTAAGAATTAAGGCTCGGTATTCTTCAAATATACATAGCTGTTTATATAACTAAATATGTTCATGCGTTCGCAAGTGTAAGTGTAAGAATTACCTACCTTGATCTGTGTGTATTTATCTATATCTTATATGCGCGTGCATGTGCACGTGCATGCATATATATGTGCATATGAAAATGCTAATTCTACATGTCATACCTGTAGTTTCTTGCAATTGCGTTGTTGGTTCTCTTGCCTCTGGTGTTGGTGGCTCAGTTGGTAGCTCAGTTGGTAGCTCAGTTGGTGACTCAGTTGGTGGTGGCTCTGAATGTTAATAAATTCATAGATATTGGTGTAGCTAAATATGTACATGTCCTCTTTGTTAATCAGTTCACATTCAATGGATTTTATTGGACAACAAGAATTTGAAGCATCTTACAAATACGGTTTAACAAGATATGCAACGCGTAGTTTCTGCAAAACTTTCGGACAGTCCAAGATGCTCGCCAAAGCTATTTAGGAATCAAAATTCATGTTTGATATATTGAAGCCACCTGCGATAAGATCATTCCACTCGGGGTTTGTTGAAATTGGGTCATTGATTAAAGATTGCTTAGCGCTTTAAATGGTTCCGAAAATTTTCGGAAAATCCAAGATGGTCGCCAAAAATAGACCAATTAGAATTCCGAATAGAAGCTCTAGGGTCAAGCACCGTATGCCAAATTTGATTAAAATCCACAAAGAGGTTAAGGAGGAGGTGCGTTTGGACAATTTTCCGTAAGTTATTAATAAAATCTAAGTTTTTCCCTCAAAAAATTGACCAAGGAAAATAATGAAAATATGTTCTGGACCCTATCATGACAGGATCCTTCTAGCCAAATTTGATTGAAATCTGTCCAACAACTAAGGAGGAGAGACATTTTGACGATTTCTAGTAAATATATCATACAATCTCAGATTTCCACACCAAAGATTGACCCATCCAAATTCTGAATCCTATGCGATAGAATCCTTCCAGTCGAATTTGGTTGAAATCCACAAAGAGACTAAGGAGTAGACGGGCTTTGACAATTTCCGGTAAATTTTTCATAAAATCTAAAAATTTCATCCCAAAGATTAACCAATCACAATACTGAGCAGTTATTGAGTCTGCCACGATAGGGCCTCTCTATCAAATTTGGTTGAAATATGTCACGCAACAAAAGAGAAATCGCGTTTAAACAATTTCTGGTAAATTCTTAATACAATCTAAGATTTCACGCACAAAAGTAACCAATCAAAATTCTGATTAGAAATTCTAGAGCCTTAGGGTCATCAATTTCCCGGTGGTATACACAATCATCAGCGAAGTGTCCTGCACTACATCATTTATGCCAACTAAAACCAGTACCAGGCATAGAACGCTTCCTTGCGGTACACCAGACACAACATCAGCAACGCTTGATTTAACAGCATTGACTACTATGCATTGTTTGCGACCTGTGAAGAATAACTCAATCCAATTTAGTCTGTTTCTGACTCACCATATTTGTGCAATTTAGATTTCAAAAGTCCATGTGGAACGGTGTCGAAAGACTTTTCAAAATCGAGAATAAATATATCCACTTTGTAGATATCGGATTGTCTTATGGGAAGTCATGACCCCGGTAGACGTCTTATATTTGCAAGTAAGACCTCAGTGAAATTCTCATATTTGAAAATACCAGATGAGCTACTGAATTGAGAGAATAGTAGCAGTAGCAATTAGATACGTAGTAGTAGGATGCACTGGTTGACTTTGACCAGGGCTGGTAGTGATACAGTTTCGCGGAAATAGGATGGAAACTGGATCGAAACTGTAGTAGTATATTCAGCACAATAAGTTAGAAGTAGAATAGATTGGAATAAGACCAACGGTTCTGAGTTGATGATATCTGTCAATAGTTGAAGATAAAAGTTGTTGCTGTGGGATCGGCATACACTTTTATGGTATTCGGCAGTCATTTAGGCCGTTAGTTTAGTAAATAATAGAGTGGTAAGAATAGATACGAATCGATGGGAATCGAGAGAATTATAGGAAACAGACTGACATGTAGTTGTTGACGGTCGGCATTCCGACTCCCTTAAGCAAGTACAACAACACCAGCTGGCAATGAGATCATACAGCTCATGTGCTTATTAACGTTTGTTTCCTACAGGCTTATCCACGATAGGCAAGGGACAGTACAGAGGCATTGTAGCGTCCTGTAGGAATTAATAACACCATCGAAATTTGTATATCAACTATATGTCTATCAAAGAAAGGCATGCTACAACAACATATTCCGTAATGTTGTTAGTTAGCTGACAGATCGCATCAAATCAGAACCAGCTAGAACCGCTTTGCCAGAGTTAGCGTGTAGATATAACATGTTTAGTAATGAATCCCTAGAAGAGAAGCCCAGAGTTTGATTGGCCGAGATAACGTCATAATCAATGAGCATCGAGTCAGACTCTGTGGCAGAGAAACAAAAGAACTGAGTTTCAGAGTGAAATTGAGAGATAGGAGAACAGGGATTGGTCAGAATGACCAACAGAAATAGGTACGAACTTCGAGGAAGGGATAAGCAGATGTTGATTGGAGGACAAGAATGTGTGGGCCAATCAAGCTGTGGTTATGTCTACCTAGAAGGATGAAAGGAACAGGAACTATGTATTACGATATATATAGATCTATATATCGTAATATGTATAGAAGTTAGTAAAATGTAAATTGTATATAAGAGGCACTTTGTCTCTTAAATCTTTAATCTTTTACCATCGTTGATTCGTGTAGGTAATACTCTACCTCTGTGAGTTCGCAGGAAGCATTATATCGTATTATAGCAGTAGCGTATAATAAGGTTTGAAGTAGTCAAGTAGTGTAACTTTAGATTGGATATCAGATCAGTAGAGCTGGGAGTAATCCATCTAGTAATCATTCAGAATTATATTAACAGTTTATTCTTTATTTTCGACAGTAAAAGTCGACATTGTTATAAGTATATATAGCCAATAAATAACCGTAATAATCTAAGTAGCTAGTCGTAGTTGTGTTTGACTCCAGAAGCACGAAACACCATCGTGCCTTACCTGAGCATCTCTGAGAAGTCAGATAGGCCCGTATTGCTAACAGAAATATCTTCACACCATCGGAAGAGGCGAGCCAGCAATAAGCACCGCTACAGCATCGGAAAGATAGATTGTCGCAGCAATCTTTTAACCATCATAAGTCTTTCCGAAGTCGTAGTGGTCGTCATAATCTTGTGTAATCGGAGACCGAAAATCTTCAGTGGCGAGCCTGCCAGGATCTCACATATCCGAATTTAAATGCCCCTTATAAGTTATACACTGACGCGTCTAGTTATGCTATTGGTGCTATACTGGTACAAGACGATGCTAAGGGTATAGAGCGGGTAATTCAATATGTAAGCTCTACTCTTAAAGATAGTCAGCTTAATTGGCCCGTAATAGAGAAGGAGGCTTACGCTGTGATCTATGCGTTGAAGAAGCTCCGCCCATATCTATTTGGCGCGCAGTTTACTGTGTACACCGACCACAAACCCCTAAAGAGTTTGTTTGTGGGTGAGGTGAAGAACACGAAGGTGCAGCGCTGGGCAGTTCTGATTGCTGAGTATGGATGTAAGATTGAGTACATCCAGGGCTCGAAGAATATTCGAGCGGACATGTTGTCCAGATTACGTCGTCCTGTGGAGGTCGCCACGTTAGACACGGGAGATTATGTCATACCCGAGGTAGACGAGGGTGCGTTACCGCATGTCCCTCTAGAGGTTTATGACATACCCTACGACGAATTGCGTACTGAGCAAACCAAGGAATACCCGGAATTGTTCAAGAACACACCGGAGGAGTATATGGTCAAAAACGGTATTTTATATTCCTTAGTGACACCTTCAGCGTTGGACGCTGAGTACCCCAGAATTGTATTACCTACCCTGTTCCGTGAGAAAGTGCTCCGGAAGGCTCATGAGAGAGCCGGTCACCAAGGTCTGAAAAAGACCATCGGTATGGTAAGAGATTCTTTTGTGTGGACGTCTTTAAGGAAAGATGTGGTTCGTATGCTTGAAACGTGTACAACGTGCCAGGTCAACCGACCCGTCACTACACGGCCTCAATACAGTGAGATGCCCATGGCTAATTATCCAAGTCAGATAATTGGTATGGATTTGATCGGTCCACTGTTGGAGTCAAGCAGAGGTAATGTGTATATCATGACGATAATTGATCACTGTTCTGCATGGGCAGAAGCATACCCAATTGCTGCCAAGACATCTCAGAATGTAGAAGACAAGTTCTTTAATGAGTATGTCGCTCGTCATGGTGTCCCTGAAATCTTAATAACAGATCAGGGTAAAGAATTTTGTTCAAATAGTCTGGAGGAACGATTTAAGGAACACGGTATAGATCATAGACGATCGAGTCCATACCATCCACAAACCAATGGACGTACCGAGAGGTTCAATCGTACGCTCAAGGAGCTAATCCAGAAAGGTGTGAATAATGAATCTCGGGCATGGGAGGACGAATTGGGCGCGGCTTTAACAGCCTACCGCAGCTCTCGTCACTCCACGACCGGGTATACGCCATTTTATCTGACGTATGGTCGTCGGGCAAGACTTCCGTTAACCATTCCACTGGATGCCACGCAGGATCTTGGTGAAAGACTGACATGTCTTAATAATGCCTTGCTGCGCGCTCGTGGAGAGACGGCTAAGTCTCGAGAAGTTCACCGAGAACAAATTAACAAGCGTGCAAACGCTGGTGAATACAAGGTTGGCGATTCAGTGGTAGTAAAAGCTGAAGAGAGGATGAAGTTGACCTCTCGCAGTGACCCTGAATACGAGATCTTTAAGGTCAATAGGCTGGTGGCTCATGTCCGCCATCAGATATCTGGGAAAGTGCGAGTACTTAATATATCTAAGTTGCGTGTGGTGGACTCAGAGATGTGTTGGGACAAGGTCCGACCACGCCCTATTCGTAACCCTGCTAAGGGTATGAAAGCCAGCCATCACCCTCGAGTGATGGTACCCGAGTCCAAACCTTTGCCGGTAAACGACTCCGCGACATCGAGTAAGAGAGCTCGTAGGAAGCGACCAGCTTCTGATGAGGAGCCAACGATGCGCAAGGTGGGTAAAAGGGTTGATGTACGTATAAATCAGCCTAGTACAAGCAAACACCGAAACCATGAATCACCAATGGAAACCCAAGTGACTCCTCGTACGGTAATGATGGACACCTCGGAGGATGTACCCGAGCCTGCCAATGAGCCAATGGAAACGCTTCCATCTCATCCCTACTTTCTGCGCAAGCGCAGTCTCGCTCATGACGTCTACTCAGACCCTAAGAGACTTAGGATTGGCGCATTTGGCCGTGCGCGATACGATGATTTCATCGGCCGTATTGAAGCGGTTATAAGGCGATGTAACTAGAGAGAATTTTTATCTCTGCCTGGTCGCCGTACGAGTAGCATAGCATAAATCCAGCATCAGGTATACATTACAATTATGTATGGTAGTATCGTACCAATAGCCCTCGCAGTGATATAGTATCGTATAGTCTGTTCAGAACGTAACAATATAGCTGATAATCGCGTATCTAACCTACACCATGTCAATAGCAGACATATATGCAGAGGCCGCACGGGCCGCGTGTGCCATGATAGCCAACATTGATAGGCTGTGTAACGCGGATAAGGACATGATGCATACGCTGATTATGGGGAGTATGCGGGTCATGTTGAGGGATGACAAAGTTAATGCTGGAAGGGCTATACTCTTGGCCGAAATCATCAAGGCATTGCTGTCCGGGTATGGAATAAACATAGTGCATTGGGTTCGAGTACTGTTGTTGAGAAGCTTTATTAATCGCTGTATTTCTGACCAAGATCGGATAGTATGTGAACGGGTCAGTATGTCCTGGTGGTAAACCTCGAGTATGTCACGGGCAATTAAGGGTCGATAGGACCCACGTGCCGTGTATAGTTAGTCTGCTAACAAATACCACGGATAGTACCTGCAATATTAGATTGACTGAGTCCAACGAAACCTCTAGTAAGGTATTTGCCAACAAGAAAATAGGCGTGGTTTTGCAGACGTTCGGGGAAACTGTTGAAGTACACTGCGGCGGACGACTGACAGACCGGTGTGTAGTGGGGAATGGTGTGTTTGCTCTAATGTCTGGAGACTGTGATTATAGTGGCAAGGGTTGGCGGTTTGAGCCAGTTTTGTCTTATAGTCGGACATACACTCGAATCAGTCTGGCCATTGATACGCCACGGTTGGATGTGGCCGGGATACTAAACCAATCAATGATAATTAATCAGTTAAGTATGCAAAAGTGGGACCATTTACAGAAGTCTAAGTACGTGCAGCTAGCACCCTTGATTGCGGTCGACCCAGCGATGGTCGATGGCATGGGGGTACGGTCGTTTGTGTCATATTCGACCGGCTCCTTCATCGTAGTGATTGTGATAATGGTTGTATTATGGAAGTGCGGGATTATTTCGCGCATGTGGATATGGATTAAATGCAAGCCACATGCGGCCCAGAGAAGTGCGCCACGGACTATTCACCCTCTAGGACCTCGGAGACCTGCAGCCCTACCGGAACCTCTGAGGATGTCGGCCGGATCGTCGCCTAACGATGTTGCCAGGACCGTGATCGACCCGACGGCTGACGACTGGATAGACATGGTGATTGACAATCCTAACATTCGTACATCATACGAGGATTTATCTTTGTAGCACATACTTTATTGTAAGTGCTATGTTTGTTATTATTGTATTGTCCTAACGCCTATAATGGATCACGAGGTGTTTACAGAATTGTGGCACAAACTTTTATTATTGTGCCACGTATTAATTATTATAGCATGTATTGTGGATGTCAATATGACCATTGATATGACCTGTAATGATTTAACTGTAGGATTAGGATTTGTAGTTTGTTATTTGATTGTTTAGCATTGTATTGATCATTTATATGTGTTTCATCGTCATTATAGATTTTCGCTATTGCAGTGTGTTAACGGAGGACTCCGTTAGCTTGTGGACGTCAGTTATGGGTAGCCCTGGTATAGTGTGGTTTGGTTGTTGATAGTGCACAACGAGTTAATTGTCAATGTCTTAAGGCCTTAAGAGATGGTTAATTAATTTCGGTTGAGGGGCATGTGTAGATATCGGATTGTCTTATGGGAAGTCATGACCCCGGTAGACGTCTTATATTTGCAAGTAAGACCTCAGTGAAATTCTCATATTTGAAAATACCAGATGAGCTACTGAATTGAGAGAATAGTAGCAGTAGCAATTAGATACGTAGTAGTAGGATGCACTGGTTGACTTTGACCAGGGCTGGTAGTGATACAGTTTCGCGGAAATAGGATGGAAACTGGATCGAAACTGTAGTAGTATATTCAGCACAATAAGTTAGAAGTAGAATAGATTGGAATAAGACCAACGGTTCTGAGTTGATGATATCTGTCAATAGTTGAAGATAAAAGTTGTTGCTGTGGGATCGGCATACACTTTTATGGTATTCGGCAGTCATTTAGGCCGTTAGTTTAGTAAATAATAGAGTGGTAAGAATAGATACGAATCGATGGGAATCGAGAGAATTATAGGAAACAGACTGACATGTAGTTGTTGACGGTCGGCATTCCGACTCCCTTAAGCAAGTACAACAACACCAGCTGGCAATGAGATCATACAGCTCATGTGCTTATTAACGTTTGTTTCCTACAGGCTTATCCACGATAGGCAAGGGACAGTACAGAGGCATTGTAGCGTCCTGTAGGAATTAATAACACCATCGAAATTTGTATATCAACTATATGTCTATCAAAGAAAGGCATGCTACAACAACATATTCCGTAATGTTGTTAGTTAGCTGACAGATCGCATCAAATCAGAACCAGCTAGAACCGCTTTGCCAGAGTTAGCGTGTAGATATAACATGTTTAGTAATGAATCCCTAGAAGAGAAGCCCAGAGTTTGATTGGCCGAGATAACGTCATAATCAATGAGCATCGAGTCAGACTCTGTGGCAGAGAAACAAAAGAACTGAGTTTCAGAGTGAAATTGAGAGATAGGAGAACAGGGATTGGTCAGAATGACCAACAGAAATAGGTACGAACTTCGAGGAAGGGATAAGCAGATGTTGATTGGAGGACAAGAATGTGTGGGCCAATCAAGCTGTGGTTATGTCTACCTAGAAGGATGAAAGGAACAGGAACTATGTATTACGATATATATAGATCTATATATCGTAATATGTATAGAAGTTAGTAAAATGTAAATTGTATATAAGAGGCACTTTGTCTCTTAAATCTTTAATCTTTTACCATCGTTGATTCGTGTAGGTAATACTCTACCTCTGTGAGTTCGCAGGAAGCATTATATCGTATTATAGCAGTAGCGTATAATACGGTTTGAAGTAGTCAAGTAGTGTAACTTTAGATTGGATATCAGATCAGTAGAGCTGGGAGTAATCCATCTAGTAATCATTCAGAATTATATTAACAGTTTATTCTTTATTTTCGACAGTAAAAGTCGACATTGTTATAAGTATATATAGCCAATAAATAACCGTAATAATCTAAGTAGCTAGTCGTAGTTGTGTTTGACTCCAGAAGCACGAAACACCATCGTGCCTTACCTGAGCATCTCTGAGAAGTCAGATAGGCCCGTATTGCTAACAGAAATATCTTCACACCATCGGAAGAGGCGAGCCAGCAATAAGCACCGCTACAGCATCGGAAAGATAGATTGTCGCAGCAATCTTTTAACCATCATAAGTCTTTCCGAAGTCGTAGTGGTCGTCATAATCTTGTGTAATCGGAGACCGAAAATCTTCAACTTGTTTCCGTTTATCACTGAGAGGTGACAGCACCATCTCCCCCACCCCCCCCCCCCACCCCGTCCCCCACCCCATTCCAGTTATGTGAGATAATCCTGCAATGATGAATGGCCAGTTCTCATTCCACAGATCCTTTTCACTATTTGGCAGTTTTTGACCCTAGCAAAATACAGAATGAACGATTTGAAACTAATTTGAGCGCATAGTTATTAAATATTTAAATTATATGACTGCTTATTTCACCGATGAATTCCACATATCTCATTTTCAGGGCAACCATATAGGAAAATTGTTGAATATTTTGAAATTAAATTGATTGAAAACTGTTGCTGCATTAGGCAGCAATGGCCTCCAGACAAATTAATTCCAAAATATTCAACACAATATGTTGGAAATTATAAAGAATTTACGTTTTCAGGGATTTGTCGGTGAAAGGGTTAAAAGGCATGCATATTGGGGTACATGTTCACAAATTTATAATTTTCTTTCTATAAATGACTATTTACAAATCGTATCGCTCTTAAGCAATGTGATCAGTAAGTGATTATCCTTTGAATACATTACCTCTTACTGTCAACATAATATTCTGACTTGAGTCATTAAAGATTCCACTGCTTAGCGTGTTCCAGGCAGTACAGAAATATATTCCTGCGTCAGTCTTCTTCAACGGTTCAATCACCACTCTGTCATCCGACCACTCCTGTGTTGTCTCCATACCGCCCGTACGAATAAATGATATCTTGTGGATAGCAGTCGGGTTTCCGTCACTCCTGCATTGCACAGTTATCCGTCTGCCCTCGTCTATTTCCCCCCTTACGCTGTTACTACCGTCAATTGTTATCTCTACATCTCCCACGGGATCTAGAAGTTAATCGAAAATAAACTAAACTAGAATAAATCACATTGTGACCGTTCGCCGCATGTGCTCAATGTGGGGTTCCATTTTAACTATGCCCACCCATTTTTAGTTAAGCTCTGCCCATTTCTAGCCAAGCCCCGCCCAGGCTTTGGTTGTGTTGGGATACATTTATATACATTGAATCCTGAAGTCTCAGAATTCTATTTTCAAGTTAATAACACAGGTAAGCTGTAGAATATTTTGAAACTAATTTGACTGGCTGCAACGTAATGGTGATTAACTAGTAAAGACATATTCACATACAACTCGTACACATGACAGAGCTTTAAAAGTTCATGGCGACTTAGCTACGTCATTTATTACGCATTTTGATGGCGACGTCAGCTGACATGTGACGTAGCAGATTATGCTGTCATTATTTGAGTGACAGATTGGATTCATCCATTATACTGGGCGATCGCCAGCACCATTCCAAGCAGGAGTAACTTATGGATGAGTCAATTCAATTTGTCTCACTTACAAACTCAGATCACATTGTGACATACGGGGAATGTGCAAATGTCACAAATAATTATGTAATATTAGTATTATTACAAGCGTCGTCGTCGTCGTGTCGTCGTGGTCGTCGTCGTCGTCGTCGTCGTCGTCGTCGTCGTCGTCGTCGTCGTCGTCGTC
>CM067361.1:24758242-24790742 GCA_034401795.1 Chaetoderma sp. LZ-2023a | reverse complement strand
TATAGAAATAATTGATTCAAGCAACAATCACAACAACACATCAAATACTTGCAATGTATTATCACGTCGGCGGCACAGTATAATTAGATTAGGCCTCTTACAGTGCCGAACTCAAAGCTATCGCGAGCCAATAAAATCAACAGATTAGGCTAAGAGCAATGTTCCGAGTTCTGCTGCTAATAGCCGTTCTGTAATTTTGTATCAATTTGTGACGTCCAAATTCCCTTTTTATACTGGAATAGTGAGATAATACATTTTAGTCGAGCCGTGCTCGTGGAGTCGATAGTTTGCGGCGAGATAATTCACAGAACAAGTTGACTGGCAATTATTGCTGCCTATCCCAGTAGCACTATTCCGACAAATTGGTCTCAAAATAATCTAGCAGACAATACAGGTGTCACCAGCAAAGATTTCGATAATAATTTGAGTGAAAATCGTTGCTGCAACAACTTTCAATCAAATTGTTTTCAAAATAGCAGTAGCAATTAATGAAGATATTTTGAGCAATTTGATTGATAGTTGTTGCTGACTTGATTGATAGTTGTTGCTGACTAGGGCAGCAAAGTCTTTCCCAAGTGGTACTAAGAATAAAAAATAGATTTCCTTTATTTTAGGTAACAGTTTTGTATGGAAATTAGATATGCATATTACTCTGAGCATTTTTCTTAGCCTAATTTTGGTTGTCTTACCGGCTTACGACAGCCTTAAGGTAGTGCAACACGTGCATTTGCACAGGGCCCCACATTTCCAAAGTTTCTGTTGAATGTTTTGAATATAGTTTGATTGGAAGACATTGCTACCTAAGGCAGCAGCAACGTATTCGAATCCAGTTTTAAATGTTCAAAATATTCAACACTATATATCGTTTCTGTCTTTGAAAACAATTACGCTATTTCTGAGCGGTATTGTATAAGACCGATGTTGTCAATTCTCACAGCTTTCTGACATCAGCCCCTCGGCCCACCAACCACCCCACCCCCCAAACAACCCCAACCTCCACCCACCCCAGCATCCCCCATCCCTCTCCGAGAATCATTACCTTGAAACTGGACCCTGAACTTGAACTTGACAAGTCGGATCATACACGCGAAAAGGTCGGGTAATGCTCAACTTTCGTCCGACAGCGTGAAACGCATTTGATGAAACAGCCAATCATATACCGGAATTTGAATCACGTGATTTTGTTGGTGCGACTGGTCGGTAACCTCATCCAACAATGTCCGATGCTGTATGATCGTGTATAATGAAAATTTATGACACACAAATGCATGATCATACATGTCCAATCATACCACTGGCTTTACGGCAGTTCCGAGGACCCCGGGTAAGAAATTCAGAAACATCGCACGGCACCCCACCCCCACCCGGTGAATTCTAAGTTCGGCCCTGGGCTCTCATCGGGGGTATATCATATTATATTTCTCTTCCTGGAAGATGTCGTTAGCGGAGTGAGTAACGGCGCGTTGGTCTAAATATTGAATCACATGCGGGTCATCTTAATTACTCAAATACGTGCATTATGTCATGTGACACCACTAAGTGATAATAAGTAGTGTTATTTGTTTACTACAATACTAATACTATGCGACTGAAATATGTTAACTGATTAAATACTTACTAATAGCTACAAGTTCAACATCAGTGCTGGGATGAGAAGCAGGTCTACCTGTGTTGATATTCAATAGACCTGTTTCACATCTATACATGCCAGCATCTATACAAATCACATCACGTATTTGCAGACTTCCAGCAAAGAATGTTGTAGCGGCTGGATCCTGCCTGACTGCGTTTGAACGTGTACCTAGTACAGCATCATTGACTATAGTATCGCTTGGTTGTTGGAAGTTTATTGTAGCAACAGGTGTATAACTTGAATCAGCCTGCTTTCGCTGAAGTCTATGCCACATTGTTACGTAACCAGCGACCTTTTCAATTTGACATTTGAGTTCTGCGTACTGATCTCCATCACCTACAATAATCGGGCTCTGGGCGATGGTGAGAACAGGTGTTCCTTGACTACGCACTTCCAGAAAACATACTATAATGAAAAAAAGCATAACTATCTGTAACGAGCACACATACGCTCGCACGCATGGACGCACGCACGCACGCATGGACGCACGCACGCACGCACGCACGCACGCACGCACGTACGCACGCACGCACGCACGCACGCACGCACGCACGCACGCACGCACCCACGCACCCACGCACGCACGCACGCACGCACGCACGCACGCACGCACGCACGCACGCACGCACGCACGCACGCACGCACGCACGCATTCATACTAGACACCTTCTTATTCGGCCCTGAAATTCAAACTTCGTAATGTTACGTTAGACTTATCGGCAAACCATTGAATATTTGAAAACTATTCTGGTTAGAGGCTGTTGTATCCTTTATAGAGAAAAAGATTCCAGTTATTTTTAGTTTCAAAATAGTCACCATCATACGTCTTTCATCGTGAAACATAAACTGTTGTAATTCTACTGTTCAATGAGAATGGTAATATTCCGTTCAATATTTTAATTGTAGGGCCATACGATAACATCTTCCTGACTACCAGTGACAACACACAGTACCGCTCATAAGTAAGTTAACCTGTTTTTAAAGGCCATATCAATTTTTGTTTGTTATTTCGAACTCTCCTAACTTAATGTTTCCACATCTAGAATAAAATAATGCAGACATTCTAAGGCATAGTTTTCAAAATTCTTTCCATCTAGCAATATTTCGCAGCCAAATCCTTATCATACAGAATTCCTCAGAATTTTCTGTAACTCTTTGTTCTCTGTAGCTTTGTTAACCCTTTAATGGTCACGCCGCTCAAAATGACTTTGCAATGGTCATGAAAATGTCTATCTGCTGGCCAAGAGAAGACTATTTTTGAAAATTTCTCACTGGAATAGCTGGCTCGTCAGATCAGATCAGTTCACCACCACCACCCTCTACACTACTTCGCCGTAGCATGTTAGCGTGGGCCGAGTACTGGCAGGGCCCTTAAGAACAGTGTGTATTGCCTACGCCGACCCAAAACGGCATCCATAGTGGTCTTGAGAAATGTCCATTTGCAAAGTAAGAGAAGACTATTTTTGAAAATGTACCACTGGAATGACGGGAACTGAGCCAGTCATTCGAGGAGGAAATTTTCAAAAATCGTCTCCTTTTGCTCATTAACTGGTTAAAATTGTACTGGTTGTTGGGCAAGTCAAGTAAGTAAGTAAGTAAGTAAGTAAGTAAGTAAGTAAGTAAGTAAGTAAGTAAGTAAGTAAGTAAGTAAGTAAGTAAGTATATATATACTTACTTACTTACTTGACTTGCCCAACAACCAGGCTGTGTTTATAATCTAGGTAATCTCATTCAAATGTCGACTACTATATATATCGCTGTCCCCTACACTTTCTTGGCGAGAGCCGGCCAAACCCGGCCTCTGCAATTGTCCTCAGGAATATCCATTCGTGGGGCAAGATGAGACTTTTTGAAAATTTACAACTGAAATGACTGGCTCGGTAACCGAGCCAGTCATTCCAGTGGTACATTTTCAAAAATATCCTTCTTCCGGCCTGAAAATGGACATTCAGTTAGGAAATATTTTGATTTTCTTGAACAAATTTAGGCTTTATATAGATAGATAACTTACATAATAAAGAGTAAACAGCGGCTCAGTAACATAAAGATAGTTATGTAACCGTATACGCACACGCACACACGCACACACGCACGCACGCATCTATTTCTAGCTAACCACTGCACACTATGTCAGCGTGTATGAACATACTTTTAACACTTTTGAACCTTAAATTCCCAGAATCTTAATTTCAAGGTAACTGCAGGTACTTGGTTGATGGATATTTTGAAAATACTTTGAAACAGAGCTGTTGCTGTCTATGACAGTAACAGCTCAAAGTCAAATTAGTTTGAAGATATGCAACAGAATGTTTATTAAATAGAAATTCACCAAAGACATAATTTAGACGTTAACTGTTGGCTCGTTGCCGCTTTCGTGACGGGGAAGTTATCTGACTGTGACGGCAGCTAACCGGTAACGCATTTATGATTATTTCAGCTACTTTAGTGACAGATTGGATCACCCGAATGGCAGAAATTAGGTGACATACCGGACGACATACCAGACGACAGTCATATATCTGTAGATTCGGGAACCAGGCAGCTCTGTTCTGGATAGTTACAAGTTTATG
This sequence comes from Chaetoderma sp. LZ-2023a, assembly GCA_034401795.1. Taxonomy (NCBI): domain Eukaryota; kingdom Metazoa; phylum Mollusca; class Caudofoveata; order Chaetodermatida; family Chaetodermatidae; genus Chaetoderma; species Chaetoderma sp. LZ-2023a. The sequence goes on along the minus strand of CM067361.1, from coordinate 24,786,539 downwards.
TCGTCGCCGTTTTCCTAAATATAATCACCGCCGTTGTTGTTATTCAGTTGTTGTTGTTGTTGTTGTTGTTGTTGTTGTTGGTGGTGGTGTTTCTGTTGTTGTTGTTGTTGTTGTTGTTGTTGTTGTTGTTGTTGTTGTTGTTGTTGTTGTTGTTGTTGTCTTCGTCGTCGTCGTTGTCGTTGTTCAATTGATGTTGTTGTTGTTGTTGATGAGGATGATGTTATTGTTGTTGATGTTGTTGTTGATGCTGTAGTTGTTGCTGTTGTTGTTGTTGTTGTTGCTGTCGTCGTTCAGTTGCTGTTGTTGTTGATTTCGTCCAGTTGTTGTTGTTGCTGTTGATGTTTTTGTCCAGTTGTTGTTGTTCTTGTTGTTGTTGTTGTTGTTGTTGTTGTTGTTGTTGTTGTTGTGATAGAGCCTACCTGTGATAATAGTATATAAGCCCAGCACGAGAATCTGCTGTACCATCGTGCGAGTTGTTCCTGGAACTCGCGCGGGTGTTTTATCTACAAGAGGCGTATAAAGCGTAGATTATAGATAACAGCAACAAGCATGGTAGCATGTATATTCCATATCACGGTACTTTAAATATTGAAACACTAAGTTCGTGTTCTCACTAGAGAGTTAACCGAGAATAACGCCATGCTTCAGTATAGCGTTATTCCTGATTAAGTCTCTGGTGAGAACAGGGCCTAAGGTAGCATGCCATCAAATGCAATGCAGTATGTAGGCCTATTTTAGCAGCATAGGTTTAAGTCAGTAAGCTACGTCAGTCATTCGATCTGTCTGTTTGTAAAAATATATCAGAAAGAGGCAACATTTGAGGCGATATAGGATTGTAAAATTTAATGGTGGTGCACCCTTGCTACTAATAGGCCTACCCATCAAGGCAGTGAGACGAAAATCAGCCTCCGTATTGATGTTTGTATTTATCCATTCAGCAAGATTGGATGTGAACTGAATGATGAGTGGCAAAAAGAAAGCAAACATCTGCAGCAACAAGAAGAACCCGGACAGCAACAACGTCGACAAACTTTAGGGATCCGTTTCAGATCTAAAAATGCGCTACAAATTCAACAGCAACTACTTTCCCTGCACAAACATACTTACGCGCCCAAACAGCAACGGGTTACCACACCGTCATACACATTCAAACTATACACACACAGACACGCAGACACGCACTCGCAATAGAGGAATCCGGTCTGGCAGCCAAGAATATGACGTCATAATCAAACACATCCCTGGTAGCGGCTGACGTCACAACCAAATATGTCATGGATGTTGTATCTAAGTCCGTCATAAATGCTTGATAGTCCGTCAGGTTGTACGAATTTCATGTCTTTACTATTTGATAAAAAATTATGTTCAATATTTTGAAAGTAATAGGCAGCAACAGTACACAGCCAAATTACTTTGAACACATCCAACCGCTTTCCTGTGGAGTTTTCTGGAAATTGAGATTCAGGAAGTTCAGAGTTCGACCGATCCTAACATGGACAAAGCGTGGGCAGAGGTGAGCTAGGAATGGGCTGGGCATAGCTAAAACTGGATGCATCCATTCTCACGCGCACAACTTCACACGCACGCTTGCCCAAAATTTAATAATAATACGCATTACCTGAAGTAAATATCCTCAATACATGCATATCCCTCTGCACGCCAGAAACTAATTCAGAAATCATATAAGGAACATTACGTTAAATTATACCGTACTAATAACAGTACCAAACTTGCCAGTGACCCTACAACATCACGCGTAGGGAATACGTACGTGTGTTCGAGTTTGTCTACGTAATCAGTCAGATAATTGTTATCTGATAAGGGAGTTCCTATACCACAGGCTTCCTATACAACTGAGAAAAGCATTATGAAAATCCACGCTTATATATAACATGACCTGTTTAAACAATGTTTTATAAAGATGCGAATTCAACATCCTAGTATATTTCTTCTTAAGAGCAGCGCAAATAGGTCGAAACGGTTTTATACGTCAATGTTGAACAATATTGCGCTGTTGAGCGGATAGATATTAGCCTAGGCGACAAACCCAGTCTTGCGTTTTTAAACCATTTACTGGGTAAAATCGGATCAACAATATTGAAAATATTTGTTTACAGAATTACTATTTGCAGGCCAAGAAAATACTATTTTTGAAAATTTACCAGTGAAATGACAGTGGTAAATCTTTAAAAAATTGCCTTCTCTTGGTCTGCAAATGAACATTCCTGAAGAGCACCGCAGAGTTCGGTTTTTGATCGCCTTCGTCATGAAGGGGTTAATGGAATAAGCGATTGGCTCAATCTAAAAATAGAGGCGTGGCTTCGTGCCGAGAATACGCCTCTAACGTACATTCGTGTCTCGCGAGATCTGCCTCGATGTGAGATCGAGAAAGGAACCTTGTGGGTAATGAGTACTAATTTTCGCAAGAAGTTTGCTAAATAGAGAATTGAATCTTGAAAGGACACGAAATATACCAGACAATACGTTATGCATACCAGACAATACGTTATACATACCAGACAATATTATGTTATTCGAAACTTGATGATATAAAGCTCATTGTGTTCTGTGAAAATTAGTTAATGGATAACTATTCTCTCTTAATTCGTCTCAGAATTCAAATCGGTCGCACACCGAATGAGGACGAAAATTTGCTGACGTTGTGTAGATGGTGATATAACATTAACCACTGAACGGATTGCGCTGATTTTAATGTCTCTATCAAGTTAGCGATACAGGAGTTAAGATGATACCAAGATCAACACAATCCACAGTGGTGTGGCAATCTAAACATAGAGCCGTAGCTTCGTGCTATGCTAGAGAAAACACCTCTAAGATAATGACCGGCCATTTTGTTGCGTCATTGCAATGACGGAACTACTTTTTTCCAAAATGGCCGCTCTCATACACGGCTAAACGTGTGCGCCTAAACACTATAAGATGTAATTTAGACGGTTCTTGCCCTTATTTGTTGGACATAGCGCATATACTCGAATGGAGAATAACTTGTTAAATAGGAAACGGAAGAGATTATTAATGTATTATACACGGGTGCTCTGAAATAGTGTTTTATGCCACGCGGATACTGGTGCCGACTGGTACTCATTACGTATGGGAATGGGAACCGTTTTGCTGCTGCTTCAATATTTCGCGCTACGGGTATAAAGCAATGCTGTAGCCATACTCGCGAAAATATTGGTGCAGCTCAATTGGTGGGTGGATTGGTACTGGACTTAACGAATTATGGTAGATGGAGTTGCGAGCAAGACTGAAATAGGGGGTGGGGTGGGGTCTTTTGGCAGGCTACGTGGCCACTGGCTAAGTATCAGCGTTCACCGTAGGCGGCGTGTATTTTTTTCAATGTTAAGCGCAATTGGATAACTAAAAACTATTCTCAAAATATCTATCACACCTACCACCATACGCCACCCCTACATATACACATACGGTGGTGGCTGTAATGAACACGGGTGGGGTGGTGGAGCTGTAATAAACACGACTCTAACAATATGCTTGATATTTAGACTACTACTACTACTACTGCTGCTGCTGCTACTGCCACTTCCGCTACTGCCACTACTACTACTACTACTACTACTACTACTACTACCACGGGTCCATGACCACCATTAGCACCACCACAACACCACCACCACCACCACCACGACCAACAGCACGGACACCACCACCACCACCACCACAACCACCACCGCCACAACAACAACAACAACAACAACAACAACAACAACAACATCAACAACAACAACAACTACTACTACTACTACTACTACTACTACTACGTCACCACATCCCTCTATCTTCACCCTCTCACTCCACCCATCCTTCCCACCATTCAAGGCTTCCAGTTCTCCACATTTCCCACCCTCTCTCCTGATCATTGTTTAAAGATGCATATTTACACCAGAATGCCTGAAACTGAAATTGCTAAAATTGTAAACTTTTATAGGCTTCAAAAATTATTGTGTACCTCCTCCTCCTCCTCCTCCTCCTACTACTACTACCACCACTACTACTACTACTACTACTACTACTACCACCACTACTACTACTACTACTACTACTACTACTACTACTACCACCACTACTACTACTACTACTACTACTACCACCACTACTACTACTACTACTACTACTACTACCACCACGGTATTGTGTACCTATGGATGTACTGAAACGAATTTATAACACATGATGATTTCATTACGTATAAATTAATATCATTTTTAGTTGCGATTTTGAATTAGGGACTCATGTCTCTAATTCAATTTCACAACTTAAAAACTTATATTAATTTATATGGAATGAAACCATCATATGTTAAGAATTATTTCGTTTCAATACATTTAAGTACACAATTTAACCCTTTGAAAATTTCCAATTTTAACAATTTTATTTCCAACCATTCTGCTGTGAATGTGCATATTTAAGAGTCCACTAACCATTATTCAGCGACTACGTTGCAAATCCTTAATGAGGTATTTGAAAGCAACAAATCTATTTTTTACTTTAACAGGAAGAGACTTACGAACCTCTAACACAGCCAATAGAAATGAAAACATATTACCAACAATAGTTCGCTGCCAAGAAACCGTTACCAGAGATACGACGCGTGCAGCCATTGCGGGATTCCATAGTCCGGCGATCGCCACCAAAGTTCGCGACAGTCACAACAACGAAAGATCATTTCAAGACGTGTAAAGCGAAGAAAACTCTGACCTTCGCAGAGCTTCCATGTTTTACTGGTGCGTAGGCCTACATTGGTTTGCTATGGTTCTCTAGTTCTCTGTGTATTTCTAAGAACACGCCGCCCAGACAGCGCGGGTTACGGGGCCGGTATTGGGCTAATACCGGGCCATTATTGCCCGGCATTAGCCCAATACGGGCCCAGTAACATGTATTATCAGAGCAAATTTTTTTGAAAATTTTGAAATATGTTCTTGAAGTAATTGGTAAATGGGGTACTTAGCTAGCCCCCTAGGCCGTCACGCGGCTGGTTCGATATCAGGGGACTCGGGCGGGGAACGGGGTTTGGAAGAGTGTCAACCATCCCACCCCCTCCGCTGGAAAATTTGAAATATCAGTGCTGATAAATATCGTTGTTATTTCGCTTCCTAAATTTACCTATAATTCTACATTCACGCGTGCGCAGCAATAATTGACGCCGGTTCTACTGGAGGGATCTTCACCAACGGACCTTTCAAGTTTTAGATACACGCTGTCCATCGTTAGCCAGGCTCCACCCACACTCCGTCCGTGTTTTGATCAATCGATCCCTGAACTTCCTGATTAGCAATTTAGCGAAAACTAAGGCAGCAACTGCGCCCAGTTAAATTGGTTTCAAAATATTCAGCCTCATTTTTATTAAATAGTAAATACATATAATTCGTACAACAACGCTTAAAGTCCGTCACCAAATATACGTTCGTGCCGTACTTATCTATACGTCATTCATGACGTCATTGAGTATGACTTCATCCTACACCTAACGTAGTTGATTGTGACCTAATATGATGGATGGATACACTGGAAAGGTAGCCTACCTTATGTGTGCTAAGTTGCCCTTGAGCATCCGAAGAAGCCGCGCTTTGAGAAGAGGGGTGGGGGTTGGGGGATGGGCTAGATTGGGGTGGGGTGGGGGTGGGTGGGCTGAGGGTGGTAGGGTCAAAAGACCAACGGCAGCGGTCAGTAAGGGTGGGAGCACACATGTTGTTAGCCACGAGTCATATTAAATGTAGTGTATGTATGTACGTTAGCATTCACAATATATACATTTGCTTTTACTATTCAATTCAACTTCGGATTTCAGGAGCCATTCTTTATCCTGGTAAATATCCGATACCGCAAAGCACTGCGCGCCAGTCTTATCCTGGAGTATACGCGCCAAAGACGGAACCAATGAAAATCGCGGAGGGAAACCTGAAACTGGAAGGTAATAGAATCAAATATATCTCTAAAATAGGCCGCTGTATTTTTGCCGAATGATAATTATGGTTCCTAATCCATGTGGTTATTCGACCACATTTCTTAAAGAACCACGGCCATATTGAACAATTATTGACCAATGTGAGTTGCTCCATATTATACTGGACATTAGTTTACATAATTGATTCAACTCTTTTATGGCGAAGCCGGCCAACACCGGCCTCTGCTGGGCGTGACAAGAGAAGACTTTTGAAATTTTACCACTGGAATGACTGGCTCGATAAGCGAGCAAGTCATTCCAGTGATACAAATTTCAAGAAATCGTCTTCTCCTGGTCTTTAAATAGACATTCAAAATGCAAATATTTAAAATTTATTTACTAAATTTAGCCAGTAAATGGTTAAAACCTCCTTTAAGCGGTATGGAGGAATCCAGTTTTAGCTATGCCCTGCCCATCTTTAGCTAACCTCCAGCCACACGTCGCCGTGTGGGATCGATCGATCCCTGAACTCCCTGACTGTCAATTTCCTTGTTTTTAGAAGAATCTATGGACAAAGTAAAATTGCGTATTCACGCTTACACATATGCACAAGTAGACGTACACACGCACACATGAACGCGCAATATGATCCATATGGTATATTTGTAGACAAGTAAACCTTAAATCGCGGGTTTCTCAAATTCAAAATAGATATATACTGGGAAGCTGTTGATTGTTTGGAAAGTAGTCTATTTCACTGGCTCCTGTTGCTTCCATAGCCAGCAACGATAGACATTTCCACTTTATCCACCCATCATATGACGTCATAATCAACTACGTGACGTGTAGAATGACATCATAGTGAATGACGTCATTATGACATCATGAATGAGGTAGATAATTGCGTTACGAACGCATATTTGAAGACGGACTACGCGTTGTTGTAGGAATTGTTGTATTTACTATTTAATACATTTTCTGTTGAATATTTTAAAACTAATTTGACTGGGCATTGTTGCTGCCATAGGCACCCAGTCAACTTAGTTTTAACATATCCAACAGCTTACCTGTAGAGTTTTCAGGAAATTGACAGTTAGGGCATTCGGGGACCGATTAATCCCAACACGGCGAGGTGTGGGTGGAGCTTAGCTAAAAGTATGCGGCCCAGTCTAATCAGCTTTAAAGATTTAACCTGAGATTGTACGCCATATAATTTTATTTAGGTGACATCTTCTTGAGCACAACCAACGCCGACGCCTATAAGCCCTTCTCCAGCGGCCATCGTGCCGAGCGTGTGGTCCAGAAGCAGGAATTCTCACAGCCCAAGCATCCCAGGGGAAAGTTCATTGGGCAAACCCAGGCTATGAACGACTGTGGCGGATTCAGCGGGGCACAACCGCGACCAGCGAAAACGATAGCTCCACCGCAACCAACGATCTCTTTACAGTTTGACAATAGGTAGGTGTACAGTACGGTTAATAACTAACATAGTTTGCAGGCACTCGCCCTCCCGTGTTGTCACATTATAAAATGTGTTCGGATTTTTCCGTATTACGCCCAATGTTGTGGAAGCGTAGTGTAAGGCCACAGCCCGTTCTGTCAATAACAGATCAAGCCAGTCGTTCCAGTGGTAAGATTTCTAAAATAGTATTCTCTTGGCCTGTAAATGGACATTCAATAAGAAAATATTTATATTTTTTAGCAAATTTAGCTTGAAAGTGTTAAACTATAAGTGTTTTGGTTTATTATTGCATCATTCCTTCCCGCATGTTTGTGTTCTTCTTTCCAGGCAGATATTTGAGACAGAACAGCGCGCGATCTTTAAAGGTCATGACATCCGCGAGCATCCGGTTGCGCAGAGTTGCAAGAAACTAAATGACGAGTACCAGCTTCCACACACGAAGATCGAGACAATGTCATCTCAAATGGTAGGCAATCATTACCGGGACACCATTCAACTGTACACGCACACACACACACGCACGCACAAGACGCACACCCACAAGACACACTGCCGCAACCATCAACACCACCAGTACGACCAGCACCACCATGACCTGAACGACGGCCATCATCATCATCATTATAATCATCATAACATCACCACCACCACAACTGCCGTCACCACCAAACGCCACTGCCACCACTGCTACTACCGCCACCACCGCCACCACCGCCACTGCAACCACTCTCCACCTACCCCACCCAATTTATAAACGCACCAGCTAAAATAAGTACCCGTACTCTTTAAACTTGTGTTTTAGCGTGACTTCCAGCCGATTGACATGTCGTCTGCTTACCAGAACAGAGTGAGCCAGATCGCTACGCAGGCAATGACAATTCCAGCCAGGAAATCAGATGATGCCAAATTCGACGGTACAACGAGTAACAAGGAATCTTTCAAAGACTGGGGCGCAAAACCGCTTGTAAGGGTCGGCGACTGTCACGAAAACAACACATACCTGCCTCCGTCACAGCCTTTCGCTGCGGAATCCACCACGAAACGAATCTACACACCGAAACATGCCGACCCGGTAGAGAACTACAAACCGGTGTCAAAACCGTTTGATAAAGAAGGCTCTTTACAGTTCGATACCGAGTACAGGAAGTCGTTTCCTGGGCAGCGTGTGCGCATGTGTAGAGCGCAGGCATTCTTGATTAAGAAGGAATTGAAGAGACGAGAAGCGGAGAGAAGAATGGCTGAAAATGTAGCCCATACAGCTGGCAGTCAAAGAATTAAAGCGAACTAAATATCAATATTAGGGCAATATTATTTCTTAATTACTCAATTTAACCATATTATCAGGAATATGTATTCTGTGACTGCAGTAGTTTGAAAACATGCTGCAGCTTCATTCAGTCCTGCTTTGTCTTTGCCAGCCGCTTCTTGTGCTCAGTGAGGGTCATTAACCCCTTTTGTGTCAACAGCTCCTCAACGCGCTCAAAATTCTACTTATATCAATTAACCCTTTAATGGTCAAGATTTTTCTAGAAAATAATTTTTACAATGAAATTTACAAAAATAGCCTTCTGTTATCGTGAAAATAGACATTACTTTTTTGGCCGGCTTGGTCAAGAAAATCCATTTTTTTCTTAGCTAGTTTCTATTTGCTGGCTGAGATGACTATTTTTTTTTAATTTACCATTGGAGTGGCTGGTTCGGTTACCGAGCCAGTCATTCCAGTGGTAAATTTTCAAATATCATGTGGTCTTGGATGAAAAAATGGACATTCCTCAAGACCACTACATAGTCCGTTTTTGCAGTCTTGGCCATTAAAGAGGTAAGTTAGCACAAGAGGGGTTAACTCCCTTGTTTTCATCTTGTTGGGCAGTGTACCCAGTTTGGCTTCATTTAGATCGTTACATAGCACACGTAGCAGGTGTGTACAGCAAATTCCAAGACACGGGTGTCTTGTGGCATTCGCAGAACAAGAATTTATATGGCCAGACGTTGACGATTTGATGTTGGACTGTATCGCAGATACATTGCTGTTTGTACGGTGTAATATCCAATGACGCGTTATACACTACTGTCAGTGATGATGTGTTATAGTACGAAGTGCGGTGGCATGCAGTCATCTTATCTAGAACTGCCTTCGGAACTGCCCAGATGGTATAGAGTATACCATTGCCAAAATCATACCCCCACCCCGAATACTCTATGAAACCCCTGGCCATCCCTGGCTCCCGGTCAGCCATTGATCAAAAACAGTAAAGGGTCAAAACTTCTTCAAAATCCAGAAACATCTTAAACGCACAGACATAGGTAAGTCACAGATGATCAACATTTCCAGAGCCTTTCATCACAAAATCCTACCTAAATCTATAATCCACAGCTTTGCAAACAACATCGAAATCCACACATATAACACTAGGAACAAACATGATCTCCACGTTAGATACACTCGAACAGACACAAGGAAACGTAGAATTTCAGTTGGTGTCGTCAAAGCGTTTAATAATATAGATAAACACACACGCGAAAAAATACTAACACTAAAATCATACAAAGACATGATTAAAACTAGCATACTCAATACATACTAGATCTGGAAAACACAATGCCAAGATAACTAAGATCACACACTTCCTGTATCATTGTCATAGCTACTATCATAACAATAACCCACTACTACTACTACTACTACTACTACTACTACTACTACTACTACTACTACTACTACTACTACTACTACATCATAATGCACTATTACAGCTATCGTGACTACTGCTTCCTTCAATCTGATGCACCTCAACAAGTGCTACTACTAAACAGCAACCTATGGGTTGAGCTGGGGGTAATTAGCATGCATGACCCCCATCCCCCTTCCTCCACCCCCCCCCCCCCACACCCTCACCCCACCCCAAAAATATAAATCTCTAACCAGTCATTCCTAGCTAACGCTTTTTTCGTGTTGGGACCGATCAAATCATTAAAAACCTGAACTTCAATTTCCAGAAAACTATGCATGTAAGCTGTTTAAAATTTTATTTTGAAACTAATTTAACTGGGTGCTAGGCAGCAACAGTGTCCAGTCAAATTAGTTTTAAAATATTCAGCAGAATGTTTATTAAATAGCAAAGACATACAATTCGTCCAACTTGGCGGACCGTTAAGCATTTATGCCAGACTTAGTAGATATGCCATGCATGACGTAATTGATTGTGACAGCCTACGCACGACGTGATGGACCTTTCCAGTTTATCAATCCGTCATATGACGTCATAATCAACTACGTGACGTGTAGGCTGCCGTCATAATCAATTACAGCATGAATGACACGATACAGTCCGTCTTAAACGCGTAATGGTCCGACAGGTTGTATGAATCGTATGTCTTTGATCAAAGCAAGCTATTATTGTCTCGATGACGTCATCTCACAACAATCATTCACACGATGACGCCAACCCCTGATGGCAAATGGATGAAAAGGAATTTCCGCATTGAAGTTTACTATTTAAGAATTCGAAAATATGCAAATAATATATTTTATTTTATCTAAATTATACAAAAGCATCATTTGGCGTGTTTTTACCCTCTTCAGTTTGTGTTCCCCTTTATCGAACATATGCCCGTATAATGCAGGTTACTGGGCTAGCACTGGATCAATACTGGACCATTACGGCCAAGTACCCTGCGTTATCAGGAACTATTTTCAAGTGTGTATTATAGACAGTTTTGACTTCTTACGCATAATAATTCTGTTTACTGTTCAATATTCTATAAAATAATGTTACTGAAAGTTGTACCAGTTTTTGTTTTTATCCGTTTCTGTATTAAATGAATAAGAAATATAAAATAAAAACGACTGAATATCTAGAACACATGTTGACTGAAAGTGATTGTTATCAATCACGCGGCAAACACTAATAGAGGGGCCGATTTCTACCCATGTCCCGCCCATTTCTATCTATGCACCGCCCATTTCCAGCGAGGCTCCGCCCATTTTATGTATGTTGGCATTGCTTTGAAGCCTTCAAATATGACTTCACAGAATTTAAATATCAATGTAACTATACAGGCAAGCTGGTGATCAAATATTTAGAATCAAATTTATCTGAGGGCTGTAGCTGCCTTGCAACAGCTCCCAGTTAAATTAATTTCAAAATATTCAACAGAAAGTTAATTAAATATCTAATTCATCATGGACGTACACTAGTGGCCGACTTTTTAATTTATGTCAGGGAGCTCTATACGTCATTATGATTGAGACGTCAGCTAATTAGTGATGTAACTGATTACAACATCAAATACTTGAGCTACAGATTGTATTCCTCCATTATTGCTTTCAACTAGTATGTTCGTCTCGCCACATAAGGCTTAGAGGGTATTGCATTGTGTGTCTGTCTGTCGGTCTGTCGGTATGTCTGCCTGTTGGTCCGTCGGTCGGCTGGAAATCTCCACACCACATATAAACTCAGCAACAGCTGAACCAACTTTGTTCAAGGGAACCTGATTGGCCAATCTTTGATTACACAGTTTTCACGAAAATGACTTCTCTGGAACTGTTGAATGGATTGGGCCGAGATTTGATAGATATGATTAAGAACAAACGACCATTAAATAAGTAAAGTTTTTCCAAGAGAATTTGATACAGCAATACAACATGGCCGTATTAGAGCTATGAAAATGTAGAGTGCTTGGCGGCTATAGATGATTTTTCTGATAGACTATGAAGCCGAAATTGGTTTTATATAGAAGCTGGGTATGCGGATTTCAAATTTGCTACTTTCGTAACTATCGGTGTGGTAAAACGTTATGTCGTTCATCTATTGGCGCCAAAAAAACCATACTAAATCCATATGAAGTTTAAAATGTCATCGAGAGAACCAATGGACAGATTTTAACCAAATTTGATCGGAAATATCCTTGGGCAATAGGGATCCAAGTTTCTTCAAATAAAGGCGATTGGTCAACTTGGCTGGTGGCCATCTTGGATTTGACCCAATTTTGTGAAACATTTTAAAAACTCTTCTTATCCGAAATAGCTTAAGGGAATAATTTGAAACCCGCGAAACATCATCTAGGAAACAGGACACCAAATTTCTTTGAGGGAACTTGATTGGCCAAACGCTTGAATCTTGAATGGATCTTTCCAGTTTTAACTATGCCCCACCCATCACTAGCGAATCTCCACCTACACTTCGCCGGTGTTGGGATCGATCGATCTCTGAACTCCCCGACTATCACTTTCCAGAAAACTATACAGGTAAGCTGTTAAATATTTTGAAACTAATTTGACTAGGCGCTCTTGCTGCCTATGGCAGCAACAGCGTCCATTCAAATTAGTTTCAAAATATTCAACAGAATGTTTATTATATAATAGACATACATATAGTCCAATAGTCGGACTATTAAGCGTTAAAGACGGCTTATATCGAGTCATTTATGACCTCATGATTATGACGTCATCCTGCACGTCACGTAGTTGATTATGACGTCATATCATGGATAAACCTGGAAACGTCCATTATCCAACTTTCACGAAAATAACTTCTCCCTAAATTGGGAAGTATGATTAGGGGCTAAGACAGATTCAAGTTTGGTCAAGCGAAGTTAGTACATTAAAATCATAGATAGGCGCCTTCGACCAATCAGAATGCAACGAGTTGGTGACCATATTAGAATTGTTTTATTATAGTTGTAACTATAAGAGGGACACAACCTTATTAACTAGATGTCGAGAAGAAATCTTTGATAATTAACCCTTTAAATACCGAATTCCTAGAATCTCAATTTTAAGGAAAACAAACAGATAAGTTGGGGAATATTTTGAAAACTAATTTGACACCTCACAGTCAAACTATAGTTTCAAAATATTCAAACGAATATTTCGTGTGGTGAAAATGACTTTTCGTATTTGGCGTTTCGGGTTGCCAGGTTTAACAATGTATGGCTGTTTTTTCCTTTCAAGACAATTCACATAGGCATAATGATTTATTTGGCGAGCCATTCCAGTGACACATTTTCAAAAGATAGTCATCTCCTGGCATGCAAGTGAACTTACATTCGCTGAGCAAAATGTCCATGTCAAATTAAAGAATGGCTAAAAGATAGGTTTTGCAATATTTTAAGAAAAACAAATTATTCACTATTATTCGATTATTTATTGTTTAATCATATAAATTCACAATTTAAAGGTGCATATTCACACGAAGATGATTGAAAATAAAATTGTTAGAATTGTATTCTTTTAGAGACTTACGTTGTGTACCTCGATGTAATATAACGACATAAATCTTAGCAATTGACTATTTCATTAAGTATAAATTAATATAATATGTTTAGTTGAATTGTTGAATTAGGGACTCGTGCCCCTAATTCAATTTCACAACTTAAAACAGTATATTAATTTATACGGAATGAAATCCTCAATTGTTAAGATTTATTTCGTTTCATTAGACCTAGGCACATAATTTAAGCTTTAAAACAATACATGCGATTTTCAATTTAATCACGAACTCGCACAAGCCTATAATAATGACAGTGACAGTGACAGTGACAGTGACAGCTGGAGTGATTACTAGTTGAGCATTGTTCAGTTGATTATTATAGTCTCTAGTTAAATGGCGTCAACTTTCGCGTTGGGTCATTGTTCTGACATGTAGCATCTATTTCTAACTATGCCCCGCCTATTTCTCGAATCCCAATCTAAAGGTAACTATACAGGTAAGCTGTTGAATATTTTGCAACTAATTTGACTAGGTGCTGTTGCTGCCTATAGCAACAACAGCTCCTAGTCAAATTAATTTCAAAATATTCAACAAACTGTTTCTGAAATTGTAAACACGACGAAGACATACAAATCGTACATGTGGACGGACATTTCCAGCTTCATAATGGCGTAATAATATACCATTGTGATTGGAACGTCAGCATACATGCGACGTATTTGATCATGGCGTCATATACTTGAGTGATAGATCGGATACTTCCATTGATAGCTTTTATGGTTCTTCGCGAATTGTAGTTCTCCCACACGGTAGGTAGGTATCCAACTGCAACGGTATACCAGCATCTGGAAGTAAGAGTAGAAAATGGAATTAGAAAATAATGCATTATTTTCGCATACGATAAAACTAACTTAGTAAATCATTCAGGAGAATGTTAACCCATCACGTGGTCCCTAGTGTCACAAGGGGCCCTGATAAGCGCAAGTCGCGGGCCAGTACTGCATGCATTGGCCGGATATTAGTCCAGTACTGGCCTAATAACCTCTGTTATCGCATGGGATATCTGAGGAAAAGTTGAAAGCGTACGGCCTCATGTAATCATGCAAAATTTAAGGTCAGTTGGAGGTCATTTAATATCTTGACTCGCAAATTAGAATTATGTTTCATTCAAATATTTTGTCAAAATATTCTTGTTGGGTAGCATATCAAATGAAACCATAGCACGTGCATGATGTTATTTCGTTATGACACGTGGATGATGTTATTTCGTCATAACACGTGCATGATGTTATTTCGTCATAACACGTGCATTATGTTATTTCATCATGAGACGTGCATGATGTTATTTCGTCATGAGACGTGCATGATGCTATTTCGTCATAACACGTGCATGCTGTTATTTCGTCATAACACGTGTATGATGTTATTTCGTCATATCACGTGTATGATGTTATTTCGTCATAACACATGTATGATGTTATTTCGTCATAAGACGTGCATGATGTTATTTCGTCATAACACGTGCATGCTGTTATTTCGTCATGACACGTGTATGATGTTATTTCGTCATAACACGTGTATGATGTTATTTCGTCTTAACACATGTATGATGTTATTTCGTCATGAGACGTGCATGATGTTATTTCGTCATAACACGTGCATGATGTTATTTCGTCATAACACGTGCATGATGTTATTTCGTCATAACACGTGCATGATGTTATTTCGTCATAACACGTGCATGATGTTATTTCGTCATAACACGTGCATGATGTTATTTCGTCATAACACGTGCAAGATGTTATTTCGTCATAACACGTGCATGATGTTATTTCGTCATAACACGTGCATTATTTACAAGTCACATGATTACATGGAACACAAATTAATTAATTTAAGGTTTAACGAACTATATAAGAAGGACTATTCCCGATAACATATGTTACTGAGCCGGTGCAGGACCAATACTGGAACACCACGGGTTATCTGGGAGGAATCCTGTTTTAGCTATGCCCCGTCCATCTTTAGGTAAGTTCCACCCATCTTTCGCCACCGTGTTGGGATTGATCCCAGAACTTCCTGACTATCAATTTTCAGAAAACTATACAGTTAAGCTGTTGAATATTTTGAAACTAATTTTACTGGTTGATGTTGCTGCTTATGGCAGCAACATCGCATAGGCAGCAACATCGCCCTGTCAGATTAGTGTCCAACTATTCAACATCATGTTTATTAAATAGTAAAGACAAACAATTCGTACAACAACGCTTAACGCGTCATCAATGGAGGAGTCCAGTCTTTGCTATGGCTCACTCCACCAACGCTTTGACCGTGTTGTGATCACGCGATCCCTGTACTCCATGAATCTTAGCTTACATACACCTATACAGGTAAGCAAAGATACAATTTGTACAAGAACACGCTTAGTCAGTCATAAATTAAGCGTTCGCAACGCACTTAATTACGACATTCATGACATAATTGATTATGACGTCAACCTACATGGCACGTAGTTGTTTATGACGTCATATGAGTGATGGATAAAGTGGAATCCTTCATTATTAGACAAAATGATATTGCTCATGTGGCGCATCATTGATGGTTTCGAGGATGGAATACAAGGTTTGTACGCCCACTGCTGCGTTGTGTAACAGTTGAACGAATAACAATACCTAAGTCTGAAGCTAGGGAAAGATCTGTCCAATCAAGAACAATAAGTATTGCCGAGGATATAATGTACAGATATAAATATGGTTGATAGGTGGTCTGTATATCTAAGCAATGTATTACATGTCTGCACCGTTCAGATAAAAATCCTCGTGCATTTGGACTTGCAATGGGAATACATCAGACCAGGTAACGAGAAGCATGCATTAGGTGAATTTGCTACATAATCTTGGATACTTCATTGCTTTGCATTTCCATATCTACAAGGATTCATTTTGGAGATAGATACACACAAACTCCAACGTGGGACCCTCAAAACTGGTGACAGAGGGTTCCACGGGACCCTGACAATCGTGTACGATTTTCAAAATTTAATTAAATTTAAGAATTTTAATAACAAAAATACCCACAAAATCTAGCATGGAGCCTCCATATTTCATAGCTGAGAGTTCAGGTCTGGATACCTTCTAATTATAGCATGAATCAGAAACATTTAAGTGAAACTCAAGCTGTTCAGTGTGGGGCACGGATATTTAAGGTTGGGAACCCCAGATTGCAGGTTGTGAGTCACTCGGACCTCCAAAATGTAGATGCCATGTGAAACACAGCATATACACACACATCTTGTTATATTTATTGTATAACCTCTGTATGTCGATGCTACTCCAGAATTGTATGTAGTTTTTATTATTGTCAAGCATTAGTTCTAGGAACTCTGTCATTGACGCCGCACTGGCACTAGGATATAGCACAGTCATTATTGGAATATTATTTACACATTTTTCAATTTTCTACCTGAGCGAGGTTCGAACCGAGCCAATTCTATGGCACATATTCGCCTAGCGTTTGGAGCCGAGTCGTCTACACACTGACCTATCATCCAGAGGACAAATATCCTCTTTCACAGGACCAGCTTTCAACTACCTGACTCACAACCATACGAATTGACTGGAAATGATAGCATTCAAGCCATACGTGCCATATCCCTAGGCACTCACAGGTATGTAGCTTTTTATTATTGTTAACCATTAGTTCTAGGAACCCTGCCATTGACGATGCACTGACACTAGGATATAGCACAGTCATCATTGGAATGCGATTTTTAAATTTTATAAGTTTCGACTTGAGGGAAGTTCGAACCTATGCATAGGTTGCACCCGTGTATGCATGTCTCCCATTCCATGTTCATATTATGTTGCTGTTCCATATCTGTATGTGCGTCTGAACCTGTCCATGTGTGTTGATTTGTTGATGTTCTGTCCTACCACAAAATACTTACACGCTTTCCTGTCATTAATGTCCCTTTGACACATTTTCATATGTAGGACGGTTACCATGCTTCTCCTCCATCTGGTTGTCATATGAATTCTCAGGCCGACTGTGAGTAATACTTGGTACCACTCTCGTCAACTTCTCATAACAACGAACTGCAAATGATTATTAGAAAAATTAGGGATATAAAGTGCATTCTCCCATGGTACACAAAGATCCTGGACATGACTGTGGGTACTTTGCAATAGAGTTCCAACCTGTCATAGCACGTATCTGACGACATCATCAAAATACCTCACTTGTTAGCTGACGTCACAATCAAATGATGTAGGTCTGACAGGAACGTGACATATACCCGATAGTAAACGTCTGAATAAAGGATTCCAGTTTATCCATCAATCACTTTTACGTCATAATCAACTATGCAACATGTAGGATGACGTCATAATCAACTATGTCATGAATGACGTAGATAACTTCGTCCCGGACGAATAATTGATGACTAAGCATTGTTCTACGAATTATATGTCTTTATTATTTGATATATAAACATTTTGTTGAATATTTTGAAACTAATTTGACATAGACAGCAACAACACCCCGTCAAATTAGTTTCAATCTATTCAACAGCTTGCCTGTATAGTTTTCAGGAAATTGATAGTCAGGTGCTTCATGGATCGATCGATGCCAACTCGAGGGAGCTGCGGGTGGAGCCTAGCTAGAGGTGGGCGGGGCCTAGCTAAAACTGGATTACTCCATTGTATGTATTTTGTAAATTTACAATTTAATGCACATTATGTTGAATATTTTGAAACTAATTTGACTGGAACTATTGATGCTTATGACTACGGTCGGGATCCAGATAAAAAGAAGCTGGTCCGAGTATGATCCCATTTTTCCGCCGCCACATTTTGCCATCGTCCTAACATACGCCCACTCACATTGCTTCCCTGTTCGAGGCCGTACTTGCACACCCACGATTTTTCGCTATGTTGACTGGTAGTTTTCTGGTAGCCAATCAGCTTTCTGCCTACTTCAATCTCACTTCAAATCCAAAAAATAGAGTCGTAGCTTCGTGCCAATATAGATGGAGAGCTTGCGAGACACGAATGTCAATCTATGTGATTGACAGTATATTAGTAGGATGATAATAACTGAGCAATTTCATTAGGCCGTGATTGACTGACCTCATTTATTAAGTTTCGCGAACTTAGTGTAGACATCAAAAGCGTACACGCACGTGCCTGGACGGGCGAGATCGTGCGATAGGACGATGCATGTATGCGGTTGCATTGTCCTATCGCCCTCCCACTAACTCTCTCGCATCGAGTCCCATGCTTGCTGAAAACCCGCGTCAACATAGCGAGAACTCGCAAGGTTTGTAAGTACGGCCTTGAACAGCAAAGCGATGTGAGTCGGCGTATGTTATTACAATGACCGTGTCGATATCGATAACTATTCCAGTGAGATGCAGGGACGTATCCAGGAGTTCACTTGGCGGGGGCGGGGGAGCGGGCAATAATTTCAAGGGCGTTAACTCTTGAAAATGTTTCCATTCCACCACCAGCAGGTAAGCAATAGAAAATATTGACAACCCTGCTAGGGCGGGTGGGGGTGCACACGCCCCCAGTGACCCACCCTCCGGCACCATCCCCCCACCCACCCACCCCCACACCATCCCCACCCACCCAACCACCCACCCACCGTCTTTGATCTGTGGCTGAGATGTTTCACTGGGTTTTGCGGTCGCATTTTGCGGATTCCATAAACTGACGCTCGGATAAACCGGACGTGTTCACACTAGAACGTCAATCCGAAGTAACGCCATACTCTGGATTAACTCTCTCGTGTAAACACGTACTAAGAAAACGACAATAACACATATCTTGATTACAAATATATAGAATCAGATAGATCGTCCACGTAACAACTTGGATAT
Organism: Chaetoderma sp. LZ-2023a; assembly: GCA_034401795.1. NCBI lineage: Eukaryota > Metazoa > Mollusca > Caudofoveata > Chaetodermatida > Chaetodermatidae > Chaetoderma > Chaetoderma sp. LZ-2023a. The sequence continues at coordinate 24,767,064 of CM067361.1, read as the reverse complement.
CCTCACGCCACCCTCACTAACCATTCCCACCCCATGCCCATATTAACCTAACTATACTAACCAAACTACCATCTAATTTCATCTATTCTGCTTCTATCTACTAATAAGTAACACAAGCTGATAAAGTTATAGGGTAAAAAAAGTAATCGGCGACGGAAATGCCAATAAAATAGATGGTTAGAACTATGACTGGGGAAACTTTGGCGCCAATGGCACTGTGCCCTGTAAGGATCAAGTCGGGAAAATAATTAAGTGGTAAATTTACAAAAAATAGTATTCTAAAATTAAAATATCTTGTAAAATATTGACCATCAAAATGTTTAATTGATATTTCAGGAAGTATTCTGGGCGCTTTTAGGCGCTGTTGACACAAGAGGCGTTAACAAAGACCTGAACTATACGCCAACCAAACGAATAGACCTTTCCATTTTTAGCTATGCCCCGCCCATCACTAGCTAAGCTCCACCCACACCTCGCCGTGTTGGGATTGATCGATCCCCAAATGCCCTAGCTATCAATTTCCTGAAAACTATACATGGAAACTGTTGAATATTGTGTAACTAATTTGACTGGGTGCTGTTGCTGCCTATGGCAGCAACAGCGCCCAGTCAAATTAGTTTCAAAATATTCAACAGAATATTTATTAAATAATAAAAGTAAACAATTTGTACAACAACGCATAGACCGTCTTCAAATATGAGTTCGTAACGTACTTATCGACGTCATTCATGACGTCATTCATTATGATGTCGTCATTGTACACATCACGCTGTTCATTATGGCGTCATATGATGGGTGGGTACTCTGGAAAGACGAATCACACAACTCTAATAATCAAATTTCGAATCTATAGACGACCCAGAGACTACAAATCTGATTTGTTGCAGACTTCCACACCAGAACCGTTATTATGGTTAATGTCTTTATCGTGATCCAGCCGTAAAACACGGAACAAGATCAAGACTATATTACAGATAAAGGGATTTTCAGAATGTATGGGATCCTACTTGTTTCAAGTTTTAACATACATTAGAAACTGCAATTTTAGGCGAGTGGTTAAAGGAGAACTTCACTCATCTCGTAATATCTATTCAGGTGATATAACATACCACTCATATAAGTCTGCATGAAATTTTAAGACAATCTATAAACCATAATCTATCGATGTCATACAAATTTGAGAAGAGCTGCATGACATGTTAAGATTTTATTATACCTTTAAGGAAATATATCCAGGCTTTAGCAGCTAAATGTTGATACAGTTCAACAGTTTATGATGGCTGTCATGATTTACTTTTCAACCAATCAGAAAAAACCTAGAGTGGCCGCCTCGGTATATACACTCAGTCATAGAGGTGCCAACTATAGTTTGGCAACGTGTTATAAAAGCAACAATACAGGTATACGGCTGAATATTCTGAAACCAATTATTTTTTCAAGTATTTTGAAAATTATTTTCAAAATATCCAAAAAATTGATTATGACATAATAAAGAATGTAACCCATTGGCATCACAAACTATCACTAGAAGAAACAGCATGGTGGCAATCACTGTTCAACATTTACGCGATATTTCAAAGCAGATACTTCTGATACAGATAGGGGAATATAGCAGGATATGAATGATATGGAATCTATAAACCATAATCTATCGGTGTCATACACACTTTGAGAAGATATTAGCATCTCTTTAGAGAAGGATACTACCACCGATTGGTGATTTATTACACCCAGACCCTCCCACGCTGTTCCCTTGATTATAGTCACCTTCCGCCCTATGTTCCTTAATCGGATTGACAAGCATATATGGTACGGCAACTATAGATAATTACATGCTAAACCAACACGATGGCTCACATTCTATATTGCCATACTGAACAGAACCAGTCTCAACTGATGCCATCTCGTATTCATTGGCGTCATTCACATAGTGATTGGGCCGTCGTTCAGGTGGTGATCCAATATGCAGGGTCAGGTCAGGCAAGCTGCGGACGATACAGTCATTGGTGAGTCTGTGTGAATATGACGGTACCATACATTGGTGAGTATGTGTGAATATGACGGTACAATACATTGGTGAGTATGTGTGAATATGACGGTACCATACATTGGTGATTATGTGTGAATATGACGGTACCATACATTGGTGAGTATGTGTGAATATGACGATACCATACATTGGTGAGTATGTGTGGATATGACGGTACTATACATTGGTGATTATGTGTGAATATGATGGTACCATACATTAGTGAGTATGTGTGAATATGACGATACCATACATTGGTGAGTATGTGTGAATATGACGGTACCATACATTGGTGAGTATAAGTGAATATGACGGTACCATACATTGGTGAGTATGTGTGAATATGACGGTACCATACATTGGTGAGTATGTGTGAATATGACGGTACCATACATTGGTGAGTATGTGTGAATATGACGGTACCGTACATTGGTGAGTATGTGTGAATATGACGGTACCATACATTGGTGAGTATGTGTGAATATGACGGTACCATACATTGGTGATTATGTGTGAATATGACGGTACCATACATTGGTGATTATGTGTGAATATGACGGTACCATACATTGGTGAGTATGTGTGAATATGACGGTACCATACATTGGTGAGTATGTGTGAATATGACGGTACCATACATTGGTGAGTATGTGTGAGTATGACGGTACCAGACAATGGTGAGTATGTGTGAATATGACGGTACCATACATTGGTGAGTATGTGTGAATATGACGGTACCATACATTGGTGAGTATGTGTGAATATGACGGTACCATACATTGGTGGGTATGTGTGAATATGACGGTACCATACATTGGTGAGTATGTGTGAATATGACGGTACCATACATTAGTGAGTATGTGTGAATATGACGGTACCATATATTGGTGAGTATGTGTGAATATGACGGTACCATACATTAGAGAAAATAATGTTGTTTTAAACGTATAATACTAAATGTAGGATGTCACAGTAGATATATTCTGTAGTTGTAGACAATTGTCTTAGTCTGTCGTAATTAATCAGTGAGGGAGAGAGAGGGAGAGAGAGAGAGAGAGTGAGAGAGAGAGAGAGAGAGAGAGAGAGAGGGAGGATGGAGAGAGAGAGAGGGAGGATGGAGAGAGGGGGGAGGGGTGTTGGGGGTGGGGGTGGGGGTGGCGTGAGGAGGTCAACATGACGTATTACAAGAAACCATATCTAATAAAAGCTCAAAGCCACACACCTCTTTACGATTGAAGCCAAAAACGAGTTCGCACACTTATACCTGCCCTACAAATGAGATGAGTGATGCCGGTTTCTTAGTGGTGGGTGAAGAGAAGAACGTTGGAGTCACTATACCCCATCTTCATTTGAATCGCCAGCCCAGATCTTTGCAATTCATTTGAAAGCTGTTGATTCAGGGCTCTAAAATGTGTAAGGAAGTCAAGATGGACCATCCGCTCCGATATTACACATGTCTCAACGATGTAGCGTTGACAGCTGGACAGCTTCAAACGCCTTTTTAAAATTCTCAAACTCGATGCTTTGTCATCACAAACACGCGCACGCCATCACCAGGTTACGCCACTACCCGCAAAGTGTACTCTTAAACTCTGGCCTTTACAAACTGTGCTGCCAGAGCCGAACTTGAGGCAGTGAAATAAATGTATTTGCACAGGGCCCCCAAAATTTCAAGGGCACCTAAAAAGTGATAATTTATGGGGCCCATGAATAAGTTCAAGATATAGACATATATGTCACACATATAGTACAGCTCATATATAAGTCAATCTGTCTCCAAAAGAAGAAAATTTTGAACACGAAGTTAAAAAAATGTTCTGTTGAGGTTTTTAACATAATTGGATTGAAAGACATTGCTGCCTTAGGCAGCAATGTCTCTCAATCCAATGATGTTAAAAATATTTAACAGTTTCCTTTATTTTGTGTTTGAAATAATTTAATCTACATGCATCTCTGAGCTGTACTAAATAAGACTGATATCCTATCCTAATGCCGTTGGACCTCATCCCCACCCCTCCCCAGCAGCATTATTGTTGAAAACAGACCCTAGATTTCTCGCTGTCTTAATGGCACTTCCGAGGACCCATGTTCAAAAATGCAGAAACCTTGGGTCCTATGTTCGGTCCGGTGTACTGCAACATGGTTCCACTGTATGTGAGGCTATAGCGCAACAGTGATGGTGAATCTAATGGAGACGTTCTCCATATGCCTGATGATACGCCAGCCCCGAGATTGTTAAAATCTTCAATATTCAAGTCCCTTGTAATCCAACCTCTAAAACGCAGTCGAAGACCACTAACGAGAGATAGAACTTAAAGGAGCGTAGGGTGCTCGCAACGGACACGTCGCGGTGGGCGAGGTTTACGAAAGATGATTGCAGTTGAAAGAGATTTCCAGTCACTCCTGCCGCAAAAACAGCCACTCAGCATCATAATCATTATCGTCATCATTACCGCCACTACCACAGAAACCAAAAGAACAACCACCACCACCACCACTACCACTACCACTACCACTACCACTACCACCACCGCCACCACCACCACCACCACCATCACCACCACCACCACCATCACCTCCGCCACCACAACAATCACCACCAGCACCACCACCTCCACCACCTCCACAACCACCAGCACCACCACTACCAACATCACTACCACCGCCACAACCACCACCAACACCACCACCGCCTTCACAACAACTACCACCTGCACCACCACAACCACCCACACCATCACCATCGCCTCCACATCAACTACCACAGCCACCACGACCACAACCACCACAACCACCACCACAACCACATACACAGCCACCACCACGACCACTACCACCACCACCACACCACATCATCATCATCAATCGATAGAAAGTTATATTTTGTCTGAGCACAATTTAGGGCCATATAAGTGACTGTCAACATTATGAATTGGTACTTACTTGTTCGGCATGATGGCGTTCACGGCAGCTGTAACATAAGTATAGTCAGAACGTTCACAATATTAGACTACACCAAATCAATCCTATAGCATCCAAATTGATAAACTACTAGAGTTGAACTCGCAATACATGGTAAATTACCAGGGATATTTATCACAGATTTACATAGATCGACTCCATGTTCATGCCCCATTCAGAGAAATATGGATAAAGGGATTCAACTATCGTACTGTTCTACGGGTTCGGTTTTTCAGTTTTCTTTATTCCACTCAGGCTATATAACAATAGCATATGAGGGCAACATTTGTACGAGTATCAAACATTCGCAATACACACCACGCCATTCAACGGCCTTGAAGAAATACATTTATGTGCGAAAGATTGTTAAAACAGTACTTTGGTTTTGCTGCATTCAATATTTTGAAAGTAATTTATCTGGAAGCAATTAAACAGAATATCCTTTATATTATAATTCGTTATATTATTATTTCGTGTTGGTCTGCGTGCATTAAATGGGAAACGGTTCATTGAATAATATAATAAATAAGTCTGACATGTCATCTGTCCGCTTGCTGGTTTTCTGCAGACTACATTTTCCATGTGGTTTAACACTGGATATGCTGAATATTTTAGAAAACAATTGTCAAATTATTAAGTGGGTACAGAGTTATCGCCCATTGAAATTATTGTCTGGTGGATGGTTGCCGTCAGACACCAAATATCTTTAGAAGCAGGGCAGATAAGCAATACCTGACCACGCGACTGATTACCTGGGGTATCATAATCCGCATACGCCCCGAGATTGTCAGTGTCTTTAATCTCATCGTAGCATCCATTCCTGTCACTTTCCTCATTTACTGTCCGAGACATCGTCACATATGATACTTGTATCGCAGGAGTGGCCACGCAAGATATCCTTAATATAAAACACGTAGGCTACATTTCTAACAGTATATCTCCATCAATGCAATGCTCATATTTCACCAGCAGTAGGCCTAATATGATGGAGCAATACTTTAGACACCAACATGTTTTCATTGGATCGAATGAATGAATGGTGTATTTCCTTTGAATTGTACACTGTTATAGATAGTACAATATATTATTATTATTATTATTATTATTATTATTATTATTACAACTATTTTCATTATTGTTATCAATCTTATCATCATAGTAAATAATTTGACCTGAAACCGGTGTTGCCTAGGGCACCATATGTTTCAGGTCGGACTATTATTAGGCCTATAGATTGCTATACGTACATACATACATACAATTCGTAGACTATATAGTATAAAAAGCATAAATTGGGCAGTAACCAGTCAAAATAGTTTCATATATCCAACAGCTATTAGGTTATTAGTTTGTCAACAGCATACAATTGGGGATGCCACAGTGAGAATAGACATTGAGAATCTTCGGCAGACAAATTAGTTTCAAAATATTCAACATTTATTAAATTGTAATCTCAACAATGGCATATAATTCGTACACGAATGTGCTGGTGGGTTGGGTGGGGCGTGACCGGGTCTCACCTCTCCTTTCGCTTTCCTTTTGGTTACATGTAAGAAAGGAGAAGAGAAGACCGGGTGAACGCACTATAGACGTGGGGAGAGTCTAAATGATGATCGTAATAATTGAAATTGGTGATAAGACTAACGTTGACACAAAAAATTTGCACTTACACAATGAGCAGACCGTAGCTAGAAATCGGCCCGTCCGTTAAAGAAATATTTGGACATACATATATTTTATCGTACCTCCTCAGAGTAAAAAAAATAGAACAAAAAGCCCGGGGCCTAGAGGCCATAAATACGTTGCTTGGTCGTTCGTAAAACCTGTTCTATGCGACCACCTTATCGGACGTTGTAAATCCGAAAATCATATCTAATAGTAAGCCACTTATGTTAAACATATGAAACCCGAAGTCCCATACTCTAAGTTTTAAGACAATCGCATGCATCAGCCGTTGAATATTTTGATCACGCAGGAACAGCTCCCAGGCAAATTAGTTTCAAACTATTATTTGAAATTGGCAGGTGTCTGCTGTTGTCATAGGTAAACAGAATCTTACAGTCAAATCACTTTCAAAATATCCACTAGCACGATTCCATTAAGAATTATTTTTCGTATTTGGTGTTTCAGATTCTAAATGCATGGTTAAGATATACTGTGCCCATTAGCTGGCGTACATGGCAGGTTTTACGACCGACCAATTAACGCTTTGGGCTTTGTCCGGCGCACTAGGTCCCTGGAGATATACAGACATTGGACGCAAGCACATGACGATAAAATAGCGACATCCACCTATATTCAAACATCAAGACAATTTCACTTTTCTCATAGAGAATGTCCATTTGCAGACCGAGAAGGCTATTTCTGAAAATTTACCGCTGGAATGACTGGCTCGGTTATCGAGCCAGTCATTCCAGTGGTGAGTTTTCAAAAATAGTCTTCTCTTGGTATTCAAATGGACATTTCACAAGAGCACTGCAGAAGCCGTTTTTGGGTGATACGCAAACGGCAAAGAGCCAAAATCACGCCAAATGATGCTTTTGTATAATTTAGATACAATAAAATTTATAATTTGCATGTTTTCGAATTCCTAAGTAATAGATTTCGCCATGCAAAGCCATTTATTTCTTTATCCCATGAGAATCAAGGAGTGACGCCATCGCGTGAACGAGCTTTGTGGTATGACGTCATCGCCTGAATAATATTTTAGTGTTGATCATTGTAAGCTCACAACAGCTCAATGGGGTGAGTGGGGGGGGGGGGCAGTTTTAGCTATGCCCCGCCAATCTCTAGCTAAGCTCAACACACACTTCGTCCGTGTTGGAATTGATCGATCCCTGAACTGTTGAATGTTTTGAAACTAATTTGACTGGGTGCTGTTGCTGTCTATGGCAAAAACAGCGTCAGGTCAAATTAGTTTCAGAATATTCAACGGCATGTTTATTAATTAGTAAAAACATACAATTCATACAATAACTCTTAGTCGGACATCACTTAAGCGTTCGTGATGAACTTATCTACGTCATTGATTATGACGTCATCCTACACGTCACGCAGAAGACTATGACGTAATATGATTGATGGATACACTGGAAAGGTCCATTATCCGCCATCATATTAATGCGATGGAAAGGAAGTACTCGCGTCTGTGAAACTAGAACTAGCTTCGTAACTGTAGACGTTAGTTTCGTCGTGTCTGAAACCACGCGTCGAAATCTGAATCCACGTGGTTGATGATTCATGCAATGGCGTCATAGCATGAATTTTATGGCGTATCAAAGTTCACACATTTCGACATTAACCAGAATTTTAACAGTGATTATACTGATTGAGATTTTGAAAATTCGTCAATTTCTTTTTAATTCATAAAACCTGATAAAAACTTCTAAATTTTCTTACGTTTATATTGAATAATTGAAGTCTAAGGCCGTGTTCTCACTAGAGAGCTAATCCGGAATAACGCCATACGCCAGTGTGGAGTTACTCCCGATTAAGTCTCTAGTGAGAACACAGCCTTATTCTCATTTGTAATCTTCCTTAACCGAATACCGCCAAAACCCGGCCTGAGTAGTGGTCTTAAACAATGTACATTTGCAGACCAAGAGAATAGTATTTATGGAAAGTTGCCACTAGAATGACTGACTCGATGACTATCTCAGTCATGCCAGTCGTAAATTTTAAACAAGAGACCCAAGGGGCCTGTGCCGCTCACCTGGCGCACCGTCAATCTTTGTCAAAATAGTTGGTGGGTGGTTTAGCAGTCTTTTAAACGAGTTTGTGGACATTTTGGCAAGTGAAATATGGCTGCCAAACACACTACATTTTGATTGCC
>CM067361.1:24632742-24757742 GCA_034401795.1 Chaetoderma sp. LZ-2023a | reverse complement strand
CATCTTTCCAAACATAGAAACCAATTTGTATTTTAAATAGGAGTGGAAAATTAGATATGTGGAAGCAAGTTCCTGACTGACAGGGGTGTAACTCCACCCATACAGGGACATTTATAGGTTATAGATAGCAGATTCAATTTAACAATGACAAGGACTGGTGGTAATTGGAAGTTGTACTAATTCAATTACCACATTGGATAAATTGGTAAATTTTTATGAATTCGAATTGCTAATTGAAATTACTTTGCGCCAAGAATGACTAATTCCCAATTTCTTTTCAATCGTTTTATAATTTTATCAACATAGTTTTGTCTCCTAACATAGTATAACATATGTAATATAACAAAGTGAGTAGGTTTTGACACTTTAAAGGCCAAATTGTCCAAAACCAGCATTTGTATTGATCTTGAGATGCCTGGCTCCATAATCAAGCCAGCATTTGTATTGATCTTGAGATGCCTGGCTCCATAATCAAGCCAGCATTTGTATTGATCTTGAGATGCCTGGCTCCATAATCAAGCCAGCCATTTGTTGTAAATTTTAAAAATTGCATTCTTTTGATCTCTAAAGTGTAAATGTGCATTTTCTTAATGATTGCCAACAATTGTTTCTGTAGTAATATGTCTTGAAAGATGTCAATTTACCAATCCTCACCATTACAGGGATAATGCTGAACAGATAGCGCTAGAGCCAAGTCCCACAGCCCAAGGTCCACAAAATATGGCCTCACCATGTTCACTCTGTAATTTTCAGATGTTTTTCCAGTTTAATATTAAAATATACTGTACTGATCAGCTATCTGAGTATGACTGTATTTAGTATTATTGTATTTACTGAGTATTATACATTCTCAAAGGTTGCTGCCAGGAAAAGAAATTATCGTACCCACCACCCCTTCCTCTATCCCTCCACACAGCATCTAACACTTGTAGGGAACTAATGCTTCTGTCACTAACCCCACATAACACACTATTTGTGAAAATAACACTCATAAGTCTGGAGAGTTTAATAGTAAATTCACCAACTTTGTCTTGGTGGATTAAAGATGCTATTATGGGTGTGTCCAACCTAGCAGTCATGGTCTGGGTGGGGTTCCCGATGGTGGTGGGGTAGGGAGGGGTGTCATGCCCCTTCCCCTATAATAATTGGAAAATGAGATGCTCTGAGTAGTTTCCTGCATATTGATTAATTAATTCATAATAAAATTGAAATTAATTATTGTTAGGTCACCTTCTCACCCGAAAGGCCAAGTGAGCTTATGCTGTAGCGACCATCCATCCATCGTCCATCCGTCCATCCATCCATCCGTCAACTTTTGCTTTAAAACACTACTCCTCATTAACCGTTTGGGCGATTTCAACCAAATTTGGCTGGAAGTACCCTATGGTCGTAGGCTCCAGTCAGAATTTTACTTCATCAATTTCTTTGGTGAAAATCTGTGATTTTATGAAAAATGTACCAGAAATTGTCAAAATGCTTCTTCTCCTTACGATTCTGAGCGATTTCAACCAAATGTGGCTGAAAGGGCCCAATTGTCGTTGGCTCCAGAATATCCTTTCAGAATTTTGATTCATCAATTTTTTGGGTGAAAATTTTAGATTTATGAAAAATGTAGCGGAAATTGTCAAAATGCTTCTCATTACCATTCTGAGTGATGTACACTAAATTTGGCTGAAAGGACCCTATGGTTATTGGCTCCAGAACTTCCATTCAGAATGATTCATCAATTGTCAAAACGCTGCTTCACCTTAGGTGCTTGACATATTTCAAGCAAATTTGGCTAGAGTGACCCTATCAAGGTAGGCTAGAATATATATTCAGAATTTTGATTGGTAAATTTTTTGGGTGGCAATATTTTCCGAAAATTACCCATCATATCTATTTAAATCCAAATGGTTCAAATACTAATTGTCCAGGTGAGCGCCACAGGCCCTTGGGCTCATGTTTATTTATTTACTGGGATGCAGGAGGGAAATAATGCAGTTCACCACTCTCCACCTTACACCGCCACCAACCACGGCCTCAAGGGTGGGATTGGGGTGGGATGTGTGGGGTGGGGTTGCAAAGCCACCCTAAATATGGGGTACCGGGTTTTTCCCCAGAACAAATTTCGAAATCTATGCACATGCACGTACACACCTTCGACCCCCCCCCCTCCCTCTCTCGCCTATGCACACACTGATAATCATTATGACAATAGGGCCATATATTGCCATCTTGGGCGCATTCGTAAACATTGTCTATCGAGCAGCCGCTTGTATTGGTACTATAGCCTACCAGGATCCACATACACTGATAGGGTGTGGGCGTTTCTGACATACCATCGCGGTAGCATTTTGCCTTCTAATGTGCATAGAATCAATAATATATTTCTGAAAATGCATAGTAAAATAGTATTTGATGTTAGAATTGTTAATTCGGTCAATTTTACCAGTAGAGCTGAGGTAAAATTGCAATTTGCATAGCTTTGAGTAGCGTCAACGGCGGCAGTGTAATGTTGTTTACTAACAAAACAGTGAGCAGCTGGCCGTACACTTGACGGCCAGTCATCTGTGCACGCATGAAAATGACGTCATAAGGGAATTCCGTAAAACCGCCTATTTATTAAATAGGAAAGAAATACAAAGATATACAATTCACACATGTGCAACGTGTCGAACTATTTGAGATTTGGTGACGTCTATATGGAAACCTTTGTGACGTAATGATTAGGACGTCATCATACCAGCGCTGGGCTGATTATAACGCCATACGAGGTCTGACAATGAATGGATACTCTGGAAAGGTGAATTTGATGTGCACGTATTACAAATCTAGAAAATCATATTTATATGTTTTACACTGTAGAATGTAACAAAATGCAATAATAGTTGTAAATATTTCGTAGTTATGAAGTCAAGCCTGTCTGTTAACAATGCACCCAAATGATAAACCGTGAATGCCAAATACAATTAAGCACGAAATGAGGATCAGTGAAAAACGTTTTAAGAAGTCAAGGAAAACAAACCAAGAGAATGCCATAACCGAATTCAAGAAGTAGCGAAATCATGTAAACACTCTCGGTAGAACGGCCAACAGGAATTCAGAGATAAGACAACCGAGAAAATAAAATATGGACGCACAGGCTCCAAAGAGTGGTGGAAACTGAGCAAATCTTTTTTATCTGACAGGGATTCAAACGTTAACGAAATACCACCCATCTTGCGTGAAGATGGCTCGTTCGCCTATGATGTTCCTGAAAAGGCTAATCTCCTTAACACGTATTTTGCCAGTATTGCTATAATAGACGTCTCGCAAGCTCAACTACCCGCTCTGCCATTGCATACAGAAACTGCCCTAAGCGCTATAACTCTAAGAACCACTGATATTTTAGATGTACTATCCAACCTGGACACGGCCATGGCAATTGGCCCTGCCCTGATAAGTCCAAAACTACTCGTGGAGGCTAAACAGATTCTGGCCCCAATCTTGGCGCAATTTTTCAATCTTTCTCTTAGAAACTCTCATTTTCCATCATCTTGGAAAGTGGCGAATGTAACGCCAATCTTCAAAAAGGGCGATAAAAACTCATGTTCAAATCATCGTCTAATATTGCTACTGAGTTGTTTAAGTAAAGTCATGGAAAGGACTGTTTTTAAATACGTTTACAATTTTATTAGAGATGGTATAACACCTCACCAGTCTGGCTTCGTTCCTAAGCATTCGACCGTCAGCCAATTATTAGAAATTTATACAGATATTGTCGATGCCCTTGATAATCAAAAAGAAGTACTGTTTTTATTTTGTTTTCTGTATCCAAGGCAGTTGACAGAGTCTGGCATCGCGGCCTGCTGCATAAACTGGAACAATTTGCCATTACTGGAAAACTACTGGCATGGTTTGGAAATTATCTAGAGAATCATCATCAGCGTGTAAGTCATTAATGGGAGCACGTCTATGATGTGTTAGTTGTATTCTGGCGTGCCGCAAGGCTTAGTTCTTGTGTCCAGTGCTATCCTAAACAATATTAAGCTGTTTGTTGATGATACGTCCCTATATGTAATATCTGACCACCTACAGACGCAAAGAGGTTCTATAGATAATGACCTACAGGCAATAACCCAAAGGGCGGACACCTGGCTGGTCGAAGTTAATGCCTTAGAAACCACTTGCTTACTGGTCTCATTGCGCAATTATCCTACAGTATTCCCCATAAACTTTAGGAATTCAGAAAACCTCCATCTAATTACCATAAACACCTCGGAATTAAGTGTAAATAGTAAAGGTCAGTGGCTTAATCACGTGGACACCCTACTATCTAAAGCCCAGCACAAACTTTCACTACTTAATGGTCTTAAATATATACCAGACCGGAAATGTCTTGGAATTATGTATAAATGCTTCATCAGGCCAAGTTTGAAATACGCTGATGTTGTTTGTGATAATCTACCGCAATACCCTATCACTAACCTTGAAAATGTCCAAAAAGAAGCACTTAGAACAATAAGCGGGTTAACCCGTAGTGCACACACGGACGATCTATACATGAACACGGGAATAGAAACACTATCTCATAGACGGGAAAGCCACAGATTAGTTATGCTCTACACAATTGTTAACGGAATGACATGCGAAACTTTGACTAACGGCCTTCCCTCGATATCCCAAGCCCGGAACCCATATAATATCCGGCACTCGAATCGTTTTACTCCCTACAGATGTCGTACTGAGATCTACAATGGATCATTCCTCCCAGCAACAATCCGTGCCTGGAACCGCCTTCCTGCGCCTGTCACAGAGTCTACTACCTGACAAGAATTTAAGAGTAAACTAAAAGAAATGCGGACATAAGACACCCCACCCCTGGTATTACGTTGGGTCCAGATCAGCTAATATTAATCTAAGCGGGCTTCGAAATGGATGCAGTAGTCTTAATAGGCATCTGTTTGACAATCATCTGACGGACTCCACAAGTTGTTCTTGTGGACGTCAGATGAAACCATCGAACATTATATCTTCTATTGTCCTCTTTTTATGGAGCAAAGACTTGCTTTCCGTAATGCACTAGTGGCTAATGATATTCCTCATACACTCACGTTAAGACACATCTTGCATGGCGACACTAATTTCAAAATAGAAAAGAATATCAAGACATCAGAAATTAGCTGCCAATATCTTGTCGATACTGACCGTTTTTAACAACACCCCACTTACTTATCCAAATTTGAAGCAAACTGTATTCGTACTAGTGTTTATATAGCTGGTGACATAGATAAAACATATGTGAACCATTGAGCTAACAATGTGGATGCCTTCAGTGTGGTGCAGATCAGGGACGACTTAGCGCATTTCCAGGGCAAAATTCACCTGAACTGAAGGGTATTGCTACCTAAGGCATTGATGACGTCCAGTCCAATTGCGTTCACAATGTTCAACAAATCATTTCGTACCAGCTAACATGTCCTGGTTTTGTTTTGCGGGCGTGTTGACTTGTTTATGAGCTGTACTATACTGAAGTTTCACACGCAAATCTCTCTCTCTCTCTCTCTCTCACACCATCTCTCCCCCCCCTCGCACCTCTCTCTCACGCTCTCTCCCTCCCTCCCTCCCCCCCCCCCTCCCTCACCCCTCCCTCCCTCCCTCTCTCTCCCCCATCCCTTCCTCCCTCCCTCCCCCACCCTCTCTCTCTCTCTCTCTCTCTCTCTCTCTCTCTCTCTCTCTCTCTCTCTCTCTCTCTTTCTCTATTTCTCTCTCGATCGACAAATTTATTACTGTATTAGTAATGTTAATGCTATAGTGTGTATACGCCACTTGTTATTATATTCCATGTATCATAATTGTATATTATGTGGGAGACGTGGGCATAAGACGTATGTCTTATCGTGCTCCCGCTTAGACTACAAATAAATTCTGTTTAAACTAAACCTGTCTATTGAGGCCACCTGCCATTAGCGCCAAGTGGTGATTTTCCTTGTAGTTGACAACATCCGTAAGTGTCTTTCTATAAAACCAAGCATTTTTAATTGCCGTGAAAACCAAATTCTGGAATTTCCACAGTCTTTCACAGATACTATCACGCAGACAAGCCCATGATGATAGATGATTAATGAAGGCGTACGACCTGTCACTCAAGTGTCTCACATCATAATCAAATACGTAATTTCTTATCTGACGTCACAATCAAATAATGTAGTAGCCGGGAGGCGGGCTGGGTCTTATTTGAGGATCATGATGAGAAGCATTTTGTGGGGTTTCGCTAATGACCTATTTTTGCTATTTATGCCCTATATATGACCTTAGAAAGGTTTTCCGAAGGACTTTCTTGGCGGCCAATATATGACATAAGGAGAAAAGGAAGTTATTCTTATTGTCTTTATTTTTCTATTTATATAATTAATGCTGGCCCTGCCGCCCCGCTAAGGGGGATTTCCCAATAACATAATTAAGGGTGTCATTAAATAATTCTAGCAGAGGGAAAAAAGGGAGGCTACTCCCATAAGAAATATGTAACTACCAAGTTTCTGTAGTTAGCGGTCACCTTCCGCCTATAACGTGGATAGCTATAAGACAATGCAAGTGCCTAGTCTAATTATGAAACTGAATTGTTAAAGCCACCCCGAAAATACAGTACATAGTGCACGCCAAGTTACAGATTGAAAAATCCGGCAGCTGGATGCGGGGACCATATAGTCCTTGGGAAACCCCTCCCGACGTCATATATAGGGAATAAATACAAAACATTCGCCAATGAC
Source organism: Chaetoderma sp. LZ-2023a (assembly GCA_034401795.1). Lineage (NCBI taxonomy): Eukaryota > Metazoa > Mollusca > Caudofoveata > Chaetodermatida > Chaetodermatidae > Chaetoderma > Chaetoderma sp. LZ-2023a. Next base: position 24,751,011 of record CM067361.1, on the reverse strand, counting down.
TAGACCACCACACTAAAATCGAAACATTTGGTAATGTTCCTCACCTTGATCCTCACATATGACCCAACCCGCATCCTTTCTTCTAGTTAGATCCGTCATGAAAGTTACAATGGTCCATCTACGAACATGTATGAATTGTGTAACTTTGTATGAATTGTGTGTTTTTGGTGCATTTACAATTCATTAAACATTCTGTTGACCATTTTGAAACAAATTTGACTGCCGTAGGCAGCAACAGCTCCATGACAAACTAGTTTCAAAATATTCAACAGCCTCCTTTCATTGTTGCCTTGAAATTGGGATTCTGGGAATTGAAAGTTCTGCATGTTAAAATCGATTCATGGGGGGCCTACATAGTGACCGGAGTTTATCAGCTAGACATAGACTCCTCTAATGTGTTCCTTTATTCTCTTCCAGGAGACATCTTAGATTGAAGGACCAGAAGCGCCCACCTCTCAAGAAGAGAGCCCAAGGAGAGATAGAAACCTCATACAAATCAAATTTTAAACCAGCGGATAAAGATGCCAGACCTCGCTCTAGGAAGCACCCTCCTCTCTCTCTCTCCGGGATCGCAACCCACCTGCCATGTCGTTCAAAACTAATCAAAGATCAGACTTTAAAGATCTCGGAGTCCAAAAGCGGGTCCAGCTTTGTAAAAAGGTAATTTTAACGCGGGGGGGGGGGGGGCGCGAAGGGAATTTTTCCTTCGTATTTAGCATAAGAACCATAAAGTTCAGGAAACACATTGCTGCTGCCAGCTACTACTCCCACTACTACTGCTACTACTACTACTACTACTACTACTACTACTACTACTACTACTACTACTACTACTACTACTACTACTACTACTACTACTACTACTACTACTATTACTACTACTACTACTACTACTACTACTACTACTACTTCTACTACCACGGGTCCACGACCACCATCAGCACCACCACCACAACACCACCACCCCCACCACCACGACCAGCACCACGGACACCACCACGACCACCGCCACAACCACCACCATAACAACAACAACAACAACAACAACAACAACAACGACATCAACAACAACAACTACTACTACAACTACTACTACTACTACTACTACTACTACTACTACTACGTGACCACATCCCTCTATCTTCACCCTCTCATTCCACCCGTCCTTCCCACCATTCAAGGCTTCCAGTTCTCCACATTTCCCACCCTCTCTCCTGATCATTGTTTAAAGATGCATATTTACACCAGAATGCCTGAAACTGAAATTGCTAAAATTGTAAACTTTTATAGGCTTAAATAATTATTGTGTACCTATGGATGTACTGAAACGAATGTATAACATATGATGATTTCATTACGTATAAATTAATATAATTTTTAGTTGGGATTTTGAATTAGGGACTCATGTCTCTAATTCAATTTCACAACTTAAAAACTTATGTTAATTTATATGGAATGAAATCATCCTATGTTAAGAATTATTTCGTTTCAATACATTTAAGTACACAATTTAACCCTTTGAAAATTTCCAATTTTAACAATTTTATTTTCAACCATTCTGCTGTGAATGTGTACATTTAAGAGTCCACTAACCATTATTCAGCGACTACGTTGCCAATCCTTAATGAGGTATTTGAAAACAACAAATCTATTTTTTGCTTTAACAGGAAGAGACTTACGAACCTCCAACACAGCCAATAGAAATGAAAACATATTACCAACAATAGTTCGCTGCCAAGAAACCGTTACCAGAGATACGACGCATGCAGCCATTGCAGGATTCCATAGTTCGGCGATCGTCACCAAAGTTCGCGACAGTCACAACAACGAAAGATCATTTCAAGACGTGGAAAGCGAAGAAAACTCTGGCCTTCGCAGAGCTTCCATGTTTTACTGGTGCGTAGGCTTACATTGGTTTGCTATGGTTCTCTAGTTCTCTGTGTATTTCTAAGAACACGCCGCCCAGACAGCGCGGGTTACTGGGCCGGTATTGGGCTAATACCGGGCCATTATTGCCCGGCATTAGCCCAATATGGGCCCAGTAACATGTATTATCAGAGCAAATTTTTTTGAAAAATTTGAAATATGTTCTTGAAGTAATTGGTAAATGGGGTACTTAGCTAGCCCCCTAGGCTGTCACGCGGCTGGTTCGAAATCAGGGGACTCTGGCGGGGAACGGGGTTTGGAAGAGTGTCAACCATCCCACCCTCTTCCGCTGGAAAATTTGAAATATCAGTGCTGATAAATATCGTTCTTATTTCGCTTCCTAAATTTACCTATAATTCTACATTCACGCGTGCGCAGCAATAATTGACGCCGGTTCTACTGGAGGGATCTTCACCAACGGACCTTTCAAGTTTTAGATACACGCTGTCCATCGTTAGCCAGGCTCCACCCACACTCCGTCCGTGTTTTGATCAATCGATCCCTGAACTTCCTGATTAGCAATTTACAGAAAACTAAGGCAGCAACTGCGCCCAGTTAAATTAGTTTCAAAATATTAAGCATCATTTGTATTAAATAGTAAATACATATAATTCGTACAACAACGCTTAGTCCGTCACCAATTATGCATTCGTGGCCTAGGTCTACTTATCTACGTCAATTCATGACGTCATTGATTATGACTTCGTCCTACACGTAACGTAGTTGATTATGACATAAAATGATGGATGGATAATCTGGAAAGGTCTATTATGTGTGCTAAGTTGCCCTTGAACGTCCGAAGAAGCCTGATTTGAGGAGGGGGTTGTGGGTGGTGGTCAGAAGGTTAACGATCACAGCCATTGAGGGTGGACTCAAAACTAATGTTAGCCGTAAGTCATATGGAATGTGGGGGTTGTATGTCCGTTAGCATTCACAATACATATTTGCTTCTACTATTAAATTCAACTTCGAATTTCAGGTTCCATTCTGTATCCTGGTAAGGATTCGATACCGCAGAGCACGGCGCGCCAGTCTTATCCTGGAGTCTACGCGCCAAAGACGGAACCAATGAAAATCGCGGAGGGAAACCTGAAACTGGAAGGTAATAGAATCAAATATATCTCTAAAATAGGCCTACATATTTTTGCCCAGCGATAATTGTGGTTCCTTAATCCATGTGGTCATTTGTCCACCTTTATTTAAAGAACCACGGCAGTCTTGGCCGTAAGGAACTACTATTATTATTGACCAATGTGAGTTGTTCCATAGTATAGTGGACATTATTTTACATAATTGATTCAACACTTTTATGGCAAAGCCGGCCAAACCGGCCTCTGTTGGGCGTGACAAGAGAAGACTTTTGAAATTTTACCCCTGAAATGACTGGCTCGATAATCGAGCCAGTCATTACAGTGATAAAATTTCAAGAAATCGTCATCTCCTGGTGTGTAAATGGACATTCAAAGTGCAGATATTAAAATTTTCTTTTCTAAATTTAGCCAATAAATGGTTAAAACCTCCTTTATGTGGAATGGAGGAATCCAGTTTTAGCTATTACCCGACCATCTTTAGCTAACTTACACCTACATGTCGCCGTGTTGGGATCGATCGATCCCTGAACTCCCTGATTGTCAATTTCTTTGTCTGCAGAAGAATTGTTGGTCAAAGTGAAATTGAGTATTCACGCATACACATATACACGCGTTGACGCGCTTGCTCGCGGAATATGATCCAAATGGTATATTTTGTAAACAAGTAAACCTTAAAACTCGGGTGTCTCAAATTAAAAATAGATATATACTGGGAGGCTGTTGATTGTTTGGAAAGTAGGCTATTTCACTGGCTCCTGCTGCTTCCATAGCCAGCAACAATAGACATTTCCACTTTATCCACCCAGCATATGACGTCAAAATCAACTACGTGACGTGTAGAATGACATCATAGTGAATGACGTCATTATGACATCATGAATGAGGTGGATAAGTACGTTACGAACGGATATTTGAAGACGGACTACGCGTTGTTGTACGAATTGTATGTATTTACTATTTAATAAATATTCTGTTTACTATTTTAAAACTAATATGACTGGGCGCTGTTGCTGCCATAGGCACCCAGTCAAATTAGTTTTAACATATCCAACAGCTTACCTGTAGAATTTTCAGGAAATTGATAGTTAGGGCATTCGGGGACCGATTAATCCCAACACGGCGAAGTGTGGGTGGAGCTTAGCTAAAAGTAGGCGGGACATAGCAAAAACTGGAAAGGTCCATTCCCAGTCTAATCAGCTTTAAAGATTTAACCTGAGATTGTACGCCATATATTTTCATTTAGGTGACATCTGCTTGAGCACAACCAACGCCGACGCCTATAAGCCCTTCTCCAGCGGCCATCGTGCCGAGCGTGTGGTCCAGAAGCAGGAATTTTCACAGCCCAAGCATCCCAGGGGAAAGTTCATCGGTCAAACCCAGGCTATGAACGACTTTGGTGGATTCAGCGGGGCACAACCCCGACCAGCGAAAACGATAGCTCCACCGCAACCAACGATCTCTTTACAGTTTGACAATAGGTAGGTGTACAGTACGGTTAATAACTAACATAGATTGCAGGCACTCGCCCTCCCGTTTTGTCACATTATAAAATGTCTTCGAATTTTCCGTATTTTCCCGTATTACGCCCAATATTGTGGAAGCGTAGTGTAAGGCCACAGCCTGTTCTGTCGATAACAGATCAAGCCAGTCGTTCCAGTGGTAAGATTTCTAAAATAGTATTCTCTTGGCCTGTAAATGGATATTCAATAAGAAAATATTTAGATTTTTTAGCAAATTTAGCTTGAAAGTGTTAAACGATAAGTGTTTTGATTTATTATTGCATCATTCCTACCCACATGTTTGTGTTCTTCTTTCCAGGCAGATATTTGAGACAGAACAGCGCGAGATCTTTAAAGGTCATGACATCCGCGAGCATCCGGTTGCGCAGAGTTGCAAGAAACTAAATGACGAGTACCAGCTTCCAAACACGAAGATCGAGACAATGTCATCTCAAATGGTAAGCAATCATTACCGGGACACCATTCAACTGTACACGTACACACACACACGCACAAGACGCACAGCCACAAGAAACACTGCCGCAACCATCAACACCACCACTAAAACCACCCCCACCATAACCTGAACGACGGCCATCATCATCATTATTATAATCATCACAACATCACCACCACCACTACCACCACCACCGCCACAACTGCCGTCACCACCAAACGCCACGGCCACCACTGCTACTACCGCCACCACCGCCACTGCAACCACTCTCCACCTACCCCACCCAATTTATAAACGCTCCAGCTAAAATAAGTACCCGTACCCTTTAAACTTGTGTTTTAGCGTGACTTCCAGCCGATTGACATGTCGTCTGCTTACCAGAACAGAGTGAGCCAGATCGCTACGCAGGCAATGACAATTCCAGCCAGGAAATCAGATGATGCCAAATTCGACGGTACAACGAGTAACAAGGAATCTTTCAAAGACTGGGGCGCAAAACCGCGTGTAAGGGTCGGCGACTGTCACGAAAACAACACATACATGCCTCCATCACAGCCTTTCGCTGCGGAATCCACCACGAAGCGAATCTACACACCGAAACATGCCGACCCGGTAGAGAACTACAAACCGGTGTCAAAACCGTTTGATAAAGAAGGCTCTTTACAGTTCGATACCGAATACAGGAAGTCGTTTCCTGGGCAGCGTGTGCGCATGTGTAGAGCGCAGGCATTCTTGATTAAGAAAGAATTGAAGAGACGAGAAGCGGAGAGAAGAATGGCTGAAAATGTAGCCCATACAGCTGGCAGTCAAAGAATTAAAGCGAACTAAATATCAATATTAGGGCAATATTATTTCTTAATTACTCAATTTAACCATATTATCAGGAATATGTATTCTGTGACTGCAGTAGTTTGAAAACATGCTGCAGCTTCATTCAGTCCTGCTTTGTCTTTGCCAGCCGCTTCTTGTGCTCAGTGAGGGTCATTAACCCCTTTTGTGTCAACAGCTCCTCAACGCGCTCAAAATTCTACTTATATCAAGTAACCCTTTAATGGTCAAGATTTTTCTAGAAAATAATAATTTTTACAATGAAATTTACAAAATAGCCTTCTGTTGTCGTGAAAATAGACATTACTTTTTTGGCCGGCTTGGTCAAGAAAATCCATTTTTTTCTTAGCTAGTTTCTATTTGCTGGCTGAGATGACTAGGTTTTTTTAATTTACCATTGGAGTGGCTGGTTCGGTTACCGAGCCAGTCATTCCAGTGGTAAATTTTCAAAAGTCATGTTCTCTTGGATGAAAAAATGGACATTCCTCAAGACCACTACATAATCCGTTTTTTGCAGTCTTGGCCATTAAAGAGGTAAGTTAGCACAAGAGGGGTTAACTCCCTTGTTTTCATCTTGTTGGGCAGTGTACCCAGTTTGGCTTCATTTAGATCGTTACATAGCACACGTAGCAGGTGTGTACAGCAAATTCCAAGACACGGGTGTCTTGTGGCATTCGCAGAACAAGAATTTATATGGCCAGACGTTGACGATTTGTGTTGGACTGTATCGCAGATACATTGCTGTTTGTACGGTGTAATATCCAATGACGCGTTATACACTACTGTCAGTGATGATGGGTTATAGTACGAAGTGCGGTGGCATGCATTCATCTTATCTAGAACTGCCTTCGGAGCTACCCAGATGGTATAGAGTATACCATTGCCAAAATCATACCCCCACCCCGAATACTCTATGAAACCCCTGGCCATCCCTGGCTCCCGTCAGCCATTGATCAAAAACAGTAAAGGGTCAAAACTTCTTCAAAATCCAAAAACATCTTAAACTCACAGACATAGGTAAGTCACAGATGATCAACATTTCCAGAGCCTTTCATCACAAAATCCTACCTAAATCTATAATCCACAGCTTTGCAAACAACATCGAAATCCACACATATAACACTAGGAACAAACATAATCTCCACATTAGATACACTCGAACAGACACAGGGAAACGTAGAATTTCAGTTGGTGTCGTCAAAGCGTTTAATAATATAGATAAACACACACGCGAAAAAATACTAACACTAAAATCATACGAAGACATAATTAAAACTAGCATACTCAATACATACTAGATCTGGAAAACACAATGCCGAGATAACTAAGATCACACACTTCCTGTATCATTGTCATAGCTACTATCATAACAATAACCCACTACTACTACTACTACTACTACTACTACTGCTACTACTACTACTACTACTACTACTACTACTACTACTACTACTACATCATCATCATAATGCACTATTACAGCTATCGTGACTACTGCTTCCTTCAATCTGACGCACCTCAACAAGTGCCACTACTAAATAGCAACCTATGGGTTGAGCTGGGGGTAATTAGCATGCCACCCCCACCCCACCCCAAAAATATAAATCTCTAACCAGTCATTCCTAGCTAACGCTTTGTTCGTGTTGGGACCGATCAAATCATTAAAAACCTGAACTTCAATTTCCAGAAAACTAAGCATGTAACCTGTTGAAAATTTGGCAGCAACAGTGTCCAGTCAAATTAGTTTTAAATATTCAGCAGAATGTTTATTAAATAGCAAAGACATACAATTCGTCCAATTTGGCGGACTGTTACGCATTTATGCCGGACTTAGTAGATATGCCATGCATGACGTAATTGATTGTGACAGCCTACGCACGACGTGATGGACCTTTCCAGTTTATCAATCCGTCATATGACGTCATAATCAACTACGTGACGTGTAGGCTGCCGTCATAATCAATTACAGCATGAATGACACGATATAGTCCGTCTTAAACGCGTAATGGTCAGACAGGTTGTACGAATCGTATGTCTAAATATCAAAGAAAGCTATTATTGTCTCGATGACGTCATCTCACAACAATCATTCACACGATGACGCCAACCCATGATGGCAAATGGATGAAAAGGAATTTCCGCATTGAAGTTTCCTATTTAAGAATTTTAAAATATGCAAATAATATATTTTATTTGATCTAAATTATATAAAAGCATCATTTGGCGTGCTTTTACCCTTTTCAGTTTGTGTTCCCCTTTATTGGACAGATGCCCGTATAATGCAGGTTACTGGGCTAGCACTGTATCAATACTGGACCATGACGGCCCAGTACCCTGCGTTATCAGGAACTATTTTCAAGTGTGTATTATAGACAGTTTTGATTTCTTACGCATAATAATTCTGTTTACTGTTCAATATTCTATAAAATAATGTTACTGAAAGTTGTACCAGTTTTTGTTTTTATCCGTTTCGGTATTAAATGAATAAGAAATATAAAAGAAAAACGACTGAATATCTAGAACACATGTTGACTGAAAGTGATTGTTATCAATCACGCGGCAAACACTAATAGAGGGACCGATTTCTACCCATGTCCCGCCCATTTCTAGCTATGCCCCGCCCATTTCCAGCGAGGCGCCGCCCATTTTATGTATGTTGGCATTGCTTTGAAGCCTTTAAATATGACTTCACAGAATTTAAATATCAATGTAACTATACAGGCAAGCTGGTGATCAAATATTTAGAATCAAATTTATCTGAGGGCTGTAGCTGCCTTGCAACAGCTCCCAGTTAAATTAATTTCAAAATATTCAACAGAAAGTTAATTAAATATCTAATTCATCATGGACGTACACTACTGGCCGACTTTTCAATTTATGTCAAGGAGGTATATACGTCATTATGATTTTGACGTCAGCTAATTAGTGATGTAACTGATTACGACATGAAATACTTGAGCTACAGATTGTATTCCTCCATAATTGCTTTCAACTAGAATGTTCGTCTCGCCACATAAGGCTTAGAGGTTATTGCATTGTGTGTCTGTCTGTCGGTCTGTCGGTAGGTCTGCCGGTTGGTCCGTCGGTCGGCTGGAAATCTCCAAACCACATATAAACTCAGCAACAGCTGAACCAACTTTGTTCAAGGGAACCTGATTGGCCAATCTATGATTACATAGTTTCACGAAAACGAGTTCTCTGGAACTGTTGAATGGATTGGGCCGAGATTTGATAGATATGATTAAGAACAAACGACCATTAAATAAGTAAAGTTTATTCAAGAGAATTTGATACAGCAATACAACATGGCCGTATTAGAGCTATGAAAATGTAGAGTGCTTGGCGGCTATAGATGATTTTTCTGATAGATTATGAAGCCGAAATTGGTTTTATATAGAAGCTGGGTATGCGGATTTCAAATTTGCCACTTTCGTAACTATCGGTGTGGTAAAACGTTATGTCGTTCATCTATTGGCGCCAAAAAAACATACTAAATCAATATGAAGTTTAAAATGTCATCGAGAGAACCAATGGACCGATTTTAACCAAATTTGATCGGAAATATCCTTGGGCAATAGGGATCCAAGTTTCTTCAAATAAAGGCGATCGGTCAACTTGGCTGGTGGCCATCTTGAATTTGATCCAATTCTGTGAAAGATTTTAAAATCTCTTCTTATCCGAAATAGCTTAAGGGAATAATTTGAAACCCGCGAAACATCATCTAGGAAACAGGACACCAAATTTCTTTGAGGGAACTTGATTGGCCAAATGCTTGAATCTTGAATGGATCTTTCCAGTTTTAACTATGCCCCACCCATCACTAGCGAATCTCCACCCACATTTCGCCGGTTTTGGGATCGATCGATCTCTGAACTCCCCGACTATCACTTTCCAGAAAACTACACCGGAAGGCTGTTAAATATTTTGAAACTAATTTGACTAGGCGCTCTTGCTGCCTAAGGCAGCAACAGCGTCCATTCAAATTAGTTTCAAAATATTCAACAGAATATTTATTATATAATAGACATACATATAGTCCAATAGTCGGACTATTAAGCGTTAAAGACGGCTTATATCGAGTCATTCATGACCTCATGATTATGACGTCATCCTGCACGTCACGTAGTTGATTATGACGTCATATGATGGATAAACCTGGAAACGTCCATTATCCAACTTTCACGAAAATAACTTCTCCCTAAATTGGGAAGTATGATTAGGGGCTAAGACAGATTCAAGTTTGGTCAAGCGAAGTTAGTACAGTAAAATCATGGATAGGCGCCTTCGACCAATCAGAATGCAACGAGTTGGTGGCCATGTTAGAATTGTTTTATTATAGTTGCAACTATAAGAGAGACACAACCTTATTAACTAGATGTCAAGAAGAAATCTTTGATAATTAACCCTTTAAATACCGAATTCCTAGAATCTCAATTTTAAGGCAAACAAACAGATAAATTGGGAAATATTTTGAAAACTAATTTGACACCTCACAGTCAAACTATAGTTTCAAAATATTCAAACGAATATTTCGTGCGGTGAAAATGACTTCTCGTATTTGGCGTTTCGGGTTGCCAGATTTAACAATGCATGGCAGTTTTTTCCTTTCAAGGCAATTCACATGGGCATAATGATTTATTTGGCGTGTCATTCCAGTGACACATTTTCAAAAGATCGTCATCTCCTGGCTTGCAAATGAACTTACATTCGCTGAGCAAAATGTCAATGTCAAATTAAAGAATGGCTAAAAGATAGGTTTTGCAATATTTTATGAAAAACTAATTATTCACTATTATTCGATTATTTATTTTTTAATCATATAAATTCACAATTTAAAGGTGCATATTCACACGAAGATGATTGAAAATAAAATTGTTAGAATTGTATTCTTTTAGAGGCTTACGTTGTGTACCTCAATGCAATATAACGAAATAAATCTTAGCAATTGACTATTTCATTAAGTATACATTAATATAATTTGTTTAGTTGTAATGTTGAATTAGGGACTCGTGGCTCTAATTCAATTTCACAACTTAAAACAGTATATTAATTTATACAGAATGAAATCCTCAATTGTTAAGATTTATTTCGTTTCATTAGACCTAGGCACATAATTTAAGCTTTAAAACAATAAATGCGATTTTCAATTTAATCACGGACTCGCACACGCCTATAATAATGACTGGAGTGATTAATATTTGAGCATTGTTCAGTTGATTATTATAGTTTCTAGTTAAAGGGCGTCAACTTTCGCGTTGGGTCATTGTTCTGAGATGTAGCATCTATTTCTAACTATGACCCGCCTATTTCTTGGATCCCAATCTAAAGATAACTATACAGGTAAGCTGTTGACTATTTTGCAACTAATTTGACTAGGTGCTGTTGCTGCCTATGGCAACAACAGCTCCTAGTCAAATTAATTTCAAAATATTCAATAAAATGTTTCTGAAATTGTAGACACGACGAAGACATACAAATCATACATTTGGACGGACATTTCCAGCTTCATAATGGCGTAATAATACACCATTGTGATTGGAACTTCAGCATACATGCGACGTATTTGATCATGGCGTCATATACTTGAGTGATAGATCGGATACTTCCATTGATAGCTGTTATGGTTCTTCGCGAATGGTAGTTCTCCCACATGGTAGGTAGGTATCCAACTGCAACGGTATACCAGCATCTGGAAGTAAGAGTAGAAAATGGAATTAGAAAATAATGCATTATTTTCGCATACGATAAAACTAACTTAGTAAACCATTCAGGAGAATATTAACCCATCACGTGGTCCCTAGTGTCACAAGGGGCCCTGATAAACGCAAGTCGCGGGGCCAGTACTGCATGCATTGGCCGGATATTACTCCAGTACTGGCCTTGTAACCTGCGTTATCACGTGGGATATCTGACGAAAAGTTGAAAGCGTACAGCCTCATGTAATCATGCAGCATTTTAAGGTCAGTTGGAGGTCATTTAATATCTTGACTCGCAAATTACAATTATGTTTCATTCAAATATTTTGTCAAAATATTCTTGTTGGGTAGCATATCAAATGAAACGTAATGGTGAGAAATGTATGTATGTATGTATGTATGTATGTATTTTAATTTTTTTATTGACGGACTGGCAACGTGCGGCTTCAATTTCCATGTGCTAACTTAGCCGACAGTGATGCACCCGTTGGTTTAATTTGTTGATCACCATCCCCGGTCGGGGGATCGAACCGCCATTCTGCAACTCCGCATAGCATCAGCAACCAGGCATCTTTCCACTGGAATACCGCACCAAGACTAAAAAGTCAAGGATTGGCCGACCAGCTTTCACATGTCTGATATACTGACACACTGACGATTCATATGGGACTATCTGTGGATGCATCTGTCACAATCAATCCTGGGCTTTTACGCCTATTGTACTCTGACTCCAGCACGGCTCTGGCAGTATATGTATTTTTATTTTTTTATTGACGCACTGGCAACGTGCGGCTTCAATTTCCATGTGCTAACTTAGCCGACCGTGATGCACCCGTTAGTTTAATTTGTTGATCACCATCGCCCGGTCGGGGGATCGAACCGCCATTCTGCAACTCCGCATCGCATCAGCAACCAGGCATCTTTCCACTGGACCACCGCACCAAGACTAAAAAGTCAAGGATTGGCCGACCAGCTTTCACATGTCTGATATACTGACACACTGACGATTCATATGGGACTATCTGTGGATGTATCTGTCACAATCAATCCTAGGCTTTTACGCCTATTGTACTCTGACTCCAGCACGGCTCTGGCAGTATATTTATTTTTATTTTTTTATTGACGCACTGGCAACGTGCGGCTTCAATTTCCATGTGCTAACTTAGCCGACAGTGATGCACCCGTTAGTTTAATTTGTTGATCACCATCGCCCGGTCGGGGGATCGAACCGCCATTCTGCAACTCCGCATAGCATCAGCAACCAGGCATCTTTCCACTGGACCACCGTACCAAGACTAAAAAGTCAAGGATTGGCCGACCAGCTTTCACATGTCTGATATACTGACACACTGACGATTCATATGGGACTATCTGTGGATGCATCTGTCACAATCAATCCTAGGCTTTTATGCCTATTGTACTCTGACTCCAGCACGGCTCTGGCAGTATATGTATTTTTATTTTTTTATTGACGCACTGGCAACGTGCGGCTTCAATTTCCATGTGCTAACTTAGCCGACAGTGATGCACCCGTTAGTTTAATTTGTTGATCACCATCGCCCGGTCGTGGGATCGAACCGCCATTCTGCAACGCCGCATAGCATCAGCACCCAGGCATCTTTCCACTGGACCACCGCACCACGACTAAAACGTCAAGGATTGGCCGACCAGCTTTCACATGTCTGATATACTGATACACTGACGATTCATATGGGACTATCTGTGGATGCATCTGTCACAATCAATCCTAGGCTTTTACGCCTATTGTACTCTGACTCCAGCACGGCTCTGGCAGTATATGTATTTTAATTTTTTTATTGACGCACTGGCAACGTGCTGCTTCAATTTCCATGTGCTAACTTAGCCGACAGTGATGCACCCGTTAGTTTAATTTGTAGATCGCCATCGCCCGGTCGGGGGATCGAACCGCCATTCTGCAACTCCGCATAGCATCAGCAACCAGGCATCTTTCCACTGGACCACCGCACCAAGACTAAAAAGTCAAGGATTGGCCGACCAGCTTTCACATGTCTGATATACTGACACACTGACGATTCATATGGGACTATCTGTGGATGCATCTGTCACAATCAATCCTAGGCTTTTACGCCTATTGTACTCTGACTCCAGCACGGCTCTGGCAGTATATGTATTTTTATTTTTTTATTGACGCACTGGCAACGTGCGGCTTCAATTTCCATGTGCTAACTTAGCCGACAGTGATGCACCCGTTAGTTTAATTTGTTGATCACCATCGCCCGGTCGGGGGAACGAACCGCCATTCTGCAACTCCGCATAGCATCAGCAACAAGGCATCTTTCCACTGGACCACCGCACCAAGACTACAAAGTCAAGGATTGGCCGACCAGCTTTCACATGTCTGATATACTGACACACTGACGATTCATATGGGACTATCTGTGGATGCATCTGTCACAATCAATCCTAGGCTTTTACGCCTATTGTACTCTGACTCCAGCACGGCTCTGGCAGTATATGTATTTTTATTTTTTTATTGACGCACTGGCAACGTGCGGCTTCAATTTCCATGTGCTAACTTAGCCGACAGTGATGCACCCGTTAGTTTAATTTGTTGATCACCATCGCCCGGTCGGGGGATCGAACCGCCATTCTGCAACTCCGCATAGCATCAGCAACCAGGCATCTTTCCACTGGACCACCGCACCAAGACTAAAAAGTCAAGGATTGACCGACCAGCTTTCACATGTCTGATATACTGACACACTGACGATTCATATGGGACTATCTGTGGATGCATCTGTCACAATCAATCCTAGGCTTTTACGCCTATTGTACTCTGACTCCAGCACGGCTCTGGCAGTATATGTATTTTTATTTTTTTATTGACGCACTGGCAACGTGCGGCTTCAATTTCCATGTGCTAACTTAGCCGACAGTGATGCACCCGTTAGTTTAATTTGTTGATCACCATCGCCCGGTCGGGGGATCGAACCGCCATTCTGCAACTCCGCATAGCATCAGCAACCAGGCATCTTTCCACTGGACCACCGCACCAAGACTAAAAAGTCAAGGATTGGCCGACCAGCTTTCACATGTCTGATATACTGACACACTGACGATTCATATGGGACTATCTGTGGATGCATCTGTCACAATCAATCCTAGGCTTTTACGCCTATTGTACTCTGACTCCAGCACGGCTCTGGCAGTATATGTATTTTTATTTTATTGACGCACTGGCAACGTGCGGCTTCAATTTCCATGTGCTAACTTAGCCGACAGTGATGCACCCGTTAGTTTAATTTGTTGATCACCATCGCCCGGTCGGGGGATCGAACCGCCATTCTGCAACTCCGCATAGCATCAGCAACCAGGCATCTTTCCACTGGACCACCGCACCAAGACTAAAAAGTCAAGGATTGGCCGACCAGCTTTCACATGTCTGATATACTGACACACTGACGATTCATATGGGACTATCTGTGGATGCATCTGTCACAATCAATCCTAGGCTTTTACGCCTATTGTACTCTGACTCCAGCACGGCTCTGGCAGTATATGTATTTTTATTTTATTGACGCACTGGCAACGTGCGGCTTCAATTTCCATGTGCTAACTTAGCCGACAGTGATGCACCCGTTAGTTTAATTTGTTGATCACCATCGCCCGGTCGGGGGATCGAACCGCCATTCTGCAACTCCGCATAGCATCAGCAACCAGGCATCTTTCCACTGGACCACCGCACCAAGACTAAAAAGTCAAGGATTGGCCGACCAGCTTTCACATGTCTGATATACTGACACACTGACGATTCATATGGGACTATCTGTGGATGCATCTGTCACAATCAATCCTAGGCTTTTACGCCTATTGTACTCTGACTCCAGCACGGCTCTGGCAGTATATGTATTTTTATTTTATTGACGCACTGGCAACGTGCGGCTTCAATTTCCATGTGCTAACTTAGCCGACAGTGATGCACCCGTTAGTTTAATTTGTTGATCACCATCGCCCGGTCGGGGGATCGAACCGCCATTCTGCAACTCCGCATAGCATCAGCAACCAGGCATCTTTCCACTGGACCACCGCACCAAGACTAAAAAGTCAAGGATTGGCCGACCAGCTTTCACATGTCTGATATACTGACACACTGACGATTCATATGGGACTATCTGTGGATGCATCTGTCACAATCAATCCTAGGCTTTTACGCCTATTGTACTCTGACTCCAGCACGGCTCTGGCAGTATATGTATTTTTATTTTATTGACGCACTGGCAACGTGCGGCTTCAATTTCCATGTGCTAACTTAGCCGACAGTGATGCACCCGTTAGTTTAATTTGTTGATCACCATCGCCCGGTCGGGGGATCGAACCGCCATTCTGCAACTCCGCATAGCATCAGCAACCAGGCATCTTTCCACTGGACCACCGCACCAAGACTAAAAAGTCAAGGATTGGCCGACCAGCTTTCACATGTCTGATATACTGACACACTGACGATTCATATGGGACTATCTGTGGATGCATCTGTCACAATCAATCCTAGGCTTTTACGCCTATTGTACTCTGACTCCAGCACGGCTCTGGCAGTATATGTATTTTTATTTTATTGACGCACTGGCAACGTGCGGCTTCAATTTCCATGTGCTAACTTAGCCGACAGTGATGCACCCGTTAGTTTAATTTGTTGATCACCATCGCCCGGTCGGGGGATCGAACCGCCATTCTGCAACTCCGCATAGCATCAGCAACCAGGCATCTTTCCACTGGACCACCGCACCAAGACTACAAAGTCAAGGATTGGCCGACCAGCTTTCACATGTCTGATATACTGACACACTGACGATTCATATGGGACTATCTGTGGATGCATCTGTCACAATCAATCCTAGGCTTTTACGCCTATTGTACTCTGACTCCAGCACGGCTCTGGCAGTATATGTATTTTTATTTTTTTATTGACGCACTGGCAACGTGCGGCTTCAATTTCCATGTGCTAACTTAGCCGACAGTGATGCACCCGTTAGTTTAATTTGTTGATCACCATCGCCCGGTCGGGGGATCGAACCGCCATTCTGCAACTCCGCATAGCATCAGCAACCAGGCATCTTTCCACTGGACCACCGCACCAAGACTAAAAAGTCAAGGATTGGCCGACCAGCTTTCACATGTCTGATATACTGACACACTGACGATTCATATGGGACTATCTGTGGATGCATCTGTCACAATCAATCCTAGGCTTTTACGCCTATTGTACTCTGACTCCAGCACGGCTCTGGCAGTATATGTATTTTTATTTTATTGACGCACTGGCAACGTGCGGCTTCAATTTCCATGTGCTAACTTAGCCGACAGTGATGCACCCGTTAGTTTAATTTGTTGATCACCATCGCCCGGTCGGGGGATCGAACCGCCATTCTGCAACTCCGCATAGCATCAGCAACCAGGCATCTTTCCACTGGACCACCGCACCAAGACTAAAAAGTCAAGGATTGGCCGACCAGCTTTCACATGTCTGATATACTGACACACTGACGATTCATATGGGACTATCTGTGGATGCATCTGTCACAATCAATGCTAGGCTTTTACGCCTATTGTACTCTGACTCCAGCACGGCTCTGGCAGTATATGTATTTTAATTTTTTTATTGACGCACTGGCAACGTGCGGCTTCAATTTCCATGTGCTAACTTAGCCGACAGTGATGCACCCGTTAGTTTAATTTGTTGATCACCATCGCCCGGTCGGGGGATCGAACCGCCATTCTGCAACTCCGCATAGCATCAGCAACCAGGCATCTTTCCACTGGACCACCGCACCAAGACTAAAAAGTCAAGGATTGGCCGACCAGCTTTCACATGTCTGATATACTGACACACTGATGATTCATATGGGACTATCTGTGGATGCATCTGTCACAATCAATCCTAGGCTTTTACGCCTATTGTACTCTGACTCCAGCACGGCTCTGGCAGTATATGTATTTTTATTTTTTTATTGACGCACTGGCAACGTGCGGCTTCAATTTCCATGTGCTAACTTAGCCGACAGTGATGCACCCGTTAGTTTAATTTGTTGATCACCATCGCCCGGTCGGGGGGATCGAACCGCCATTCTGCAACTCCGCATAGCATCAGCAACCAGGCATCTTTCCACTGGACCACCGCACCAAGACTAAAAAGTCAAGGATTGGCCGACCAGCTTTCACATGTCTGATATACTGACACACTGAGGATTCATATGGGACTATCTGTGGATGCATCTGTCACAATCAATCCTAGGCTTTTACGCCTATTGTACTCTGACTCCAGCACGGCTCTGGCAGTATATGTATTTTTATTTTTTTATTGACGCACTGGCAACGTGCGGCTTCAATTTCCATTTGCTAACTTAGCCGACAGTGATGCACCCGTTAGTTTAATGTGTTGATCACCATCGCCCGGTCGGGGGATCGAACCGCCATTCTGCAACTCCGCATAGCTTCAGCAACCAGGCATCTTTCCACTGGACCACCGCAACAAGACTAAAAAGTCAAGGATTGGCCGACCAGCTTTCACATGTCTGATATACTGACACACTGATGATTCATATGGGACTATCTGTGGATGCATCTGTCACAATCAATGCTAGGCTTTTACGCCTATTGTACTCTGACTCCAGCACGGCTCTGGCAGTATATGTATTTTAATTTTTTTATTGACGCACTGGCAACGTGCGGCTTCAATTTCCATGTGCTAACTTAGCCGACAGTGATGCACCCGTTAGTTTAATTTGTTGATCAGCATCGCCTGGTCGGGGGATCGAACCGCCATTCTGCAACTCCGCATAGCATCAGCAACCAGGCATCTTTCCACTGGACCACCGCACCAAGACTAAAAAGTCAAGGATTGGCCGACCAGCTTTCACATGTCTGATATACTGACACACTGAGGATTCATATGGGACTATCTGTGGATGCATCTGTCACAATCAATCCTAGGCTTTTACGCCTATTGTACTCTGACTCCAGCACGGCTCTGGCAGTATATGTATTTTTATTTTTTTATTGACGCACTGGCAACGTGCGGCTTCAATTTCCATTTGCTAACTTAGCCGACAGTGATGCACCCGTTAGTTTAATGTGTTGATCACCATCGCCCGGTCGGGGGATCGAACCGCCATTCTGCAACTCCGCATAGCTTCAGCAACCAGGCATCTTTCCACTGGACCACCGCAACAAGACTAAAAAGTCAAGGATTGGCCGACCAGCTTTCACATGTCTGATATACTGACACACTGACGATTCATATGGGACTATCTGTGGATGCATCTGTCACAATCAATCCTAGGCTTTTACGCCTATTGTACTCTGACTCCAGCACGGCTCTGGCAGTATAGGTATTTTTTTTTTTTTATTGACGCACTGGCAACGTGCGGCTTCAATTTCCATGTGCTAACTTAGCCGACAGTGATGCACCCGTTAGGTTAATTTGTTGATCACCATCGCCCAGTCGGGGGATCGAACCGCCATTCTGCAACTCCGCATAGGATCAGCAACCAGGCATCTTTCCACTGGACCACCGTACCAAGACTAAAAGGTCAAGGATTGGCCGACCAGCTTTCACATGTCTGATATACTGACACACTGATGATTCATATGGGACTATCTGTGGATGCATCTGTCACAATCAATCCTAGGCTTTTACGCCTATTGTACTCTGACTCCAGCACGGCTCTGGCAGTATATGTATTTTTATTTTTTTATTGACGCACTGGCAACATGCGGCTTCAATTTCCATGTGCTAACTTAGCCGACAGTGATGCACCCGTTAGTTTAATTTGTTGATCACCATCGCCCGGTCGGGGGATCGAACCGCCATTCTGCAACTCCGCATAGCATCAGCAACCAGGCATCTTTCCACTGGACCACCGCACCAAGACTAAAAAGTCAAGGATTGGCCGACCAGCTTTCACATGTCTGATATACTGACACACTGACGATTCATATGGGACTATCTGTGGATGCATCTGTCACAATCAATCCTAGGCTTTTACGCCTATTGTACTCTGACTCCAGCACGGCTCTGGCAGTATATGTATTTTTATTTTATTGACGCACTGGCAACGTGCGGCTTCAATTTCCATGTGCTAACTTAGCCGACAGTGATGCACCCATTAGTTTAATTTGTTGATCACCATCGCCCGGTCGGGGGATCGAACCGCCATTCTGCAACTCCGCATAGCATCAGCAACCAGGCATCTTTCCACTGGACCACCGCACCAAGACTAAAAAGTCAAGAATTGGCCGACCAGCTTTCACATGTCTGATATACTGACACACTGACGATTCATATGGAACTATCTGTGGATGCATCTGTCACAATCAATCCTAGGCTTTTACGCCTATTGTACTCTGACTCCAGCACGGCTCTGGCAGTATATGTATTTTTATTTTTTAATGACGCACTGGCAACGTGCGGCTTCAATTTCCATGTGCTAACTTAGCCGACAGTTATGCACCCATTAGTTTAATTTGTTGATCACCATCGCCCGGTCGGGGGATCGAACCGCCATTCTGCAACTCCGCATAGCATCAGCAACCAGGCATCTTTCCACTGGACCACCGCACCAAGACTAAAATATCAAGGATTGGCCGAGCAGCTTTCACATGTCTGATATCCTGACACACTGTCGATTCATATGGGACTATCTGTGGATGCATCTGTCACAATCAATCCTAGGCTTTTACGCCTATTGTACTCTGACTCCAGCACGGCTCTGGCAGTATATGTATTTTTATTTTTTTATTGACGCACTGACAACGTGCTGCTTCAATTTCCATGTGCTAAATTAGCCGACAGTGATGCACCCGTTAGTTTAATTTGTTGATCACCATCGCCCGGTCGGGGGATTGAACCGCCATTCTGCAACTCCGCATAGCATCAGCAACCAGGCATCTTTCCACTGGACCACAGGCACCAAGACTAAAAAGTCAAGGATTGACCGACCAGCTTTCACATGTCTGATATACTGACACACTGACGATTCATATGGGACTATCTGTGGATGCATCTGTCACAATCAATCCTAGGCTTTTACGCCTATTGTACTCTGACTCCAGCACGGCTCTGGCAGTATATGTATTTTTATTTTTTTATTGACGCACTGGCAACGTGCGGCTTCAATTTCCATGTGCTAACTTAGCCGACAGTGATGCACCCGTTAGTTTAATTTGTTGATCACCATCGCCCAGTCGGGGGATCGAACCGCCATTCTGCAACTCCGCATAGCATCAGCAACCAGGCATCTTTCCACTGGACCACCGCACCAAGTCTAAAAAGTCAAGGATTGGCCGACCAGCTTTCACATGTCTGATATACTGACACACTGACGATTCATATGGGACTATCTGTGGATGCATCTGTCACAATCAATCCTAGGCTTTTACGCCTATTGTACTCTGACTCCAGCACGGCTCTGGCAGTATATGTATTTTTATTTTTTTATTGACGCACTGGCAACATGCTGCTTCAATTTCCATGTGCTAAATTAGCCGACAGTGATGCACCCGTTAGTTTAATTTGTTGATCACCATCGCCCGGTCGGGGGATCGAACCGCCATTCTGCAACTCCGCATAGCATCAGCAACCAGGCATCTTTCCACTGGACCACCGCACCAAGATTAAAAAGTCAAGGATTGGCCGACCAGCTTTCACATGTCTGATATACTGACACACTGACGATTTATATGGGACTATCTGTGGATGCATCTGTCACAATCAATCCTAGGCTTTTACGCCTATTGTACTCTGACTCCAGCACGGCTCTGGCAGTATATGTATTTTTATTTTATTGACGCACTGGCAACGTGCTGCTTCAATTTCCATGTGCTAAATTAGCCGACAGTGATGCACCCGTTAGTTTAATTTGTTGATCACCATCGCCCGGTAGGGGGATCGAACCGCCATTCTGCAACTCCGCATAGCATCAGCAACCAGGCATCTTTCCACTGGACCACTGCACCAAGACTAAAATGTCAAGGATTGGCCGACCAGCTTTCACATGTCTGATATACTGACACACTGACGATTCATATGGGACTATCTGTGGATGCATCTGTCACAATCAATCCTAGGCTTTTACGCCTATTGTACTCTGACTCCAGCACGGCTCTGGCAATATATGTATTTTAATTTTTTTATTGACTCACTGGCAACGTGCGGCTTCAATTTCCATGTGCTAACTTAGCCGACAGTGATGCACCCGTTAGTTTAATTTGTTGATCACCATCGCCCGGTCGGGGGATCGAACCGCCATTCTGCAACTCCGCATAGCATCAGCAACCAGGCATCTTTCCAATGGACCACCGCACCAAGACTAAAAAGTCAAGGATTGGCCGACCAGCTTTCACATGTCTGATATACTGACACACTGACGATTCATATGGGACTATCTGTGGATGCATCTGTCACAATCAATCCTAGGCTTTTACGCCTATTGTACTCTGACTCCAGCACGGCTCTGGCAGTATATGTATTTTTATATTTTTATTGACGCACTGGCAACGTGCGGCTTCAATTACCATGTGCTAACTTAGCCGACAGTGATGCACCCGTTAGTTTAATTTGTTTATCACCATCGCCCGGTCGGGGGATCGAACCGCCATTCTGCAACTCCGCATAGCATCAGCAACCAGGCATCTTTCCACTGGACCACCGCACCAAGACTAAAAAGTCAAGGATTGGCCGACCAGCTTTCACATGTCTGATATACTGACACACTGACGATTCATATGGGACTATCTGTGGATGCATCTGTCACAATCAATCCTAGGCTTTTACGCCTATTGTACTCTGACTCCAGCACGGCTCTGGCAGTATATGTATTTTAATTTTTTTATTGACGCACTGGCAACGTGTGGCTTCAATTTCCATGTGCTAACTTAGCCGACAGTGATGCACCCGTTAGTTTAATTTGTTGATCACCATCGCCCGGTCGGGGGATCGAACCATCATTCTGTAACTCCGCATATGATCAGCAACCAGGCATCTTTCCACTGGACCACCGCACCAAGACTAAAAAGTCAAGGATTGGCCGACCAGCTTTCACATGTCTGATATACTGACACACTGATGATTCATATGGGACTATCTGTGGATGCATCTGTCACAATCAATCCTAGGCTTTTACGCCTATTGTAATCTGACTCCAGCACGGCTCTGGCAGTATATGTATTTTTATTTTTTTATTGACGCACTGGCAACGTGCGGCTTCAATTTCCATGTGCTAACTTAGCCGACAGTGATGCACCCGTTAGTTTAATTTGTTGATCACCATCGCCCGGTCAGGGGATCGAACCGCCATTCTGCAACTCCGCATAGCATCAGCAACCAGGCATCTTTCCACTGGACCACCGCACCAAGACTAAAAAGTCAAGGATTGGCCGACCAGCTTTCACATGTCTGATATACTGACACACTGAGGATTCATATGGGACTATCTGTGGATGCATCTGTCACAATCAATCCTAGGCTTTTACGCCTATTGTACTCTGACTCCAGCACGGCTCTGGCAGTATATGTATTTTTATTTTTTTATTGACGCACTGGCAACGTGCGGCTTCAATTTCCATTTGCTAACTTAGCCGACAGTGATGCACCCGTTAGTTTAATGTGTTGATCACCATCGCCCGGTCGGGGGATCGAACCGCCATTCTGCAACTCCGCATAGCTTCAGCAACCAGGCATCTTTCCACTGGACCACCGCACCAAGACTAAAAATTCAAGGATTGGCCGACCAGCTTTCACATGTCTGATATACTGACACACTGACGATTCATATGGGACTATCTGTGGATGCATCTGTCACAATCAATCCTAGGCTTTTACGCCTATTGTACTCTGACTCCAGCACGGCTCTGGCAGTATATGTATTTTTATTTTTTTATTGACGCACTGGCAACGTGCGGCTTCAATTTCCATGTGCTAACTTAGCCGACAGTGATGCACCCATTAGTTTAATTTGTTGATCACCATCGCCCGGTCGGGGGATCGAACCGCCATTCTGCAACTCCGCATAGCATCAGCAACCAGGCATCTTTCCACTGGACCACAGGCACCAAGACTAAAAAGTCAAGGATTGGCCGACCAGCTTTCACATGTCTGATATACTGACACACTGACGATTCATATGGGACTATCTGTGGATGCATCTGTCACAATCAATCCTAGGCTTTTACGCCTATTGTACTCTGACTCCAGCACGGCTCTGGCAGTATTTTTATTTTTTTATTGACACACTGACAACGTGCTGCTTCAATTTCCATGTGCTAAATTAGCCGACAGTGATGCACCCGTTAGTTTAATTTGTTGATCACCATCGCCCGGTCGGGGGATCGAAACATCATTCTGTAACTCCGCATATGATCAGCAACCAGGCATCTTTCCACTGGACCACCGCACCAAGACTAAAAAGTCAAGGATTGGCCGACCAGCTTTCACATGTCTGATATACTGACACACTGATGATTCATATGGGACTATCTGTGGATGCATCTGTCACAATCAATCCTAGGCTTTTACGCCTATTGTAATCTGACTCCAGCACGGCTCTGGCAGTATATGTATTTTAATTTTTTTATTGACGCACTGGCAACGTGTGGCTTCAATTTCCATGTGCTAACTTAGCCGACAGTGATGCACCCGTTAGTTTAATTTGTTGATCACCATCGCCCGGTCGGGGGATCGAACCATCATTCTGTAACTCTGCATATGATCAGCAACCAGGCATCTTTCCACTGGACCACCGCACCAAGACTAAAAAGTCAAGGATTGGCCGACCAGCTTTCACATGTCTGATATACTGACACACTGATGATTCATATGGGACTATCTGTGGATGCATCTGTCACAATCAATCCTAGGCTTTTACGCCTATTGTAATCTGACTCCAGCACGGCTCTGGCAGTATATGTATTTTTATTTTTTTATTGACGCACTGGCAACGTGCGGCTTCAATTTCCATGTGCTAACTTAGCCGACAGTGATGCACCCGTTAGTTTAATTTGTTGATCACCATCGCCCGGTCAGGGGATCGAACCGCCATTCTGCAACTCCGCATAGCATCAGCAACCAGGCATCTTTCCACTGGACCACCGCACCAAGACTAAAAAGTCAAGGATTGGCCGACCAGCTTTCACATGTCTGATATACTGACACACTGAGGATTCATATGGGACTATCTGTGGATGCATCTGTCACAATCAATCCTAGGCTTTTACGCCTATTGTACTCTGACTCCAGCACGGCTCTGGCAGTATATGTATTTTTATTTTTTTATTGACGCACTGGCAACGTGCGGCTTCAATTTCCATTTGCTAACTTAGCCGACAGTGATGCACCCGTTAGTTTAATGTGTTGATCACCATCGCCCGGTCGGGGGATCGAACCGCCATTCTGCAACTCCGCATAGCTTCAGCAACCAGGCATCTTTCCACTGGACCACCGCACCAAGACTAAAAAGTCAAGGATTGGCCGACCAGCTTTCACATGTCTGATATACTGACACACTGACGATTCATATGGGACTATCTGTGGATGCATCTGTCACAATCAATCCTAGGCTTTTACGCCTATTGTACTCTGACTCCAGCACGGCTCTGGCAGTATATGTATTTTTCTTTTTTTATTGACGCACTGGCAACGTGCGGCTTCAATTTCCATGTGCTAACTTAGCCGACAGTGATGCACCCATTAGTTTAATTTGTTGATCACCATCGCCCGGTCGGGGGATCGAACCGCCATTCTGCAACTCCGCATAGCATCAGCAACCAGGCATCTTTCCACTGGACCACAGGCACCAAGACTAAAAAGTCAAGGATTGGCCGACCAGCTTTCACATGTCTGATATACTGACACACTGACGATTCATATGGGACTATCTGTGGATGCATCTGTCACAATCAATCCTAGGCTTTTACGCCTATTGTACTCTGACTCCAGCACGGCTCTGGCAGTATTTTTATTTTTTTATTGACACACTGACAACGTGCTGCTTCAATTTCCATGTGCTAAATTAGCCGACAGTGATGCACCCGTTAGTTTAATTTGTTGATCACCATCGCCCGGTCGGGGGATCGAACCGCCATTCTGCAACTCCGCATAGCATCAGCAACCAGGCATCTTTCCACTGGACCACAGGCACCAAGACTAAAAAGTCAAGGATTGACCGACCAGCTTTCACATGTCTGATATACTGACACACTGACGATTCATATGGGACTATCTGTGGATGCATCTGTCACAATCAATCCTAGGCTTTTACGCCTATTGTACTCTGACTCCAGCACGGCTCTGGCAGTATATGTATTTTAATTTTTTTATTGACGCACTGGCAACGTGCGGCTTCAATTTCCATGTGCTAACTTAGCCGACAGTGATGCACCCGTTAGTTTAATTTGTTGATCACCATCGCCGGTCGGGGGATCGAAACGCCATTCTGCAACTCCGCATAGCATCAGCAACCAGGCATCATTCCACTGGACCACCGCACCAAGACTAAAAAGTCAAGGATTGGCCGACCAGCTTTCACATGTCTGATATACTGACACACTGACGATTCATATGGGACTATCTGTGGATGCATCTGTCACAATCAATCCTAGGCTTTTACGCCTATTGTACTCTGACTCCAGCACGGCTCTGGCAGTATATGTATTTTTATTTTTATTGACGCACTGGCAACGTGCGGCTTCAATTTCCATGTGCTAACTTAGCCGACAGTGATGCACCCATTAGTTTAATTTGTTGATCACCATCTCCCGGTCGGGGGATCGAACTGCCATTCTGCAACTCCGCATAGCATCAGCAACCAGGCATCTTTCCACTGGACCACCGCACCAAGACTAAAAAGTCAAGGATTGGCCGACCAGCTTTCACATGTCTGATATACTGACACACTGACGATTCATATGGGACTATCTGTGGATGCATCTGTCACAATCAATCCTAGGCTTTTACGCCTATTGTACTCTGACTCCAGCATGGCTCTGGCAGTATATTTATTTTTATTTTTTTATTGAAGCACTGGCAACGCGCGGCTTCAATTTCCATGTGCTAACTTAGCCGACAGTGATGCACCCATTAGTTTAATTTGTTGATCACCATCGCCCGGTCGGGGGATCGAACCGCCATTCTGCAACTCCGCATAGCATCAGCAACCAGGCATCTTTCCACTGGACCACCGCACCAAGACTAAAATGTCAAGGATTGGCCGAGCAGCTTTCACATGTCTGATATACTGACACACTGTCGATTCATATGGGACTATCTGTGGATGCATCTGTCACAATCAATCCTAGGATTTTACGCCTATTGTACTCTGACTCCAGCATGGCTCTGGCAGTATATGTATTTTTATTTTTTTATTGACGCACTGGCAACGTGAGGCTTCAATTTCCATGTGCTAACTTAGCCGACAGTGATGCACCCGTTAGTTTAATTTGTTGATCACCATCGCCCAGTCGGGGGATCGAACCGCCATTCTGCAACTCCGCATAGCATCAGCAACCAGGCATCTTTCCACTGGACCACCGCACCAAGACTAAAAAGTCAAGGATTGGCCGACCAGCTTTCACATGTCTGATATACTGACACACTGACGATACATATGGGACTATCTGTGGATGCATCTGTCACAATCAATCCTAGGCTTTTACGCCTATTGTACTCTGACTCCAGCACGGCTCTGGCAGTATATGTATTTTTATTTTTTTATTGACGCACTGGCAACGTGCGGCTTCAATTTCCATGTGCTAACTTAGCCGACAGTGATGCACCCATTAGTTTAATTTGTTGATCACCATCGCCCGGTCGGGGGATCGAACCGCCATTCTGCAACTCCGCATAGCATCAGCAACCAGGCATCTTTCCACTGGACCACCGCACCAAGACTAAAATGTCAAGGATTGGCCGAGCAGCTTTCACATGTCTGATATACTGACACACTGTCGATTCATATGGGACTATCTGTGGATGCATCTGTCACAATCAATCCTAGGATTTTACGCCTATTGTACTCTGACTCCAGCATGGCTCTGGCAGTATATGTATTTTTATTTTTTTATTGACGCACTGGCAACGTGAGGCTTCAATTTCCATGTGCTAACTTAGCCGACAGTGATGCACCCGTTAGTTTAATTTGTTGATCACCATCGCCCAGTCGGGGGATCGAACCGCCATTCTGCAACTCCGCATAGCATCAGCAACCAGGCATCTTTCCACTGGACCACCGCACCAAGACTAAAAAGTCAAGGATTGACCGACCAGCTTTCACATGTCTGATATACTGACACACTGACGATTCATATGGGACTATCTGTGGATGCATCTGTCCCAATCAATCCTAGGCTTTTACGCCTATTGTACTCTGACTCCAGCACGGCTCTGGCAGTATATGTATTTTTATTTTTTTATTGACGCACTGGCAACGTGCGGCTTCAATTTCCATGTGCTAACTTAGCCGACAGTGATGCACCCGTTAGTTTAATTTGTTGATCACCATCGCCCGGTCGGGGATCGAACCGCCATTCTGGAACTCCGCATAGCTTCAGCAACCAGGCATCTTTCCACTGGACCACCGCACCAAGACTAAAAAGTCAAGGATTGGCCGACCAGCTTTCACATGTCTGATATACTGACACACTGACGATTCATATGGGACTATCTGTGGATGCATCTGTCACAATCAATCCTAGGCTTTTACGCCTATTGTACTCTGACTCCAGCACGGCTCTGGCAGTATATGTATTTTTATTTTTTTATTGACGCACTGGCAACGTGCGGCTTCAATTTCCATGTGCTAACTTAGCCGACAGTGATGCACCCATTAGTTTAATTTGTTGATCACCATCGCCCGGTCGGGGGATCGAACCGCCATTCTGCAACTCCGCATAGCATCAGCAACCAGGCATCTTTCCACTGGACCACAGGCACCAAGACTAAAAAGTCAAGGATTGGCCGACCAGCTTTCACATGTCTGATATACTGACACACTGACGATTCATATGGGACTATCTGTGGATGCATCTGTCACAATCAATCCTAGGCTTTTACGCCTATTGTACTCTGACTCCAGCACGGCTCTGGCAGTATATGTATTTTTATTTTTTTATTGACACACTGACAACGTGCTGCTTCAATTTCCATGTGCTAAATTAGCCGACAGTGATGCACCCGTTAGTTTAATTTGTTGATCACCATCGCCCGGTCGGGGGATCGAACCGCCATTCTGCAACTCCGCATAGCATCAGCAACCAGGCATCTTTCCACTGGACCACAGGCACCAAGACTAAAAAGTCAAGGATTGACCGACCAGCTTTCACATGTCTGATATACTGACACACTGACGATTCATATGGGACTATCTGTGGATGCATCTGTCACAATCAATCCTAGGCTTTTACGCCTATTGTACTCTGACTCCAGCACGGCTCTGGCAGTATATGTATTTTTATTTTTTTATTGACGCACTGGCAACGTGCGGCTTCAATTTCCATGTGCTAACTTAGCCGACAGTGATGCACCCGTTAGTTTAATTTGTTGATCACCATCGCCGGTCGGGGGATCGAAACGCCATTCTGCAACTCCGCATAGCATCAGCAACCAGGCATCATTCCACTGGACCACCGCACCAAGACTAAAAAGTCAAGGATTGGCCGACCAGCTTTCACATGTCTGATATACTGACACACTGACGATTCATATGGGACTATCTGTGGATGCATCTGTCACAATCAATCCTAGGCTTTTACGCCTATTGTACTCTGACTCCAGCACGGCTCTGGCAGTATATGTATTTTTATTTTTTTATTGACGCACTGGCAACGTGCGGCTTCAATTTCCATGTGCTAACTTAGCCGACAGTGATGCACCCGTTAGTTTAATTTGTTGATCACCATCGCCCGGTCGGGGGATCAAACCGCCATTCTGCAACTCCGCATAGCATCAGCAACCAGGCATCTTTCCACTGGACCACCGCACCAAGACTAAAAAGTCAAGGATTGGCCGACCAGCTTTCACATGTCTGATATACTGACACACTGACGATTCATATGGGACTATCTGTGGATGCATCTGTCACAATCAATCCTAGGCTTTTACGCCTATTGTACTCTGACTCCAGCACGGCTCTGGCAGTATATGTATTTTTATTTTTATTGACGCACTGGCAATGTGCGGCTTCAATTTCCATGTGCTAACTTAGCCGACAGTGATGCACCCATTAGTTTAATTTGTTGATCACCATCTCCCGGTCGGGGGATCGAACTGCCATTCTGCAACTCCGCATAGCATCAGCAACCAGGCATCTTTCCACTGGACCACCGCACCAAGACTAAAAAGTCAAGGATTGGCCGACCAGCTTTCACATGTCTGATATACTGACACACTGACGATTCATATGGGACTATCTGTGGATGCATCTGTCACAATCAATCCTAGGCTTTTACGCCTATTGTACTCTGACTCCAGCATGGCTCTGGCAGTATATTTATTTTTATTTTTTTATTGAAGCACTGGCAACGCGCGGCTTCAATTTCCATGTGCTAACTTAGCCGACAGTGATGCACCCATTAGTTTAATTTGTTGATCACCATCGCCCGGTCGGGGGATCGAACCGCCATTCTGCAACTCCGCATAGCATCAGCAACCAGGCATCTTTCCACTGGACCACCGCACCAAGACTAAAATGTCAAGGATTGGCCGAGCAGCTTTCACATGTCTGATATACTGACACACTGTCGATTCATATGGGACTATCTGTGGATGCATCTGTCACAATCAATCCTAGGCTTTTACGCCTATTGTACTCTGACTCCAGCATGGCTTTGGCAGTATATGTATTTTAATTTTTTTATTGACGCACTGGCAACGTGCGGCTTCAATTTCCATGTGCTAACTTAGCCGACAGTGATGCACCCGTTAGGTTAATTTGTTGATCACCATCGCCCGGTCGGGGGATCGAACCGCCATTCTGCAACTCCGCATAGGATCAGCAACCAGGCATCTTTCCACTGGACCACCGTACCAAGACTAAAAAGTCAAGGATTGGCCGACCAGCTTTCACATGTCTGATATACTGACACACTGACGATTCATATGGGACTATCTGTGGATGCATCTGTCACAATCAATCCTAGGCTTTTACGCCTATTGTACTCTGACTCCAGCACGGCTCTGGCAGTATATGTATTTTTATTTTTTTATTGACGCACTGGCAACATGCGGCTTCAATTTCCATGTGCTAACTTAGCCGACAGTGATGCACCCGTTAGTTTAATTTGTTGATCACCATCGCCCGGTCGGGGGATCGAACCGCCATTCTGCAACTCCGCATAGCATCTGCAGCCAGGCATCTTTCCACTGGACCACCGCACCAAGACTAAAAAGTCAAGGATTGGCCGACCAGCTTTCACATGTCTGATATACTGACACACTGACGATACATATGGGACTATCTGTGGATGCATCTGTCACAATCAATCCTAGGCTTTTACGCCTATTGTACTCTGACTCCAGCACGGCTCTGGCAGTATATGTATTTTTATTTTTTTATTGACGCACTGGCAACGTGCGGCTTCAATTTCCATGTGCTAACTTAGCCGACAGTGATGCACCCATTAGTTTAATTTGTTGATCACCATCGCCCGGTCGGGGGATCGAACCGCCATTCTGCAACTCCGCATAGCATCAGCAACCAGGCATCTTTCCACTGGACCACCGCACCAAGACTAAAATGTCAAGGATTGGCCGAGCAGCTTTCACATGTCTGATATACTGACACACTGTCGATTCATATGGGACTATCTGTGGATGCATCTGTCACAATCAATCCTAGGATTTTACGCCTATTGTACTCTGACTCCAGCATGGCTCTGGCAGTATATGTATTTTTATTTTTTTATTGACGCACTGGCAACGTGAGGCTTCAATTTCCATGTGCTAACTTAGCCGACAGTGATGCACCCGTTAGTTTAATTTGTTGATCACCATCGCCCAATCGGGGGATCGAACCGCCATTCTGCAACTCCGCATAGCATCAGCAACCAGGCATCTTTCCACTGGACCACCGCACCAAGACTAAAAAGTCAAGGATTGACCGACCAGCTTTCACATGTCTGATATACTGACACACTGACGATTCATATGGGACTATCTGTGGATGCATCTGTCCCAATCAATCCTAGGCTTTTACGCCTATTGTACTCTGACTCCAGCACGGCTCTGGCAGTATATGTATTTTAATTTTTTTATTGACGCACTGGCAACGTGCGGCTTCAATTTCCATGTGCTAACTTAGCCGACAGTGATGCACCCGTTAGTTTAATTTGTTGATCACCATCGCCCGGTCGGGGATCGAACCGCCATTCTGCAACTCCGCATAGCATCAGCAACCAGGCATCTTTCCACTGGACCACCGCACCAAGACTAAAAAGTCAAGGATTGGCCGACCAGCTTTCACATGTCTGATATACTGACACACTGATGATTCATATGGGACTATCTGTGGATGCATCTGTCACAATCAATGCTAGGCTTTTACTCCTATTGTACTCTGACTCCAGCACGGCTCTGGCAGTATATGTATTTTTATTTTTTTATTGACGCACTGGCAACGTGCGGCTTCAATTTCCATGTGCTAACTTAGCCGACAGTGATGCACCCGTTAGTTTAATTTGTTGATCACCATCGCCCGGTCGGGGGATCGAACCGCCATTCTGGAACTTCGCATAGGATCAGCAACCAGGCATCTTTCCACTGGACCACCGTACCAAGACTAAAAAGTCAAGGATTGGCCGACCAGCTTTCACATGTCTGATATACTGACACACTGACGATTCATATGGGACTATCTGTGGATGCATCTGTCACAATCAATCCTAGGCTTTTACGCCTATTGTACTCTGACTCCTGCACGGCTCTGGCAGTATATGTATTTTTATTTTTTTATTGACGCACTGGCAACGTGCGGCTTCAATTTCCATGTGCTAACTTAGCCGACAGTGATGCACCCGTTAGTTTAATTTGTTGATCACCATCGCCCGGTCGGGGGATCGAACCGCCATTCTGCAACTCCGCATAGCATCAGCAACCAGGCATCTTTCCACTGGACCACTGCACCAAGACTAAAAAGTCAAGGATTGGCCGACCAGCTTTCACATGTCTGATATACTGACACACTGACGATTCATATGGGACTATCTGTGGATGCATCTGTCACAATCAATCCTAGGCTTTCACGCCTATTGTACTCTGACTCCAGCACGGCTCTGGCAGTATATGTATTTTTATTTTTTTATTGACGCACTGGCAACGTGCGGCTTCAATTTCCATGTGCTAACTTAGCCGACAGTGATGCACCCGTTAGTTTAATTTGTTGATCACCATCGCCCGGTCGGGGGATCGAACCGCCATTCTGCAACTTCGCATAGGATCAGCAACCAGGCATCTTTCCACTGGACCACCGTACCAAGACTAAAAAGTCAAGGATTGGCCGACCAGCTTTCACATGTCTGATATACTGACACACTGACGATTCATATGGGACTATCTGTGGATGCATCTGTCACAATCAATCCTAGGCTTTTACGCCTATTGTACTCTGACTCCAGCACGGCTCTGGCAGTATATGTATTTTTATTTTTTTATTGACGCACTGGCAACGTGCGGCTTCAATTTCCATGTGCTAACTTAGCCGACAGTGATGCACCCGTTAGTTTAATTTGTTGATCACCATCGCCCGGTCGGGGGATCGAACCGCCATTCTGCAACTCCGCATAGCATCAGCAACCAGGCATCTTTCCACTGGACCACCGCACCAAGACTAAAAAGTCAAGGATTGGCCGACCAGCTTTCACATGTCTGATATACTGACACACTGCCGATTCATATGGGACTATCTGTGGATGCATCTGTCACAATCAATCCTAGGATTTTACGCCTATTGTACTCTGACTCCAGCATGGCTCTGGCAGTATATGTATTTTTATTTTTTTATTGACGCACTGGCAACGTGAGGCTTCAATTTCCATGTGCTAACTTAGCCGACAGTGATGCACCCGTTAGTTTAATTTGTTGATCACCATCGCCCAGTTGGGGGATCGAACCGCCATTCTGCAACTCCGCATAGCATCAGCAACCAGGCATCTTTCCACTGGACCACCGCACCAAGACTAAAAAGTCAAGGATTGACCGACCAGCTTTCACATGTCTGATATACTGACACACTGACGATTCATATGGGACTATCTGTGGATGCATCTGTCACAATCAATCCTAGGCTTTTACGCCTATTGTACTCTGACTCCAGCACGGCTCTGGCAGTATATGTATTTTTATTTTTTTATTGACGCACTGGCAACGTGCGGCTTCAATTTCCATGTGCTAACTTAGCCGACAGTGATGCACCCGTTAGTTTAATTTGTTGATCACCATCGCCCGCTCGGGGGATCGAACCGCCATTCTGCAACTCCGCATAGCATCAGCAACCAGGCATCTTTCCACTGGACCACCGCACCAAGACTAAAAAGTCAAGGATTGGCCGACCAGCTTTCACATGTCTGATATACTGACACACTGATGATTCATATGGGACTATCTGTGGATGCATCTGTCACAATCAATGCTAGGATTTTACGCCTATTGTACTCTGACTCCAGCACGGCTCTGGCAGTATATGTATTTTTATTTTTTTATTGACGCACTGGCAACGTGCGGCTTCAATTTCCATGTGCTAACTTAGCCGACAGTGATGCACCCGTTAGTTTAATTTGTTGATCACCATCGCCCGTTCGGGGGATCGAACCGCCATTCTGCAACTTCGCATAGGATCAGCAACCAGGCATCTTTCCACTGGACCACCGTACCAAGACTAAAAAGTCAAGGATTGGCCGACCAGCTTTCACATGTCTGATATACTGACACACTGACGATTCATATGGGACTATCTGTGGATGCATCTGTCACAATCAATCCTAGGCTTTTACGCCTATTGTACTCTGACTCCAGCACGGCTCTGGCAGTATATGTATTTTTATTTTTTTATTGACGCACTGGCAACGTGCGGCTTCAATTTCCATGTGCTAACTTAGCCGACAGTGATGCACCCGTTAGTTTAATTTGTTGATCACCATCGCCCGTTCGGGGGATCGAACCGCCATTCTGCAACTTCGCATAGGATCAGCAACCAGGCATCTTTCCACTGGACCACCGTACCAAGACTAAAAAGTCAAGGATTGGCCGACCAGCTTTCACATGTCTGATATACTGACACACTGACGATTCATATGGGACTATCTGTGGATGCATCTGTCACAATCAATCCTAGGCTTTTACGCCTATTGTACTCTGACTCCAGCATGGCTCTGGCAGTATATGTATTTTTATTTTTTTATTGACGCACTGGCAACGTGCGGCTTCAATTTCCATGTGCTAACTTAGCCGACAGTGATGCACCCGTTAGTTTAATTTGTTGATCACCATCGCCCGGTCGGGGGATCGAACCACCATTCTGCAACTCCGCATAGCATCAGCAACCAGGCATCTTTCCACTGGACCACCGCACCAAGACTAAAAAGTCAAGGATTGGCCGACCGGCTTTCACATGTCTGATATACTGACACACTGACGATTCATATGGGACTATCTGTGGATGCATCTGTCACAATCAATCCTAGGCATTCACGCCTATTGTACTCTGACTCCAGCACGGCTCTGGCAGTATATGTATTTTTATTTTTTTATTGACGCACTGGCAACGTGTGGCTTCAATTTCCATGTGCTAACTTAGCCGACAGTGATGCACCCGTTAGTTTAATTTGTTGATCACCATCGCCCGGTCGGGGGATCGAACCGCCATTCTGCAACTTCGCATAGGATCAGCAACCAGGCATCTTTCCACTGGACCACCGTACCAAGACTAAAAAGTCAAGGATTGGCCGACCAGCTTTCACATGTCTGATATACTGACACACTGACGATTCATATGGGACTATCTGTGGATGCATCTGTCACAATCAATCCTAGGCTTTTATGCCTATTGTACTCTGACTCCAGCACGGCTCTGGCAGTATATGTATTTTTATTTTTTTATTGACGCACTGGCAACGTGCGGCTTCAATTTCCATGTGCTAACTTAGCCGACAGTGATGCACCCGTTAGTTTAATTTGTTGATCACCATCGCCCGGTCGGGGGATCGAACCGCCATTCTGCAACTCCGCATAGCATCAGCAACCAGGCATCTTTCCACTGGACCACCGCACCAAGACTAAAAAGTCAAGGATTGGCCGACCAGCTTTCACATGTCTGATATACTGACACACTGACGATTCATATGGGACTATCTGTGGATGCATCTGTCACAATCAATCCTAGGCTTTTACGCCTATTGTACTCTGACTCCAGCATGGCTCTGGCAGTATATGTATTTTTATTTTTTTATTGACGCACTGGCAACGTGCGGCTTCAATTTCCATGTGCTAACTTAGCCGACAGTGATGCACCCATTAGTTTAATTTGTTGATCACCATCGCCCGGTCGGGGGATCGAACCGCCATTCTGCAACTCCGCATAGCATCAGCAACCAGGCATCTTTCCACTGGACCACCGCACCAAGACTAAAATGTCAAGGATTGGCCGAGCAGCTTTCACATGTCTGATATACTGACACACTGTCGATTCATATGGGACTATCTGTGGATGCATCTGTCACAATCAATCCTAGGCTTTTACGCCTATTGTACTCTGACTCCAGCACAGCTCTGGCAGTATATGTATTTTTATTTTTTTATTGATGCACTGGCAACGTGAGGCTTCAATTTCCATGTGCTAACTTAGCCGACAGTGATGCACCCGTTAGTTTAATTTGTTGATCACCATCGCCCGGTCGGGGGATCGAACCGCCATTCTGCAACTCCGCATAGCATCAGCAACCAGGCATCTTTCCACTGGACCACCGCACCAAGACTAAAAAGTCAAGGATTGGCCGACCAGCTTTCACATGTCTGATATACTGACACACTGACGATTCATATGGGACTATCTGTGGATGCATCTGTCACAATCAATCCTAGGCTTTTACGCCTATTGTACTCTGACTCCAGCACGGCTCTGGCAGTATATGTATTTTTATTTTTTTATTGACGCACTGGCAACGTGCGGCTTGAATTTCCATGTGCTAACTTAGCCGACAGTGATGCACCCGTTAGTTTAATTTGTTGATCACCATCGCCCGGTCGGGGGATCGAACCGCCATTCTGCAACTCCGCATAGCATCAGCAACCAGGCATCTTTCCACTGGACCACCGCACCAAGACTAAAATGTCAAGGATTGGCCGACCAGCTTTCACATGTCTGATATACTGACACACTGACGATTCATATGGGACTATCTGTGGATGCATCTGTCACAATCAATCCTAGGCTTTTACGCCTATTGTACTCTGACTCCAGCATGGCTCTGGCAGTATATGTATTTTTCTTTTTTTATTGACGCACTGGCAACGTGCTGCTTCAATTTCCATGTGCTAAATTAGCCGACAGTGATGCACCCGTTAGTTTAATTTGTTGATCACCATCGCCCGGTCGGGGGATCGAACCGCCATTCTGCAACTCCGCATAGCATCAGCAACCAGGCATCTTTCCACTGGACCACCGCACCAAGACTAAAAAGTCAAGGATTGACCGACCAGCTTTCACATGTCTGATATACTGACACACTGACGATTCATATGGAACTATCTGTGGATGCATCTGTCACAATCAATCCTAGGCTTTTACGCCTATTGTACTCTGACTCCAGCACGGCTCTGGCAGTATATGTATTTTTATTTTTATTGACGCACTGGCAACGTGCGGCTTCAATTTCCATGTGCTAACTTAGCCGACAGTGATGCACCCATTAGTTTTATTTGTTGATCACCATCTCCCGGTCAGGGGATCGAACCGCCATTCTGCAACTCCGCATAGCATCAGCAACCAGGCATCTTTCCAGTGGACCACCGCACCAAGACTAAAACGTCAAGGATTGGCCGACCAGCTTTCACATGTCTGATATACTGACACACTGACGATTCATATGGGACTATCGGTGGATGCATCTGTCACAATCAATCCTAGGCATTTACGCCTATTGTACTCTGACTCCAGCACGGCTCTGGCAGTATATGTATTTTTATTTTTATTGACGCACTGGCAACGTGCGGCTTCAATTTCCATGTGCTAACTTAGCCGACAGTGATGCACCCGTTAGTTTAATTTGTTGATCACCATCGCCCGGTCGGGGGATCGAACCGCCATTCTGCAACTCCGCATAGCATCAGCAACCAGGCATCTTTCCACTGGACCACCGCACCAAGACTAAAAAGTCAAGGATTGGCCGACCAGCTTTCACATGTCTGATATACTGACCACTAACGATTCATATGGGACTATCTGTGGATGCATCTGTCACAATCAATGCTAGGCTTTTACGCCTATTGTACTCTGACTCCAGCACGGCTCTGGCAGTATATGTATTTTAATTTTTTTATTGACGCACTGGCAACGTGCGGCTTCAATTTCCATGTGCTAACTTAGCCGACAGTGATGCACCCGTTAGTTTAATTTGTTGATCACCATCGCCCGGTCGGGGGATCGAACCGCCATTCTGCAACTTCGCATAGGATCAGCAACCAGGCATCTTTCCACTGGACCACCGTACCAAGACTAAAAAGTCAAGGATTGGCCGACCAGCTTTCACATGTCTGATATACTGACACACTGACGATTCATATGGGACTATCTGTGGATGCATCTGTCACAATCAATCCTAGGCTTTTACGCCTATTGTACTCTGACTCCAGCACGGCTCTGGCAGTATATGTATTTTTATTTTTTTATTGACGCACTGGCAACGTGCGGCTTCAATTTCCATGTGCTAACTTAGCCGACAGTGATGCACCCGTTAGTTTAATTTGTTGATCACCATCGCCCGGTCGGGGGATCGAACCGCCATTCTGCAACTCCGCATAGCATCAGCAACCAGGCATCTTTCCACTGGACCACCGCACCAAGACTAAAAAGTCAAGGATTGGCCGACCAGCTTTCACATGTCTGATATACTGACACACTGCCGATTCATATGGGACTATCTGTGGATGCATCTGTCACAATCAATCCTAGGATTTTACGCCTATTGTACTCTGACTCCAGCACGGCTCTGGCAGTATATGTATTTTTATTTTTTTATTGACGCACTGGCAACGTGAGGCTTCAATTTCCATGTGCTAACTTAGCCGACAGTGATGCACCCGTTAGTTTAATTTGTTGATCACCATCGCCCAGTTGGGGGATCGAACAGCCATTCTGCAACTCCGCATAGCATCAGCAACCAGGCATCTTTCCACTGGACCACCGCACCAAGACTAAAAAGTCAAGGATTGACCGACCAGCTTTCACATGTCTGATATACTGACACACTGACGATTCATATGGGACTATCTGTGGATGCATCTGTCACAATCAATCCTAGGCTTTTACGCCTATTGTACTCTGACTCCAGCACGGCTCTGGCAGTATATGTATTTTTATTTTTTTATTGACGCACTGGCAACGTGCGGCTTCAATTTCCATGTGCTAACTTAGCCGACAGTGATGCACCCGTTAGTTTAATTTGTTGATCACCATCGCCCGGTCGGGGGATCGAACCGCCATTCTGCAACTCCGCATAGCATCAGCAACCAGGCATCTTTCCACTGGACCACCGCACCAAGACTAAAAAGTCAAGGATTGGCCGACCAGCTTTCACATGTCTGATATACTGACACACTGATGATTCATATGGGACTATCTGTGGATGCATCTGTCACAATCAATGCTAGGATTTTACGCCTATTGTACTCTGACTCCAGCACGGCTCTGGCAGTATATGTATTTTTATTTTTTTATTGACGCACTGGCAACGTGCGGCTTCAATTTCCATGTGCTAACTTAGCCGACAGTGATGCACCCGTTAGTTTAATTTGTTGATCACCATCGCCCGTTCGGGGGATCGAACCGCCATTCTGCAACTTCGCATAGGATCAGCAACCAGGCATCTTTCCACTGGACCACCGTACCAAGACTAAAAAGTCAAGGATTGGCCGACCAGCTTTCACATGTCTGATATACTGACACACTGACGATTCATATGGGACTATCTGTGGATGCATCTGTCACAATCAATCCTAGGCTTTTACGCCTATTGTACTCTGACTCCAGCACGGCTCTGGCAGTATATGTATTTTTATTTTT
The DNA here is from genome assembly GCA_034401795.1 of Chaetoderma sp. LZ-2023a. NCBI lineage: Eukaryota > Metazoa > Mollusca > Caudofoveata > Chaetodermatida > Chaetodermatidae > Chaetoderma > Chaetoderma sp. LZ-2023a. The sequence goes on along the minus strand of CM067361.1, from coordinate 24,711,219 downwards.
TTATTGACGCAGTGGTAACGTGCGGCTTCAATTTCCATGTGCTAACTTAGCCGACAGTGATGCACCCGTTAGTTTAATTTGTTGATCACCATCGCCCGGTCGGGGGATCGAACCACCATTCTGCAACTCCGCATAGCATCAGCAACCAGGCATCTTTCCACTGGACCACCGCACCAAGACTAAAAAGTCAAGGATTGGCCGACCGGCTTTCACATGTCTGATATACTGACACACTGACGATTCATATGGGACTATCTGTGGATGCATCTGTCACAATCAATCCTAGGCTTTTACGCCTATTGTACTCTGACTCCAGCATGGCTCTGGCAGTATATGTATTTTTCTTTTTTTATTGACGCACTGGCAACGTGCTGCTTCAATTTCCATGTGCTAAATTAGCCGACAGTGATGCACCCGTTAGTTTAATTTGTTGATCACCATCGCCCGGTCGGGGGATCGAACCGCCATTCTGCAACTCCGCATAGCATCAGCAACCAGGCATCTTTCCACTGGACCACCGCACCAAGACTAAAAAGTCAAGGATTGACCGACCAGCTTTCACATGTCTGATATACTGACACACTGACGATTCATATGGAACTATCTGTGGATGCATCTGTCACAATCAATCCTAGGCTTTTACGCCTATTGTACTCTGACTCCAGCACGGCTCTGGCAGTATATGTATTTTTATTTTTATTGACGCACTGGCAACGTGCGGCTTCAATTTCCATGTGCTAACTTAGCCGACAGTGATGCACCCGTTAGTTTTATTTGTTGATCACCATCTCCCGGTCAGGGGATCGAACCGCCATTCTGCAACTCCGCATAGCATCAGCATCCAGGCATCTTTCCAGTGGACCACCGCACCAAGACTAAAACGTCAAGGATTGGCCGACCAGCTTTCACATGTCTGATATACTGACACACTGACGATTCATATGGGACTATCGGTGGATGCATCTGTCACAATCAATCCTAGGCATTTACGCCTATTGTACTCTGACTCCAGCACGGCTCTGGCAGTATATGTATTTTTATTTTTATTGACGCACTGGCAACGTGCGGCTTCAATTTCCATGTGCTAACTTAGCCGACAGTGATGCACCCGTTAGTTTAATTTGTTGATCACCATCGCCCGGTCGGGGGATCGAACCGCCATTCTACAACTCCGCATAGCATCAGCAACCAGGCATCTTTCCACTGGACCACCGCACCAAGACTAAAAAGTCAAGGATTGGCCGACCAGCTTTCACATGTCTGATATACTGACCACTAACGATTCATATGGGACTATCTGTGGATGCATCTGTCACAATCAATGCTAGGCTTTTACGCCTATTGTACTCTGACTCCAGCACGGCTCTGGCAGTATATGTATTTTAATTTTTTTATTGACGCACTGGCAACGTGCGGCTTCAATTTCCATGTGCTAACTTAGCCGACAGTGATGCACCCGTTAGTTTAATTTGTTGATCACCATCCCCCGGTCGGGGGATCGAACCGCCATTCTGCAACTCCGCATAGCATCAGCAACCAGGCATCTTTCCACTGGACCACCGCACCAAGACTAAAAAGTCAAGGATTGGCCGACCAGCTTTCACATGTCTGATATACTGACACACTGACGATTCATATGGGACTATCTGTGGATGCATCTGTCACAATCAATCCTAGGCTTTTACGCCTATTGTACTCTGACTCCAACACGGCTCTGGCAGTATATGTATTTTTATTTTTTTATTGACGCACTGGCAACGTGCGGCTTCAATCTCCATGTGCTAACATAGCCGACAGTGATGCACCCATTAGTTTAATTTGTTGATCACCATCGCCCGGTCGGGGGATCGAACCGCCATTCTGCAACTCCGCATAGCATCAGCAACCAGGCATCTTTCCACTGGACCACCGCACCAAGACTAAAATGTCAAGGATTGGCCGAGCAGCTTTCACATGTCTGATATACTGACACACTGTCGATTCATATGGGACTATCTGTGGATGCATCTGTCACAATCAATCCTAGGCTTTTACGCCTATTGTACTCTGACTCCAGCACGGCTCTGGCAGTATATGTATTTTTATTTTTTTATTGACGCACTGGCAACGTGAGGCTTCAATTTCCATGTGCTAACTTAGCCGACAGTGATGCACCCGTTAGTTTAATTTGTTGATCACCATCGCCCAGTCGGGGGATCGAACCGCCATTCTGCAACTCCGCATAGCATCAGCAACCAGGCATCTTTCCACTGGACCACCGCACCAAGACTAAAAAGTCAAGGATTGGCCGACCAGCTTTCACATGTCTGATATACTGAAACACTGACGATTCATATGGGACTATTTGTGGATGCATCTGTCACAATCAATCCTAGGCTTTTACGCCTATTGTACTCTGACTCCAGCACGGCTCTGGCAGTATATGTATTTTTATTTTTTTATTGACGCACTGGCAACGTGCGGCTTCAATCTCCATGTGCTAACATAGCCGACAGTGATGCACCCATTAGTTTAATTTGTTGATCACCATCGCCCGGTCGGGGGATCGAACCGCCATTCTGCAACTCCGCCTAGCATCAGCAACCAGGCATCTTTCCACTGGACCACCGCACCAAGACTAAAATGTCAAGGATTGGCCGAGCAGCTTTCACATGTCTGATATACTGACACACTGTCGATTCATATGGGACTATCTGTGGATGCATCTGTCTCAATCAATCCTAGGCTTTTACGCCTATTGTACTCTGACTCCAGCACGGCTCTGGCAGTATATGTATTTTTATTTTTTTATTGACGCACTGGCAACGTGAGGCTTCAATTTCCATGTGCTAACTTAGCCGACAGTGATGCACCCGTTAGTTTAATTTGTTGATCACCATCGCCCAGTCGGGGGATCGAACCGCCATTCTGCAACTCCGCATAGCATCAGCAACCAGGCATCTTTCCACTGGACCACCGCACCAAGACTAAAAAGTCAAGGATTGGCCGACCAGCTTTCACATGTCTGATATACTGAAACACTGACGATTCATATGGGACTATTTGTGGATGCATCTGTCACAATCAATCCTAGGCTTTTACGCCTATTGTACTCTGACTCCAGCACGGCTCTGGCAGTATATGTATTTTTATTTTTTTATTGACGCACTGGCAACGTGCGGCTTCAATTTCCATGTGCTAACTTAGCCGACAGTGATGCACCCGTTAGTTTAATTTGGTGATCACCATCGCCCGGTCGGGGGATCGAACCGCCATTCTGCAACTCCGCATAGCATCAGCAACCAGGCATCTTTCCACTGGACCACCGCACCAAGACTAAAAAGTCAAGGATTGACCGACCAGCTTTCACATGTCTGATATACTGACACACTGACGATTCATATGGGACTATCTGTGGATGCATCTGTCACAATCAATCCTAGGCTTTTACGCCTATTGTACTCTGTCTCCAGCACGGCTCTGGCAGTATATGTATTTTAATTTTTTTATTGACGCACTGGCAACGTGCGGCTTCAATTTCCATGTGCTAACTTAGCCGACAGTGATGCACCCGTTAGTTTAATTTGTTGATCACCATCGCCCGGTCGGGGGATCGAACCGCCATTCTGCAACTCCGCATAGCATCAGCAACCAGGCATCTTTCCACTGGACCACCGCACCAAGACTAAAAAGTCAAGGATTGGCCGACCAGCTTTCACATGTCTGATATACTGACACACTGATGATTCATATGGGACTATCTGTGGATGCATCTGTCACAATCAATGCTAGGCTTTTACGCCTATTGTACTCTGACTCCAGCACGGCTCTGGCAGTATATGTATTTTTATTTTTTTATTGACGCACTGGCAACGTGCGGCTTCAATCTCCATGTGCTAACATAGCCGACAGTGATGCACCCATTAGTTTAATTTGTTGATCACCATCGCCCGGTCGGGGGATCGAACCGCCATTCTGCAACTCCGCATAGCATCAGCAACCAGGCATCTTTCCACTGGACCACCGCACCAAGACTAAAACGTCAAGGATTGGCCGAGCAGCTTTCACATGTCTGATATACTGACACACTGTCGATTCATATGGGACTATCTGTGGATGCATCTGTCACAATCAATCCTAGGCTTTTACGCCTATTGTACTCTGACTCCAGCACGGCTCTGGCAGTATATGTATTTTTATTTTTTTATTGACGCACTGGCAACGTGAGGCTTCAATTTCCATGTGCTAACTTAGCCGACAGTGATGCACCCGTTAGTTTAATTTTTTGATCACCATCGCCCAGTCGGGGGATCGAACCGCCATTCTGCAACTCCGCATAGCATCAGCAACCAGGCATCTTTCCACTGGACCACCGCACCAAGACTAAAAAGTCAAGGATTGGCCGACCAGCTTTCACATGTCTGATATACTGAAACACTGACGATTCATATGGGACTATTTGTGGATGCATCTGTCACAATCAATCCTAGGCTTTTACGCCTATTGTACTCTGACTCCAGCACGGCTCTGGCAGTATATGTATTTTTATTTTTTTATTGACGCACTGGCAACGTGCGGCTTCAATTTCCATGTGCTAACTTAGCCGACAGTGATGCACCCGTTAGTTTAATTTGTTGATCACCATCGCCCGGTCGGGGGATCGATCCGCCATTCTGCAACTCCGCATAGCATCAGCAACCAGGCATCTTTCCACTGGACCACCGCACCAAGACTAAAAAGTCAAGGATTGACCGACCAGCTTTCACATGTCTGATATACTGACACACTGATGATTCATATGGGACTATCTGTGGATGCATCTGTCACAATCAATGCTAGGCTTTTACGCCTATTGTACTCTGACTCCAGCACGGCTCTGGCAGTATATGTATTTTTATTTTTTTATTGACGCACTGGCAACGCGCGGCTTCAATTTCCATGTGCTAACTTAGCCGACAGTGATGCACCCGTTAGTTTAATTTGTTGATCACCATCGCCCGGTCGGGGGATCGAACCGCCATTCTGCAACTCCGCATAGCATCAGCAACCAGGCATCTTTCCACTGGACCACCGCACCAAGACTAAAAAGTCAAGGATTGACCGACCAGCTTTCACATGTCTGATATACTGACACACTGATGATTCATATGGGACTATCTGTGGATGCATCTGTCACAATCAATGCTAGGCTTTTACGCCTATTGTACTCTGACTCCAGCACGGCTCTGGCAGTATATGTATTTTTATTTTTTTATTGACGCACTGGCAACGCGCGGCTTCAATTTCCATGTGCTAACTTAGCCGACAGTGATGCACCCGTTAGTTTAATTTGTTGATCACCATCGCCCGGTCGGGGGATCGAATCGCCATTCTGCAACTCCGCATAGGATCAGCAACCAGGCATCTTTCCACTGGACCACCGTACCAAGACTAAAAAGTCAAGGATTGGCCGACCAGCTTTCACATGTCTGATATACTGACACACTGACGATTCATATGGGACTATCTGTGGATGCATCTGTCACAATCAATCCTAGGCTTTTACGCCTATTGTACTCTGACTCCAGCACGGCTCTGGCAGTATATGTATTTTTATTTTTTTATTGACGCACTGGCAACGTGCGGCTTCAATTTCCATGTGCTAACTTAGCCCACAGTGATGCACCCGTTAGTTTAATTTGTTGATCACCATCGCCCGGTCGGGGGATCGAACCGCCATTCTGCAACTCCGCATAGCATCAGCAACCAGGCATCTTTCCACTGGACCACCGCACCAAGACTAAAAAGTCAAGGATTGGCCGACCAGCTTTCACATGTCTGATATACTGACACACTGACGATTCATATGGGACTATCTGTGGATGCATCTGTCACAATCAATCCTAGGCTTTTACGCCTATTGTACTCTGACTCCAGCATGGCTCTGGCAGTATATGTATTTTTATTTTTTTATTGACGCACTGGCAACGTGCGGCTTCAATTTCCATGTGCTAACTTAGCCGACAGTGATGCACCCGTTAGTTTAATTTGTTGATCACCATCGCCCGGTCGGGGGTCGAACCGCCATTCTGCAACTCCGCATAGCATCAGCAACCAGGCATCTTTCCACTGGACTACCGCACCAAGACTAAAAAGTCAAGGATTGGCCGACCAGCTTTCACATGTCTGATATACTGACACACTGATGATTCATATGGGACTATCTGTGGATGCATCTGTCACAATCAATGCTAGGCTTTTACGCCTATTGTACTCTGACTCCAGCACGGCTCTGGCAGTATATGTATTTTTATTTTTTTATTGACGCACTGGCAACGCGCGGTTTCAATTTCCATGTGCTAACTTAGCCGACAGTGATGCACCCGTTAGTTTAATTTGTTGATCACCATCGCCCGGTCGGGGGATCGAATCGCCATTCTGCAACTCCGCATAGGATCAGCAACCAGGCATCTTTCCACTGGACCACCGTACCAAGACTAAAAAGTCAAGGATTGGCCGACCAGCTTTCACATGTCTGATATACTGACACACTGACGATTCATATGGGACTATCTGTGGATGCATCTGTCACAATCAATCCTAGGCTTTTACGCCTATTGTACTCTGACTCCAGCACGGCTCTGGCAGTATATGTATTTTTATTTTTTTATTGACGCACTGGCAACGTGCGGCTTCAATTTCCATGTGCTAACTTAGCCGACAGTGATGCACCCGTTAGTTTAATTTGTTGATCACCATCGCCCGGTCGGGGGATCGAACCGCCATTCTGCAACTCCGCATAGCATCAGCAACCAGGCATCTTTCCACTGGACCACCGCACCAAGACTAAAAAGTCAAGGATTGGCCGACCAGCTTTCACATGTCTGATATACTGACACACTGACGATTCATATGGGACTATCTGTGGATGCATCTGTCACAATCAATCCTAGGCTTTTACGCCTATTGTACTCTGACTCCAGCATGGCTCTGGCAGTATATGTATTTTTATTTTTTTATTGACGCACTGGCAACGTGCGGCTTCAATTTCCATGTGCTAACTTAGCCGACAGTGATGCACCCGTTAGTTTAATTTGTTGATCACCATCGCCCGGTCGGGGGTCGAACCGCCATTCTGCAACTCCGCATAGCATCAGCAACCAGGCATCTTTCCACTGGACTACCGCACCAAGACTAAAAAGTCAAGGATTGGCCGACCAGCTTTCACATGTCTGATATACTGACACACTGACGATTCATATGGGACTATCTGTGGATGCATCTGTCACAATCAATCCTAGGCCTTTACGCCTATTGTACTCTGACTCCAGCACGGCTCTGGCAGTATATGTATTTTTATTTTTTTATTGACGCACTGGCAACGTGCGGCTTCAATTTCCATGTGCTAACTTAGCCGACAGTGATGCACCCATTAGTTTAATTTGTTGATCACCATCGCCCGGTCGGGGGATCGAACCGCCATTCTGCAACTCCGCATAGGAGCAGCAACCAGGCATCTTTCCACTGGACCACCGTAACAAGACTAAAAAGTCAAGGATTGGCCGACCAGCTTTCACATGTCTGATATACTGACACACTGACGATTTATATGGGACTATCTGTGGATGCATCTGTCACAATCAATCCTAGGCTTTTTCGCCTATTGTATTCTGACTCCAGCACGGCTCTGGCAGTATATGTATTTTTATTTTTTTATTGACGCACTGGCAACGTGCGGCTTCAATTTCCATGTGCTAACTTAGCCGACAGTGATGCACCCGTTAGTTTAATTTGTTGATCACCATCGCCCGGTCGGGGGATCGAACCGCCATTCTGCAACTCCGCATAGCATCAGCAACCAGGCATCTTTCCACTGGACCACCGCACCAAGACTAAAAAGTCAAGGATTGGCCGACCAGCTTTCACATGTCTGATATACTGACACACTGCCGCTTCATATGGGACTATCTGTGGATGCATCTGTCACAATCAATCCTAGGCTTTTACGCCTATTGTACTCTGACTCCAGCACGGCTCTGGCAGTATATGTATTTTTATTTTTTTATTGACGCACTGGCAACGTGCGGCTTCAATTTCCATGTGCTAACTTAGCCGACAGTGATGCACCCGTTAGTTTAATTTGTTGATCACCATCGCCCGGTCGGGGGATCGAACCGCCATTCTGCAACTCCGCATAGCATCAGCAACCAGGCATCATTCCACTGGACCACCGCACCAAGACTAAAAAGTCAAGGATTGGCCGACCAGCTTTCACATGTCTGATATACTGACACACTGACGATTCATATGGGACTATCTGTGGATGCATCTGTCACAATCAATCCTAGGCTTTTACGCCTATTGTACTCTGACTCCAGCATGGCTCTGGCAGTATATGTATTTTTATTTTTTTATTGACGCACTGGCAACGTGCGGCTTCAATTTCCATGTGCTAACTTAGCCGACAGTGATGCACCCGTTAGTTTAATTTGTTGATCACCATCGCCCGGTCGGGGGATCGAACCGCCATTCTGCAACTCCGCATAGCATCAGCAACCAGGCATCATTCCACTGGACCACCGCACCAAGACTAAAAAGTCAAGGATTGGCCGACCAGCTTTCACATGTCTGATATACTGACACACTGACGATTTATATGGGACTATCTGTGGATGCATCTGTCACAATCAATCCTAGGCTTTTACGCCTATTGTACTCTGACTCCAGCACGGCTCTGACAGTATATGTATTTTTATATTTTTATTGACGCACTGGCAACGTGCGGCTTCAATTTCCATGTGCTAACTTAGCCGACAGTGATGCACCCGTTAGTTTAATTTGTTGATCACCATCTCCCGGTCGGGGGATCGAACCGCCATTCTGCAACTCCGCATATCATCAGCAACCAGGCATCTTTCCACTGGACCACCGCACCAAGACTAAAAAGTCAAGGATTGGCCGACCAGCTTTCACATGTCTGATATACTGACACACTGACGATTCATATGGGACTATCTGTGGATGCATCTGTCACAATCAATCCTAGGCTTTTAGGCCTATTGTACTCTGACTCCAGCACGGCTCTGGCAGTATATGTATTTTTATTTTTTTATTGACGCACTGGCAACGTGCGGCTTCAATTTCCATGTGCTAACTTAGCCGACAGTGATGCACCCGTTAGTTTAATTTGTTGATCACCATCGCCCGGTCGGGGGATCGAACCGCCATTCTGCAACTCCGCATAGCATCAGCAACCAGGCATCTTTCCACTGGACCACCGCACCAAGACTAAAAAGTCAAGGATTGGCCGACCAGCTTTCACATGTCTGATATACTGACACACTGACGATTCATATGGGACTATCTGTGGATGCATCTGTCACAATCAATCCTAGGCTTTTACGCCTATTGTACTCTGACTCCAGCCTGGCTCTGGCAGTATATGTATTTTTATTTTTTTATTGACGCACTGGCAACGTGCGGCTTCAATTTCCATGTGCTAACTTAGCCGACAGTGATGCACCCGTTAGTTTAATTTGTTGATCACCATCGCCCGGTCGGGGAAAAAAACGCCATTCTGCAACTCCGCATAGCATCAGCAACCAGGCATCTTTCCACTGGAACACCGCACCAAGACTAAAAAGTCAAGGATTGGCCGACCAGCTTTCACATGTCTGATATACTGACACACTGACAATTCATATGGGACTATCTGTGGATGCATCTGTCACAATCAATCCTAAGCTTTTACACCTATTGTACTCTGACTCCAGCACGGCTCTGGCAGTATATGTATTTTTATTTTTTTATTGACGCACTGGCAAAGTGCGGCTTCAATTTCCATGTGCTAACTTAGCCGACAGTGATGCACCCGTTAGTTTAATTTGTTGATCACCATCGCCCGGTCGGGGGATCGAACCGCCATTCTGCAACTCCGCATAGCATCAGCAACCAGGCATCTTCCCACTGGACCACCGCACCAAGACTAAAATGTCAAGGATTGGCCGACCAGCTTTCACATGTCTGATATACTGACACACTGACGATTCATATGGGACTATCTGTGGATGCATCTGTCACAATCAATCCTAGGCTTTCACGCCTATTGTACTCTGACTCCAGCACGGCTCTGGCAGTATATGTATTTTTATTTTTTTATTGACGCACTGGCAACGTGCGGCTTCAATTTCCATGTGCTAACTTAGATATTACTCCAGTACTGGCCTTGTAACCTGCGTTATCACGTGGGATATGTGACGAAAAGTTGAAAGCGTACAGCCTCATGTAATCATGCAGAATTTTAAGGTCAGTTGGAGGTCATTTAATATCTTGACTCGCAAATTACAATTATGTTTCATTCAAATATTTTGTCAAAATATTCTTGTTGGGTAGCATATCAAATGAAACGTAATGGTGAGAAATGTATGTATGTATGTATGTATGTATGTATTTTTATTTTTAGTGACGCACTGGCAACGTGCGGCTTCAATTTCCATGTGCTAACTTAGCCGACAGTGATGCACCCGTTATTTTAATTTGTTGATCACCATCTCCCGGTCGGGGGATCGAACCGCCATTCTGCAACTCCGCATAGCATCAGCAACCAGGCATCTTTCCACTGGACCACCGCACCAAGACTAAAAAGTCAAGGATTGGCCGACCAGCTTTCACATGTCTGATATACTGACACACTGACGATTCATATGGGACTATCTGTGGATGCATCTGTCACAATCAATCCTAGGCTTTTACGCCTATTGTACTCTGACTCCAGCACGGCTCTGGCAGTATATGTATTTTTATTTTTTTATTGACGCACTGGCAACGCGCGGCTTCAATTTCCATGTGCTAACTTAGTCGACAGTGATGCACCCGTTAGTTTAATTTGTTGATCACCATCGCCCGGTCGGGGGATCGAACCGCCATTCTGCAACTCCGCATAGCATCAGCAACCAGGCATCTTTCCACTGGACCACCGCACCAAGACTAAAATGTCAAGGATTGGCCGACCAGCTTTCACATGTCTGATATACTGACACACTGACGATTCATATGGGACTATCTGTGGATGCATCTGTCACAATCAATCCTAGGCTTTCACGCCTATTGTACTCTGACTCCAGCACGGCTCTGGCAGTATATGTATTTTTATTTTTTTATTGACGCACTGGCAACGTGCGACTTCAATTTCCATGTGCTAACTTAGATATTACTCCAGTACTGGCCTTGTAACCTGCGTTATCACGTGGGATATGTGACGAAAAGTTGAAAGCGTACAGCCTCATGTAATCATGCAGAATTTTAAGGTCAGTTGGAGGTCATTTAATATCTTGACTCGCAAATTACAATTATGTTTCATTCAAATATTTTGTCAAAATATTCTTGTTGGGTAGCATATCAAATGAAACGTAATGGTGAGAAATGTATGTATGTATGTATGTATGTATGTATTTTTATTTTTATTGACGCACTGGCAACGTGCGGCTTCAATTTCCATGTGCTAACTTAGCCGACAGTGATGCACCCGTTATTTTAATTTGTTGATCACCATCTCCCGGTCGGGGGATCGAACCGCCATTCTGCAACTCCGCATAGCATCAGCAACCAGGCATCTTTCCACTGGACCACCGCACCAAGACTAAAAAGTCAAGGATTGGCCGACCAGCTTTCACATGTCTGATATACTGACACACTGACGATTCATATGGGACTATCTGTGGATGCATCTGTCACAATCAATCCTAGGCTTTTACGCCTATTGTACTCTGACTCCAGCACGGCTCTGGCAGTATATGTATTTTTATTTTTTTATTGACGCACTGGCAACGCGCGGCTTCAATTTCCATGTGCTAACTTAGTCGACAGTGATGCACCCGTTAGTTTAATTTGTTGATCACCATCGCCCGGTCGGGGGATCGAACCGCCATTCTGCAACTCCGCATAGCATCAGCAACCAGGCATCTTTCCACTGGACCACCGCACCAAGACTAAAAAGTCAAGGATTGGCCGACCAGCATTCACATGTCTGATATACTGACACACTGACGATTCATATGGGACTATCTGTGGATGCATCTGTCACAATCAATCCTAGGCTTTTACGCCTATTGTACTCTGACTCCAGCACGGCTCTGGCAGTATATGTATTTTTATTTTTTTATTGACGCACTGGCAACGTGCGGCTTCAATTTCCATGTGCTAACTTAGCCGACAGTGATGCACCCATTAGTTTAATTTGTTGATCACCATCGCCCGGTCGGGGGATCGAACCGCCATTCTGCAACTCCGCATAGCATCAGCAACCAGGCATCTTTCCACTGGACCACCGCACCAAGACTAAAAAGTCAAGGATTGGCCGACCAGCTTTCACATGTCTGATATACTGACACACTGACGATTCATATGGGACTATCTGTGGATGCATCTGTCACAATCAATCCTAGGCTTTTACGCCTATTGTACTCTGACTCCAGCACGGCTCTGGAAGTATATGTATTTTTATTTTTATTAACGCACTGGCAACGTGCGGCTTCAATTTCCATGTGCTAACTTAGCCGACAGTGATGCACCAGTTAGTTTAATTTGTTGATCACCATCTCCCGGTCGGGGGATCGAACCGCCATTCTGCAACTCCGCATAGCATCAGCAACCAGGCATCTTTCCACTGGACCACCGTACCAAGACTATAAAGTCAAGGATTGGCCGACCAGCTTTCACATGTCTGATATACTGGCACACTGACGATTCATATGGGACTATCTGTGGATGCATCTGTCACAATCAATCCTAGGCTTTTACGCCTATTGTACTCTGACTCCAGCACGGCTCTGGCAGTATATGTATTTTTATTTTTATTGACGCACTGGCAACGTGCGGCTTCAATTTCCATGTGCTAACTTAGCCGACAGTGATGCACCCGTTAGTTTAATTTGTTGATCACCATCTCCCGGTCGGTGGATCGAACCGCCATTCTGCAACTCCGCATAGCATCAGGAACCAGGCATCTTTCCACTGGACCACCGCACCAAGACTAAAAAGTCAAGGATTGGCCGACCAGCTTTCACGTCTGATATACTGACACACTGACGATTCATATGGGACTATCTGTGGATGCATCTGTCACAATCAATCCTAGGCTTTTACGCCTATTGTACTCTGACTCCAGCACGGCTCTGGCAGTATATGTATTTTTATTTTTATTGATGCACTGGCAACGTGCGGCTTCAATTTACATGTGCTAACTTAGTCGACAGTGATGCACCCGTTAGTTTAATTTGTTGATCACCATCGCCCGGTCGGGGGATCGAACCGCCATTCTGCAACTCCGCATAGCATCAGCAACCAGGCATCTTTCCACTGGACCACCGCACCAAGACTAAAAAGTCAAGGATTGGCCGACCAGCATTCACATGTCTGATATACTGACACACTGACGATTCATATGGGACTATCTGTGGATGCATCTGTCACAATCAATCCTAGGCTTTTACGCCTATTGTACTCTGACTCCAGCACGGCTCTGGCAGTATATGTATTTTTATTTTTTTATTGACGCACTGGCAACGTGCGGCTTCAATTTCCATGTGCTAACTTAGCCGACAGTGATGCACCCATTAGTTTAATTTGTTGATCACCATCGCCCGGTCGGGGGATCGAACCGCCATTCTGCAACTCCGCATAGCATCAGCAACCAGGCATCTTTCCACTGGACCACCGCACCAAGACTAAAAAGTCAAGGATTGGCCGACCAGCTTTCACATGTCTGATATACTGACACACTGACGATTCATATGGGACTATCTGTGGATGCATCTGTCACAATCAATCCTTGGCTTTTACGCCTATTGTACTCTGACTCCAGCACGGCTCTGGAAGTATATGTATTTTTATTTTTATTAACGCACTGGCAACGTGCGGCTTCAATTTCCATGTGCTAACTTAGCCGACAGTGATGCACCAGTTAGTTTAATTTGTTGATCACCATCTCCCGGTCGGGGGATCGAACCGCCATTCTGCAACTCCGCATAGCATCAGCAACCAGGCATCTTTCCACTGGACCACCGTACCAAGACTATAAAGTCAAGGATTGGCCGACCAGCTTTCACATGTCTGATATACTGGCACACTGACGATTCATATGGGACTATCTGTGGATGCATCTGTCACAATCAATCCTAGGCTTTTACGCCTATTGTACTCTGACTCCAGCACGGCTCTGGCAGTATATGTATTTTTATTTTTATTGACGCACTGGCAACGTGCGGCTTCAATTTCCATGTGCTAACTTAGCCGACAGTGATGCACCCGTTAGTTTAATTTGTTGATCACCATCTCCCGGTCGGTGGATCGAACCGCCATTCTGCAACTCCGCATAGCATCAGGAACCAGGCATCTTTCCACTGGACCACCGCACCAAGACTAAAAAGTCAAGGATTGGCCGACCAGCTTTCACGTCTGATATACTGACACACTGACGATTCATATGGGACTATCTGTGGATGCATCTGTCACAATCAATCCTAGGCTTTTACGCCTATTGTACTCTGACTCCAGCACGGCTCTGGCAGTATATGTATTTTTATTTTTATTGATGCACTGGCAACGTGCGGCTTCAATTTACATGTGCTAACTTAGCCGACAGTGATGCACCCGTTAGTTTAATTTGTTGATCACCATCGCCCGGTCAGGGGATCGAACCGCCATTCTGCAACTCCGCATAGCATCAGCAACCAGGCATCATTCCACTGGACCACCGCACCAAGACTAAAAAGTCAAGGATTGGCCGACCAGCTTTCACATGTCTGATATACTGACACACTGACGATTCATATGGGACTATCTGTGGATGCATCTGTCACAATCAATCCTAGGCTTTTACGCCTATTGTACTCTGACTCCAGCACGGCTCTGGCAGTATATGTATTTTTATTTTTTTATTGATGCACTGGCAACGTGCGGCTTCAATTTCCATGTGCTAACTTAGCCGACAGTGATGCACCCGTTAGTTTAATTTGTTGATCACCATCGCCCGGTCGGGGGATCGAACCGCCATTCTGCAACTCCGCATAGCATCAGCAACCAGGCATCTTTCCACTGGACCACCGCACCAAGACTAAAAGGTCAAGGATTGGCCGACCAGTTTTCACATGTCTGATATACTGACACACTGACGATTCATATGGGACTATCTGTGGATGCATCTGTCACAATCAATCCTAGGCTTTTACGCCTATTGTACTCTGACTCCAGCATGGCTCTGGCAGTATATGTATTTTTATTTTTTTATTGACGCACTGGCAACGTGCGGCTTCAATTTCCATGTGCTAACTTAGCCGACAGTGATGCACCCGTTAGTTTAATTTGTTGATCACCATCGCCCGGTCGGGGGATCGAACCGCCATTCTGCAACTCCGCATAGCATCAGCAACCAGGCATCTTTCCACTGGACCACCGCACCAAGACTAAAAAGTCAAGGATTGGCCGACCAGCTTTCACATGTCTGATATACTGACACACTGACGATTCATATGGGACTATCTGTGGATGCATCTGTCACAATCAATCCTAGGCTTTTACGCCTATTGTACTCTGACTCCAGCACGGCTCTGGCAGTATATGTATTTTTATTTTTTTATTGACGCACTGGCAACGTGCGGCTTCAATTTCCATGTGCTAACTTAGCCGACAGTGATGCACCCGTTAGTTTAATTTGTTGATCACCATCGCCCGGTCGGGGGATCGAACCGCAATTCTGCAACTCCGCATAGCATCAGCAACCAGGCATCTTTCCACTGGACCACCGCACCAAGACTAAAAAGTCAAGGATTGGCCGACCAGCTTTCACATGTCTGATATACTGACACACTGACAATTCATATGGGACTATCTGTGGATGCATCTGTCACAATCAATCCTAAGCTTTTACGCCTATTGTACTCTGACTCCAGCACGGCTCTGGCAGTATATGTATTTTTATTTTTTTATTGACGCACTGGCAACGTGCGGCTTCAATTTCCATGTGCTAACTTAGCCGACAGTGATGCACCCGTTAGTTTAATTTGTTGATCACCATCGCCCGGTCGGGGGATCGAACCGCCATTCTGCAACTCCGCATAGCATCAGCAACCAGGCATCTTTCCACTGGACCACCGCACCAAGACTAAAAAGTCAAGGATTGGCCGACCAGCTTTCACATGTCTGATATACTGACACACTGACGATTCATATGGGACTATCTGTGGATGCATCTGTCACAATCAATCCTAGGCTTTTACGCCTATTGTACTCTGACTCCAGCACGGCTCTGGCAGTATATGTATTTTTATTTTTTTATTGACGCACTGGCAACGTGCGGCTTCAATTTCCATGTGCTAACTTAGCCGACAGTGATGCACCCGTTAGTTTAATTTGTTGATCACCATCGCCCGGTCGGGGAAAAAAACGCCATTCTGCAACTCCGCATAGCATCAGCAACCAGGCATCTTTCCACTGGAACACCGCACCAAGACTAAAAAGTCAAGGATTGGCCGACCAGCTTTCACATGTCTGATATACTGACACACTGACAATTCATATGGGACTATCTGTGGATGCATCTGTCACAATCAATCCTAAGCTTTTACACCTATTGTACTCTGACTCCAGCACGGCTCTGGCAGTATATGTATTTTTATTTTTTTATTGACGCACTGGCAACGTGCGGCTTCAATTTCCATGTGCTAACTTAGCCGACAGTGATGCACCCGTTAGTTTAATTTGTTGATCACCATCGCCCGGTCGGGGGATCGAACCGCCATTCTGCAACTCCGCATAGCATCAGCAACCAGGCATCTTTCCACTGGACCACCGCACCAAGACTAAAAATTCAAGGATTGGCCGACCAGCTTTCACATGTCTGATATACTGACACACTGACGATTCATATGGGACTATCTGTGGATGCATCTGTCACAATCAATCCTAGGCTTTTACGCCTATTGTACTCTGACTCCAGCATGGCTCTGGCAGTATATGTATTTTTATTTTTTTATTGACGCACTGGCAACGTGCGGCTTCAATTTCCATGTGCTAACTTAGATATTACTCCAGTACTGGCCTTGTAACCTGCGTTATCACGTGGGATATGTGACGAAAAGTTGAAAGCGTACAGCCTCATGTAATCATGCAGAATTTTAAGGTCAGTTGGCGGTCATTTAATATCTTGACTCGCAAATTACAATTATGTTTCATTCAAATATTTTGTCAAAATATTCTTGTTGGGTAGCATATCAAATGAAACGTAATGGTGAGAAATGTATGTATGTATGTATGTATGTATGTATTTTTATTTTTATTGACGCACTGGCAACGTGCGGCTTCAATTTCCATGTGCTAACTTAGCCGACAGTGATGCACCCGTTAGTTTAATTTGTTGATCACCATCTCCCGGTCGGGGGATCGAACCGCCATTCTGCAACTCCGCATAGCATCAGCAACCAGGCATCTTTCCACTGGACCACCACACCAAGACTAAAAAGTCAAGGAGTGGCCGACCAGCTTTCACATGTCTGATATACTGACACACTGACGATTCATATGGGACTATCTGTGGATGCATCTGTCACAATCAATCCTAGGCTTTTAGGCCTATTGTACTCTGACTCCAGCACGGCTCTGGCAGTATATGTATTTTTATTTTTTTATTGACGCACTGGCAACGTGCGGCTTCAATTTCCATGTGCTAACTTAGCCGACAGTGATGCACCTGTTAGTTTAATTTGTTGATCACCATCGCCCGGTCGGGGGATCGCACCGCCTTTCTGCAACTCCGCATAGCATCAGCAACCAGGCATCGTTCCACTGGACCACCGCACCAAGACTAAAAAGTAAAGGATTGGCCGACCAGCTTTCACATGTCTGATATACTGACACACTGATGATTCATATGGGTCTATCTGTGGATGCATCTGTCACAATCAATCCTAGGCTTTTACGCCTATTGTACTCTGACTCCAGCACGGCTCTGGAAGTATATGTATTTTTATTTTTATTAACGCACTGGCAACGTGCGGCTTCAATTTCCATGTGCTAACTTAGCCGACAGTGATGCACCAGTTAGTTTAATTTGTTGATCACCATCTCCCGGTCGGGGGATCGAACCGCCATTCTGCAACTCCGCATAGCATCAGCAACCAGGCATCTTTCCACTGGACCACCGTACCAAGACTATAAAGTCAAGGATTGGCCGACCAGCTTTCACATGTCTGATATACTGGCACACTGACGATTCATATGGGACTATCTGTGGATGCATCTGTCACAATCAATCCTAGGCTTTTACGCCTATTGTACTCTGACTCCAGCACGGCTCTGGCAGTATATGTATTTTTATTTTTATTGACGCACTGGCAACGTGCGGCTTCAATTTCCATGTGCTAACTTAGCCGACAGTGACGCACCCGTTAGTTTAATTTGTTGATCACCATCTCCCGGTCGGTGGATCGAACCGCCATTCTGCAACTCCGCATAGCATCAGGAACCAGGCATCTTTCCACTGGACCACCGCACCAAGACTAAAAAGTCAAGGATTGGCCGACCAGCTTTCACGTCTGATATACTGACACACTGACGATTCATATGGGACTATCTGTGGATGCATCTGTCACAATCAATCCTAGGCTTTTACGCCTATTGTACTCTGACTCCAGCACGGCTCTGGCAGTATATGTATTTTTATTTTTATTGATGCACTGGCAACGTGCGGCTTCAATTTACATGTGCTAACTTAGCCGACAGTGATGCACCCGTTAGTTTAATTTGTTGATCACCATCGCCCGGTCAGGGGATCGAACCGCCATTCTGCAACTCCGCATAGCATCAGCAACCAGGCATCATTCCACTGGACCACCGCACCAAGACTAAAAAGTCAAGGATTGGCCGACCAGCTTTCACATGTCTGATATACTGACACACTGACGATTCATATGGGACTATCTGTGGATGCATCTGTCACAATCAATCCTAGGCTTTTACGCCTATTGTACTCTGACTCCAGCATGGCTCTGGCAGTATATGTATTTTTATTTTTTTATTGATGCACTGGCAACGTGCGGCTTCAATTTCCATGTGCTAACTTAGCCGACAGTGATGCACCCGTTAGTTTAATTTGTTGATCCCCATCGCCCGGTCGGGGGATCGAACCGCCATTCTGCAACTCCGCATAGCATCAGCAACCAGGCATCTTTCCACTGGACCACCGCACCAAGACTAAAAGGTCAAGGATTGGCCGACCAGTTTTCACATGTCTGATATACTGACACACTGACGATTCATATGGGACTATCTGTGGATGCATCTGTCACAATCAATCCTAGGCTTTTACGCCTATTGTACTCTGACTCCAGCATGGCTCTGGCAGTATATGTATTTTTATTTTTTTATTGACGCACTGGCAACGTGCGGCTTCAATTTCCATGTGCTAACTTAGCCGACAGTGATGCACCCGTTAGTTTAATTTGTTGATCACCATCGCCCGGTCGGGGGATCGAACCGCCATTCTGCAACTCCGCATAGCATCAGCAACCAGGCATCTTTCCACTGGACCACCGCACCAAGACTAAAAAGTCAAGGATTGGCCGACCAGCTTTCACATGTCTGATATACTGACACACTGACGATTCATATGGGACTATCTGTGGATGCATCTGTCACAATCAATCCTAGGCTTTTACGCCTATTGTACTCTGACTCCAGCACGGCTCTGGCAGTATATGTATTTTTATTTTTTTATTGACGCACTGGCAACGTGCGGCTTCAATTTCCATGTGCTAACTTAGCCGACAGTGATGCACCCGTTAGTTTAATTTGTTGATCACCATCGCCCGGTCGGGGGATCGAACCGCCATTCTGCAACTCCGCATAGCATCAGCAACCAGGCATCTTTCCACTGGACCACCGCACCAAGACTAAAAAGTCAAGGATTGGCCGACCAGCTTTCACATGTCTGATATACTGACACACTGACGATTCATATGGGACTATCTGTGGATGCATCTGTCACAATCAATCCTAGGCTTTTACGCCTATTGTACTCTGACTCCAGCACGGCTCTGGCAGTATATGTATTTTTATTTTTTTATTGACGCACTGGCAACGTGCGGCTTCAATTTCCATGTGCTAACTTAGCCGACAGTGATGCACCCGTTAGTTTAATTTGTTGATCACCATCGCCCGGTCGGGGAAAAAAACGCCATTCTGCAACTCCGCATAGCATCAGCAACCAGGCATCTTTCCACTGGAACACCGCACCAAGACTAAAAAGTCAAGGATTGGCCGACCAGCTTTCACATGTCTGATATACTGACACACTGACAATTCATATGGGACTATCTGTGGATGCATCTGTCACAATCAATCCTAAGCTTTTACACCTATTGTACTCTGACTCCAGCACGGCTCTGGCAGTATATGTATTTTTATTTTTTTATTGACGCACTGGCAACGTGCGGCTTCAATTTCCATGTGCTAACTTAGCCGACAGTGATGCACCCGTTAGTTTAATTTGTTGATCACCATCGCCCGGTCGGGGGATCGAACCGCCATTCTGCAACTCCGCATAGCATCAGCAACCAGGCATCTTTCCGCTGGACCACCGCACCAAGACTAAAAATTCAAGGATTGGCCGACCAGCTTTCACATGTCTGATATACTGACACACTGACGATTCATATGGGACTATCTGTGGATGCATCTGTCACAATCAATCCTAGGCTTTTACGCCTATTGTACTCTGACTCCAGCATGGCTCTGGCAGTATATGTATTTTTATTTTTTTATTGACGCACTGGCAACGTGCGGCTTCAATTTCCATGTGCTAACTTAGATATTACTCCAGTACTGGCCTTGTAACCTGCGTTATCACGTGGGATATGTGACGAAAAGTTGAAAGCGTACAGCCTCATGTAATCATGCAGAATTTTAAGGTCAGTTGGCGGTCATTTAATATCTTGACTCGCAAATTACAATTATGTTTCATTCAAATATTTTGTCAAAATATTCTTGTTGGGTAGCATATCAAATGAAACGTAATGGTGAGAAATGTATGTATGTATGTATGTATGTATGTATTTTTATTTTTATTGACGCACTGGCAACGTGCGGCTTCAATTTCCATGTGCTAACTTAGCCGACAGTGATGCACCCGTTAGTTTAATTTGTTGATCACCATCTCCCGGTCGGGGGATCGAACCGCCATTCTGCAACTCCGCATAGCATCAGCAACCAGGCATCTTTCCACTGGACCACCACACCAAGACTAAAAAGTCAAGGAGTGGCCGACCAGCTTTCACATGTCTGATATACTGACACACTGACGATTCATATGGGACTATCTGTGGATGCATCTGTCACAATCAATCCTAGGCTTTTAGGACTATTGTACTCTGACTCCAGCACGGCTCTGGCAGTATATGTATTTTTATTTTTTTATTGACGCACTGGCAACGTGCGGCTTCAATTTCCATGTGCTAACTTAGCCGACAGTGATGCACCTGTTAGTTTAATTTGTTGATCACCATCGCCCGGTCGGGGGATCGCACCGCCTTTCTGCAACTCCGCATAGCATCAGCAACCAGGCATCGTTCCACTGGACCACCGCACCAAGACTAAAAAGTAAAGGATTGGCCGACCAGCTTTCACATGTCTGATATACTGACACACTGATGATTCATATGGGTCTATCTGTGGATGCATCTGTCACAATCAATCCTAGGCTTTTACGCCTATTGTACTCTGACTCCAGCACGGCTCTGGCAGTATATGTATTTTTATTTTTTTATTGACGCACTGGCAACGTGCGGCTTCAATTTCCATGTGCTAACTTAGCCGACAGTGATGCACCCGTTAGTTTAATTTGTTGATCACCATCGCCCGGTCGGGGGATCGAACCGCCATTCTGAAACTCCGCATAGCATCAGCAACCAGGCATCTTTCCACTGGACCACCGTACCAAGACTATAAAGTCAAGGATTGGCCGACCAGCTTTCACATGTCTGATATACTGACACACTGACGATTCATATGGGACCATCTGTGGATGCATCTGTCACAATCAATCCTAGGCTTTTACGCCTATTGTACTCTGACTCCAGCACGGCTCTGGCAGTATATGTATTTTTATTTTTATTGATGCACTGGCAACGTGCGGCTTCAATTTCCATGTGCTAACTTAGCCGACAGTGATGCACCCGTTAGTTTAATTTGTTGATCACCATCTCCCGGTCGGTGGATCGAACCGCCATTCTGCAACTCCGCATAGCATCAGGAACCAGGCATCTTTCCACTGGACCACCGCACCAAGACTAAAAAGTCAAGGATTGGCCGACCAGCTTTCACATGTCTGATATACTGACACACTGACGATTCATATGGGACTATCTGTGGATGCATCTGTCACAATCAATCCTAGGCTTTTACGCCTATTGTACTCTGACTCCAGCACGGCTCTGGCAGTATATGTATTTTTATTTTTATTGACGCACTGGCAACGTGCGGCTTCAATTTACATGTGCTAACTTAGCCGACAGTGATGCACCCGTTAGTTTAATTTGTTGATCACCATCTCCCGGTCGGGGGATCGAACCGCCATTCTGCAACTCCGCAAAGCATCAGCAACCAGGCATCTTTCCACTGGACCACCGCACCAAGACTAAAAAGTCAAGGATTGGCCGACCAGCTTTCACATGTCTGATATACTGACACACTGACGATTCATATGGGACTATCTGTGGATGCATCTGTCACAATCAATCCTAGGCTTTTACGCCTATTGTACTCTGACTCCAGCACGGCTCTGGCAGTATATGTATTTTTATTTTTTTATTGACGCACTGGCAACGTGCGGCTTCAATTTCCATGTGCTAACTTAGATATTACTCCAGTACTGGCCTTGTAACCTGCGTTATCACGTGGGATATGTGACGAAAAGTTGAAAGCGTACAGCCTCATGTAATCATGCAGAATTTTAAGGTCAGTTGGCGGTCATTTAATATCTTGACTCGCAAATTACAATTATGTTTCATTCAAATATTTTGTCAAAATATTCTTGTTGGGTAGCATATCAAATGAAACGTAATGGTGAGAAATGTATGTATGTATGTATGTATGTATGTATTTTTATTTTTATTGACGCACTGGCAACGTGCGGCTTCAATTTCCATGTGCTAACTTAGCCGACAGTGATGCACCCGTTAGTTTAATTTGTTGATCACCATCTCCCGGTCGGGGGATCGAACCGCCATTCTGCAACTCCGCATAGCATCAGCAACCAGGCATCTTTCCACTGGACCACCACACCAAGACTAAAATGTCAAGGATTGGCCGACCAGCTTTCACATGTCTGATATACTGACACACTGACGATTCATATGGGACTATCTGTGGATGCATCTGTCACAATCAATCCTAGGCTTTTAGGCCTATTGTACTCTGACTCCAGCACGGCTCTGGCAGTATATGTATTTTTATTTTTTTATTGACGCACTGGCAACGTGCGGCTTCAATTTCCATGTGCTAACTTAGCCGACAGTGATGCACCTGTTAGTTTAATTTGTTGATCACCATCGCCCGGTCGGGGGATCGCACCGCCTTTCTGCAACTCCGCATAGCATCAGCAACCAGGCATCGTTCCACTGGACCACCGCACCAAGACTAAAAAGTAAAGGATTGGCCGACCAGCTTTCACATGTCTGATATACTGACACACTGATGATTCATATGGGTCTATCTGTGGATGCATCTGTCACAATCAATCCTAGGCTTTTACGCCTATTGTACTCTGACTCCAGCACGGCTCTGGCAGTATATGTATTTTTATTTTTTTATTGACGCACTGGCAACGTGCGGCTTCAATTTCCATGTGCTAACTTAGCCGACAGTGATGCACCCGTTAGTTTAATTTGTTGATCACCATCGCCCGGTCGGGGGATCGAACCGCCATTCTGAAACTCCGCATAGCATCAGCAACCAGGCATCTTTCCACTGGACCACCGCACCAAGACTAAAAAGTCAAGGATTGGCCGACCAGCATTCACATGTCTGATATACTGACGCACTGACGATTCATATGGGACTATCTGTGGATGCATCTGTCACAATCAATCCTAGGCTTTTACGCCTATTGTACTCTGACTCCAGCACGGCTCTGGCAGTATATGTATTTTTATTTTTTTATTGACGCACTGGCAACGTGCGGCTTCAATTTCCATGTGCTAACTTAGCCGACAGTGATGCACCCGTTAGTTTAATTTGTTGATCACCATCGCCCGGTCGGGGGATCGAACCGCCATTCTGCAACTCCGCATAGCATCAGAAACCAGGCATCTTTCCACTGGACCACCGCACCAAGACTAAAAAGTCAAGGATTGGCCGACCAGCTTTCACATGTCTGATATACTGACACACTGACGATTCATATGTGACTATCTGTGGATGCATCTGTCACAATCAATCCTAGGCTTTTACGCCTATTGTACTCTGACTCCAGCACGGCTCTGGCAGTATATGTATTTTTATTTTTATTAACGCACTGGCAACGTGCGGCTTCAATTTCCATGTGCTAACTTAGCCGACAGTGATGCACCAGTTAGTTTAATTTGTTGATCACCATCTCCCGGTCGGGGGATCGAACCGCCATTCTGCAACTCCGCATAGCATCAGCAACCAGGCATCTTTCCACTGGACCACCGTACCAAGACTATAAAGTCAAGGATTGGCCGACCAGCTTTCACATGTCTGATATACTGACACACTGACGATTCATATGGGACCATCTGTGGATGCATCTGTCACAATCAATCCTAGGCTTTTACGCCTATTGTACTCTGACTCCAGCACGGCTCTGGCAGTATATGTATTTTTATTTTTATTGACGCACTGGCAACGTGCGGCTTCAATTTCCATGTGCTAACTTAGCCGACAGTGATGCACCCGTTAGTTTAATTTGTTGATCACCATCTCCCGGTCGGTGGATCGAACCGCCATTCTGCAACTCCGCATAGCATCAGGAACCAGGCATCTTTCCACTGGACCACCGCACCAAGACTAAAAAGTCAAGGATTGGCCGACCAGCTTTCACATGTCTGATATACTGACACACTGACGATTCATATGGGACTATCTGTGGATGCATCTGTCACAATCAATCCTAGGCTTTTACGCCTATTGTACTCTGACTCCAGCACGGCTCTGGCAGTATATGTATTTTTATTTTTATTGACGCACTGGCAACGTGCGGCTTCAATTTACATGTGCTAACTTAGCCGACAGTGATGCACCCGTTAGTTTAATTTGTTGATCACCATCTCCCGGTCGGGGGATCGAACCGCCATTCTGCAACTCCGCAAAGCATCAGCAACCAGGCATCTTTCCACTGGACCACCGCACCAAGACTAAACAGTCAAGGATTGGCCGACCAGCTTTCACATGTCTGATATACTGACATACTGACGATTCATATGGGACTATCTGTGGATGCATCTGTCACAATCAATCCTAGGCTTTTACGACTATTGTACTCTGACTCCAGCACGGCTCTGGCAGTATATGTATTTTTATTTTTTTATTGACGCACTGGCAACGTGCGGCTTCAATTTCCATGTGCTAACTTAGCCGACAGTGATGCACCCGTTAGTTTAATTTGTTGATCACCATCGCCCGGTCGGGGGATCGAACCGCCATTCTGCAACTCCGCATAGCATCAGCAACCAGGCATCTTTCCACTGGACCACCGCACCAAGACTAAAAATTCAAGGATTGGCCGACCAGCTTTCACATGTCTGATATACTGACACACTGACGATTCATATGGGACTATCTGTGGATGCATCTGTCACAATCAATCCTAGGCTTTTACGCCTATTGTACTCTGACTCCAGCACGGCTCTGGCAGTATATGTATTTTTATTTTTTTATTGACGCACTGGCAACGTGCGGCTTCAATTTCCATGTGCTAACTTAGATATTACTCCAGTACTGGCCTTGTAACCTGCGTTATCACGTGGGATATGTGACGAAAAGTTGAAAGCGTACAGCCTCATGTAATCATGCAGAATTTTAAGGTCAGTTGGCGGTCATTTAATATCTTTACTCGCAAATTACAATTATGTTTCATTCAAATATTTTGTCAAAATATTCTTGTTGGGTAGCATATCAAATGAAACGTAATGGTGAGAAATGTATGTATGTATGTATGTATTTTTATTTTTATTGACGCACTGGCAACGTGCGGCTTCAATTTCCATGTGCTAACTTAGCCGACAGTGATGCACCCGTTAGTTTAATTTGTTGATCACCATCTCCCGGTCGGGGGATCGAACCGCCATTCTGCAACTCCGCATAGCATCAGCAACCAGGCATCTTTCCACTGGACCACCACACCAAGACTAAAAAGTCAAGGATTGGCCGACCAGCTTTCACATGTCTGATATACTGACACACTGACGATTCATATGGGACTATCTGTGGATGCATCTGTCACAATCAATCCTAGGCTTTTAGGCCTATTGTACTCTGACTCCAGCACGGCTCTGGCAGTATATGTATTTTTATTTTTTTATTGACGCACTGGCAACGTGCGGCTTCAATTTCCATGTGCTAACTTAGCCGACAGTGATGCACCTGTTAGTTTAATTTGTTGATCACCATCGCCCGGTCGGGGGATCGCACCGCCTTTCTGCAACTCCGCATAGCATCA
The DNA here is from genome assembly GCA_034401795.1 of Chaetoderma sp. LZ-2023a. NCBI lineage: Eukaryota > Metazoa > Mollusca > Caudofoveata > Chaetodermatida > Chaetodermatidae > Chaetoderma > Chaetoderma sp. LZ-2023a. The sequence goes on along the minus strand of CM067361.1, from coordinate 24,684,533 downwards.
GCAACCAGGCATCGTTCCACTGGACCACCGCACCAAGACTAAAAAGTAAAGGATTGGCCGACCAGCTTTCACATGTCTGATATACTGACACACTGATGATTCATATGGGTCTATCTGTGGATGCATCTGTCACAATCAATCCTAGGCTTTTACGCCTATTGTACTCTGACTCCAGCACGGCTCTGGCAGTATATGTATTTTTATTTTTTTATTGACGCACTGGCAACGTGCGGCTTCAATTTCCATGTGCTAACTTAGCCGACAGTGATGCACCCGTTAGTTTAATTTGTTGATCACCATCGCCCGGTCGGGGGATCGAACCGCCATTCTGCAACTCCGCATAGCATCAGCAACCAGGCATCTTTCCACTGGACCACCGCACCAAGACTAAAAAGTCAAGGATTGGCCGACCAGCATTCACATGTCTGATATACTGACACACTGACGATTCATATGGGACTATCTGTGGATGCATCTGTCACAATCAATCCTAGGCTTTTACGCCTATTGTACTCTGACTCCAGCACGGCTCTGGCAGTATATGTATTTTTATTTTTTTATTGACGCACTGGCAACGTGCGGCTTCAATTTCCATGTGCTAACTTAGCCGACAGTGATGCACCCGTTAGTTTAATTTGTTGATCACCATCGCCCGGTCGGGGGATCGAACCGCCATTCTGCAACTCCGCATAGCATCAGAAACCAGGCATCTTTCCACTGGACCACCGCACCAAGACTAAAAAGTCAAGGATTGGCCGACCAGCTTTCACATGTCTGATATACTGACACACTGACGATTCATATGTGACTATCTGTGGATGCATCTGTCACAATCAATCCTAGGCTTTTACGCCTATTGTACTCTGACTCCAGCACGGCTCTGGCAGTATATGTATTTTTATTTTTATTAACGCACTGGCAACGTGCGGCTTCAATTTCCATGTGCTAACTTAGCCGACAGTGATGCACCAGTTAGTTTAATTTGTTGATCACCATCTCCCGGTCGGGGGATCGAACCGCCATTCTGCAACTCCGCATAGCATCAGCAACCAGGCATCTTTCCACTGGACCACCGTACCAAGACTATAAAGTCAAGGATTGGCCGACCAGCTTTCACATGTCTGATATACTGACACACTGACGATTCATATGGGACCATCTGTGGATGCATCTGTCACAATCAATCCTAGGCTTTTACGCCTATTGTACTCTGACTCCAGCACGGCTCTGGCAGTATATGTATTTTTATTTTTATTGACGCACTGGCAACGTGCGGCTTCAATTTCCATGTGCTAACTTAGCCGACAGTGATGCACCCGTTAGTTTAATTTGTTGATCACCATCTCCCGGTCGGTGGATCGAACCGCCATTCTGCAACTCCGCATAGCATCAGGAACCAGGCATCTTTCCACTGGACCACCGCACCAAGACTAAAAAGTCAAGGATTGGCCGACCAGCTTTCACATGTCTGATATACTGACACACTGACGATTCATATGGGACTATCTGTGGATGCATCTGTCACAATCAATCCTAGGCTTTTACGCCTATTGTACTCTGACTCCAGCACGGCTCTGGCAGTATATGTATTTTTATTTTTATTGACGCACTGGCAACGTGCGGCTTCAATTTACATGTGCTAACTTAGCCGACAGTGATGCACCCGTTAGTTTAATTTGTTGATCACCATCTCCCGGTCGGGGGATCGAACCGCCATTCTGCAACTCCGCAAAGCATCAGCAACCAGGCATCTTTCCACTGGACCACCGCACCAAGACTAAAAAGTCAAGGATTGGCCGACCAGCTTTCACATGTCTGATATACTGACACACTGACGATTCATATGGGACTATCTGTGGATGCATCTGTCACAATCAATCCTAGGCTTTTACGACTATTGTACTCTGACTCCAGCACTGCTCTGGCAGTATATGTATTTTTATTTTTATTGACGCACTGGCAACGTGCGGCTTCAATTTCCATGTGCTAAGTTAGCCGACAGTGATGCACCCGTTAGTTTAATTTGTTGATCACCATCGCCCGGTCGGGGGATCGAACCGCCATTCTGCAACTCCGCATAGCATCAGAAACCAGGCATCTTTCCACTGGACCACCGCACCAAGACTAAAAAGTCAAGGATTGGCCGACCAGCTTTCACATGTCTGATATACTGACACACTGACGATTCATATGTGACTATCTGTGGATGCATCTGTCACAATCAATCCTAGGCTTTTACGCCTATTGTACTCTGACTCCAGCACGGCTCTGGCAGTATATGTATTTTTATTTTTATTAACGCACTGGCAACGTGCGGCTTCAATTTCCATGTGCTAACTTAGCCGACAGTGATGCACCAGTTAGTTTAATTTGTTGATCACCATCTCCCGGTCGGGGGATCGAACCGCCATTCTGCAACTCCGCATAGCATCAGCACCCAGGCATCTTTCCACTGGACCACCGTACCAAGACTATAAAGTCAAGGATTGGCCGACCAGCTTTCACATGTCTGATATACTGACACACTGACGATTCATATGGGACCATCTGTGGATGCATCTGTCACAATCAATCCTAGGCTTTTACGCCTATTGTACTCTGACTCCAGCACGGCTCTGGCAGTATATGTATTTTTATTTTTATTGACGCACTGGCAACGTGCGGCTTCAATTTCCATGTGCTAACTTAGCCGACAGTGATGCACCCGTTAGTTTAATTTGTTGATCACCATCTCCCGGTCGGTGGATCGAACCGCCATTCTGCAACTCCGCATAGCATCAGGAACCAGGCATCTTTCCACTGGACCACCGCACCAAGACTAAAAAGTCAAGGATTGGCCGACCAGCTTTCACATGTCTGATATACTGACACACTGACGATTCATATGGGACTATCTGTGGATGCATCTGTCACAATCAATCCTAGGCTTTTACGCCTATTGTACTCTGACTCCAGCACGGCTCTGGCAGTATATGTATTTTTATTTTTATTGACGCACTGGCAACGTGCGGCTTCAATTTCCATGTGCTAAGTTAGCCGACAGTGATGCACCCGTTAGTTTAATTTGTTGATCACCATCTCCCGGTCGGGGGATCGAACCGCCATTCTGCAACTCCGCATAGCATCAGCAACCAGGCATCTTTCCACTGGACCACCGCACCAAGACTAAAAAGTCAAGGATTGGCCGACCAGCTTTCACATGTCTGATATACTGACACACTGACGATTCATTTGGGACTATCTGTGGATGCATCTGTCACAATCAATCCTAGGCTTTTACGCCTATTGTACTCTGACTCCAGCACGGCTCTGGCAGTATATGTATTTTTATTTTTATTGACGCACTGGCAACATGCGGCTTCAATTTCCATGTGCTAACTTAGCGGACAGTGATGCACCCGTTAGTTAATTTGTTGATCACCATCGCCGAGTCGGGGGATCGAACCGCCATTCTGCAACTCCGCATAGCATCAGCAACCAGGCATCTTTCCACTGGACCACCGCACCAAGACTAAAAAGTCAAGGATTGGCCGACCAGCTTTCACATGTCTGATATACTGACACACTGACGATTCATATGGGACTATCTGTGGATGCATCTGTCACAATCAATCCTAGGCTTTTACGCCTATTGTACTCTGACTCCAGCACGGCTCTGGCAGTATATGTATTTTTATTTTTTTATTGACGCACTGGCAACGTGCGGCTTCAATTTCCATGTGCTAACTTAGCCGACAGTGATGCACCCGTTAGTTTAATTTGTTGATCACCATCGCCGGTCGGGGGATCGAAACGCCATTCTGCAACTCCGCATAGCATCAGCAACCAGGCATCTTTCCACTGGACCACCGCACCAAGACTAAAAAGTCAAGGATTGGCCGACCAGCTTTCACATGTCTGATATACTGACACACTGACGATTCATATGGGACTATCTGTGGATGCATCTGTCACAATCAATCCTAGGCTTTTACGCCTATTGTACTCTGACTCCAGCACGGCTCTGGCAGTATATGTATTTTTATTTTTTTATTGACGCACTGGCAACGTGCGGCTTCAATTTCCATGTGCTAACTTAGCCGACAGTGATGCACCCGTTAGTTTAATTTGTTGATCACCATCGCCGGTCGGGGGATCGAAACGCCATTCTGCAACTCGGCATAGCATCAGCAACCAGGCATCTTTCCACTGGACCACCGCACCAAGACCAAAAAGTCAAGGATTGGCCGACCAGCTTTCACATGTCTGATATACTGACACACTGACGATTCATATGGGACTATCTGTGGATGCATCTGTCACAACCAATCCTAGGCTTTTACGCCTATTGTACTCTGACTCCAGCACGGCTCTGGCAGTATATGTATTTTTATTTTTTTATTGACGCACTGGCAACGTGCGGCTTCAATTTCCATGTGCTAACTTAGCCGACAGTGATGCACCCGTTAGTTTAATTTGTTGATCACCATCGCCCGGTCGGGGGATCAAACCGCCATTCTGCAACTCCGCATAGCATCAGCAACCAGGCATCTTTCCACTGGACCACCGCACCAAGACTAAAAAGTCAAGGATTGGCCGACCAGCTTTCACATGTCTGATATACTGATACACTGACGATTCATATGGGACTATCTGTGGATGCATCTGTCACAATCAATCCTAGGCTTTTACGCCTATTGTGCTCTGACTCCAGCACGGCTCTGGCAGTATATGTATTTTTATTTTTATTGACGCACTGGCAACGTGCGGCTTCAATTTCCATGTGCTAACTTAGCCGACAGTGATGCACCCGTTAGTTTAATTTGTTGATCACCATCTCCCGGTCGGGGGATCGAACCGCCATTCTGCAACTCCGCATAGCATCAGCAACCAGGCATCTTTCCACTGGACCACGGCACCAAGACTAAAAAGTCAAGGATTGGCCGACCAGCTTTCACATGTCTGATATACTGACACACTGACGATTCATATGGGACTATCTGTGGATGCATCTGTCACAATCAATCCTAGGCTTTTACGCCTATTGTACTCTGACTCCAGCACGGCTCTGGCAGTATATGTATTTTTATTTTTATTGACGCACTGGCAACGTGCGGCTTCAATTTCCATGTGCTAACTTAGCCGACAGTGATGCACCCGATAGTTTAATTTGTTGATCACCATCTCCCGGTCGGTGGATCGAACCGCCATTCTGCAACTCCGCATAGCATCAGGAACCAGGCATCTTTCCACTGGACCACCGCACCAAGACTAAAAAGTCAAGGATTGGCCGACCAGCTTTCACATGTCTGATATACTGACACACTGACGATTCATATGGGACTATCTGTGGATGCATCTGTCACAATCAATCCTAGGCTTTTACGCCTATTGTACTCTGACTCCAGCACGGCTCTGGCAGTATATGTATTTTTATTTTTATTGACGCACTGGCAACGTGCGGCTTCAATTTCCATGTGCTAACTTAGCCGACAGTGATGCACCCGTTAGTTTAATTTGTTGATCACCATCTCCCGGTCGGGGGATCGAACCGCCATTCTGCAACTCCGCATAGCATCAGCAACCAGGCATCTTTCCACTGGACCACCGCACCAAGACTAAAGTCAAGGATTGGCCGACCAGCTTTCACATGTCTGATATACTGACACACTGACGATTCATATGGGACTATCTGTGGATGCATCTGTCACAATCAATCCTAGGCTTTTACGCCTATTGTACTCTGACTCCAGCACGGCTCTGGCAGTATATGTATTTTTATTTTTATTGACGCACTGGCAACGTGCGGCTTCAATTTCCATGTGCTAACTTAGCCGACAGTGATGCACCCGTTAGTTTAATTTGTTGATCACCATCTCCCGGTCGGGGGATCGAACCGCCATTCTGCAACTCCGCATAGCATCAGCAACCAGGCATCTTTCCACTGGACCACCGCACCAAGACTAAAAAGTCAAGGATTGGCCGACCAGCTTTCACATGTCTGATATACTGACACACTGACGATTCATATGGGACTATCTGTGGATGCATCTGTCACAATCAATCCTAGGCTTTTACGCCTATTGTACTCTGACTCCAGCACGGCTCTGGCAGTATATGTATTTTTATTTTAATTGATGCACTGGCAACGTGCGGCTTCAATTTCCATGTGCTAACTTAGCCGACAGTGATGCACCCGTTAGTTTAATTTGTTGATCACCATCTCCCGGTCGGGGGATCGAACCGCCATTCTGCAACTCCGCATAGCATCAGCAACCAGGCATCTTTCCACTGGACCACCGCACCAAGACTAAAAAGTCAAGGATTGGCCGACCAGCTTTCACATGTCTGATATACTGACACACTGACGATTCATATGGGACTATCTGTGGATGCATCTGTCACAATCAATCCTAGGCTTTTACGCCTATTGTACTCTGACTCCAGCACGGCTCTGGCAGTATATGTATTTTTATTTTTATTGACGCACTGGCAACGTGCGGCTTCAATTTCCATGTGCTAACTTAGCCGACAGTGATGCACCCGTTAGTTTAATTTGTTGATCACCATCTCCCGGTCGGGGGATCGAACCGCCATTCTGCAACTCCGCATAGCATCAGCAACCAGGCATCTTTCCACTGGACCACCGCACCAAGACTAAAGTCAAGGATTGGCCGACCAGCTTTCACATGTCTGATATACTGACACACTGACGATTCATATGGGACTATCTGTGGATGCATCTGTCACAATCAATCCTAGGCTTTTACGCCTATTGTACTCTGACTCCAGCACGGCTCTGGCAGTATATGTATTTTTATTTTTATTGACGCACTGGCAACGTGCGGCTTCAATTTCCATGTGCTAACTTAGCCGACAGTGATGCACCCGTTAGTTTAATTTGTTGATCACCATCTCCCGGTCGGGGGATCGAACCGCCATTCTGCAACTCCGCATAGCATCAGCAACCAGGCATCTTTCCACTGGACCACCGCACCAAGACTAAAGTCAAGGATTGGCCGACCAGCTTTCACATGTCTGATATACTGACACACTGACGATTCATATGGGACTATCTGTGGATGCATCTGTCACAATCAATCCTAGGCTTTTACGCCTATTGTACTCTGACTCCAGCACGGCTCTGGCAGTATATGTATTTTTATTTTTATTGACGCACTGGCAACGTGCGGCTTCAATTTCCATGTGCTAACTTAGCCGACAGTGATGCACCCGTTAGTTTAATTTGTTGATCACCATCTCCCGGTCGGGGGATCGAACCGCCATTCTGCAACTCCGCATAGCATCAGCAACCAGGCATCTTTCCACTGGACCACCGCACCAAGACTAAAGTCAAGGATTGGCCGACCAGCTTTCACATGTCTGATATACTGACACACTGACGATTCATATGGGACTATCTGTGGATGCATCTGTCACAATCAATCCTAGGCTTTTACGCCTATTGTACTCTGACTCCAGCACGGCTCTGGCAGTATATGTATTTTTATTTTTATTGACGCACTGGCAACGTGCGGCTTCAATTTCCATGTGCTAACTTAGCCGACAGTGATGCACCCGTTAGTTTAATTTGTTGATCACCATCTCCCGGTCGGGGGATCGAACCGCCATTCTGCAACTCCGCATAGCATCAGCAACCAGGCATCTTTCCACTGGACCACCGCACCAAGACTAAAGTCAAGGATTGGCCGACCAGCTTTCACATGTCTGATATACTGACACACTGACGATTCATATGGGACTATCTGTGGATGCATCTGTCACAATCAATCCTAGGCTTTTACGCCTATTGTACTCTGACTCCAGCACGGCTCTGGCAGTATATGTATTTTTATTTTTATTGACGCACTGGCAACGTGCGGCTTCAATTTCCATGTGCTAACTTAGCCGACAGTGATGCACCCGTTAGTTTAATTTGTTGATCACCATCTCCCGGTCGGGGGATCGAACCGCCATTCTGCAACTCCGCATAGCATCAGCAACCAGGCATCTTTCCACTGGACCACCGCACCAAGACTAAAGTCAAGGATTGGCCGACCAGCTTTCACATGTCTGATATACTGACACACTGACGATTCATATGGGACTATCTGTGGATGCATCTGTCACAATCAATCCTAGGCTTTTACGCCTATTGTACTCTGACTCCAGCACGGCTCTGGCAGTATATGTATTTTTATTTTTATTGACGCACTGGCAACGTGCGGCTTCAATTTCCATGTGCTAACTTAGCCGACAGTGATGCACCCGTTAGTTTAATTTGTTGATCACCATCTCCCGGTCGGGGGATCGAACCGCCATTCTGCAACTCCGCATAGCATCAGCAACCAGGCATCTTTCCACTGGACCACCGCACCAAGACTAAAGTCAAGGATTGGCCGACCAGCTTTCACATGTCTGATATACTGACACACTGACGATTCATATGGGACTATCTGTGGATGCATCTGTCACAATCAATCCTAGGCTTTTACGCCTATTGTACTCTGACTCCAGCACGGCTCTGGCAGTATATGTATTTTTATTTTTATTGACGCACTGGCAACGTGCGGCTTCAATTTCCATGTGCTAACTTAGCCGACAGTGATGCACCCGTTAGTTTAATTTGTTGATCACCATCTCCCGGTCGGGGGATCGAACCGCCATTCTGCAACTCCGCATAGCATCAGCAACCAGGCATCTTTCCACTGGACCACCGCACCAAGACTAAAGTCAAGGATTGGCCGACCAGCTTTCACATGTCTGATATACTGACACACTGACGATTCATATGGGACTATCTGTGGATGCATCTGTCACAATCAATCCTAGGCTTTTACGCCTATTGTACTCTGACTCCAGCACGGCTCTGGCAGTATATGTATTTTTATTTTTATTGACGCACTGGCAACGTGCGGCTTCAATTTCCATGTGCTAACTTAGCCGACAGTGATGCACCCGTTAGTTTAATTTGTTGATCACCATCTCCCGGTCGGGGGATCGAACCGCCATTCTGCAACTCCGCATAGCATCAGCAACCAGGCATCTTTCCACTGGACCACCGCACCAAGACTAAAGTCAAGGATTGGCCGACCAGCTTTCACATGTCTGATATACTGACACACTGACGATTCATATGGGACTATCTGTGGATGCATCTGTCACAATCAATCCTAGGCTTTTACGCCTATTGTACTCTGACTCCAGCACGGCTCTGGCAGTATATGTATTTTTATTTTTATTGACGCACTGGCAACGTGCGGCTTCAATTTCCATGTGCTAACTTAGCCGACAGTGATGCACCCGTTAGTTTAATTTGTTGATCACCATCTCCCGGTCGGGGGATCGAACCGCCATTCTGCAACTCCGCATAGCATCAGCAACCAGGCATCTTTCCACTGGACCACCGCACCAAGACTAAAGTCAAGGATTGGCCGACCAGCTTTCACATGTCTGATATACTGACACACTGACGATTCATATGGGACTATCTGTGGATGCATCTGTCACAATCAATCCTAGGCTTTTACGCCTATTGTACTCTGACTCCAGCACGGCTCTGGCAGTATATGTATTTTTATTTTTATTGACGCACTGGCAACGTGCGGCTTCAATTTCCATGTGCTAACTTAGCCGACAGTGATGCACCCGTTAGTTTAATTTGTTGATCACCATCTCCCGGTCGGGGGATCGAACCGCCATTCTGCAACTCCGCATAGCATCAGCAACCAGGCATCTTTCCACTGGACCACCGCACCAAGACTAAAGTCAAGGATTGGCCGACCAGCTTTCACATGTCTGATATACTGACACACTGACGATTCATATGGGACTATCTGTGGATGCATCTGTCACAATCAATCCTAGGCTTTTACGCCTATTGTACTCTGACTCCAGCACGGCTCTGGCAGTATATGTATTTTTATTTTTATTGACGCACTGGCAACGTGCGGCTTCAATTTCCATGTGCTAACTTAGCCGACAGTGATGCACCCGTTAGTTTAATTTGTTGATCACCATCTCCCGGTCGGGGGATCGAACCGCCATTCTGCAACTCCGCATAGCATCAGCAACCAGGCATCTTTCCACTGGACCACCGCACCAAGACTAAAGTCAAGGATTGGCCGACCAGCTTTCACATGTCTGATATACTGACACACTGACGATTCATATGGGACTATCTGTGGATGCATCTGTCACAATCAATCCTAGGCTTTTACGCCTATTGTACTCTGACTCCAGCACGGCTCTGGCAGTATATGTATTTTTATTTTTATTGACGCACTGGCAACGTGCGGCTTCAATTTCCATGTGCTAACTTAGCCGACAGTGATGCACCCGTTAGTTTAATTTGTTGATCACCATCTCCCGGTCGGGGGATCGAACCGCCATTCTGCAACTCCGCATAGCATCAGCAACCAGGCATCTTTCCACTGGACCACCGCACCAAGACTAAAGTCAAGGATTGGCCGACCAGCTTTCACATGTCTGATATACTGACACACTGACGATTCATATGGGACTATCTGTGGATGCATCTGTCACAATCAATCCTAGGCTTTTACGCCTATTGTACTCTGACTCCAGCACGGCTCTGGCAGTATATGTATTTTTATTTTTATTGACGCACTGGCAACGTGCGGCTTCAATTTCCATGTGCTAACTTAGCCGACAGTGATGCACCCGTTAGTTTAATTTGTTGATCACCATCTCCCGGTCGGGGGATCGAACCGCCATTCTGCAACTCCGCATAGCATCAGCAACCAGGCATCTTTCCACTGGACCACCGCACCAAGACTAAAGTCAAGGATTGGCCGACCAGCTTTCACATGTCTGATATACTGACACACTGACGATTCATATGGGACTATCTGTGGATGCATCTGTCACAATCAATCCTAGGCTTTTACGCCTATTGTACTCTGACTCCAGCACGGCTCTGGCAGTATATGTATTTTTATTTTTATTGACGCACTGGCAACGTGCGGCTTCAATTTCCATGTGCTAACTTAGCCGACAGTGATGCACCCGTTAGTTTAATTTGTTGATCACCATCTCCCGGTCGGGGGATCGAACCGCCATTCTGCAACTCCGCATAGCATCAGCAACCAGGCATCTTTCCACTGGACCACCGCACCAAGACTAAAGTCAAGGATTGGCCGACCAGCTTTCACATGTCTGATATACTGACACACTGACGATTCATATGGGACTATCTGTGGATGCATCTGTCACAATCAATCCTAGGCTTTTACGCCTATTGTACTCTGACTCCAGCACGGCTCTGGCAGTATATGTATTTTTATTTTTATTGACGCACTGGCAACGTGCGGCTTCAATTTCCATGTGCTAACTTAGCCGACAGTGATGCACCCGTTAGTTTAATTTGTTGATCACCATCTCCCGGTCGGGGGATCGAACCGCCATTCTGCAACTCCGCATAGCATCAGCAACCAGGCATCTTTCCACTGGACCACCGCACCAAGACTAAAGTCAAGGATTGGCCGACCAGCTTTCACATGTCTGATATACTGACACACTGACGATTCATATGGGACTATCTGTGGATGCATCTGTCACAATCAATCCTAGGCTTTTACGCCTATTGTACTCTGACTCCAGCACGGCTCTGGCAGTATATGTATTTTTATTTTTATTGACGCACTGGCAACGTGCGGCTTCAATTTCCATGTGCTAACTTAGCCGACAGTGATGCACCCGTTAGTTTAATTTGTTGATCACCATCTCCCGGTCGGGGGATCGAACCGCCATTCTGCAACTCCGCATAGCATCAGCAACCAGGCATCTTTCCACTGGACCACCGCACCAAGACTAAAGTCAAGGATTGGCCGACCAGCTTTCACATGTCTGATATACTGACACACTGACGATTCATATGGGACTATCTGTGGATGCATCTGTCACAATCAATCCTAGGCTTTTACGCCTATTGTACTCTGACTCCAGCACGGCTCTGGCAGTATATGTATTTTTATTTTTATTGACGCACTGGCAACGTGCGGCTTCAATTTCCATGTGCTAACTTAGCCGACAGTGATGCACCCGTTAGTTTAATTTGTTGATCACCATCTCCCGGTCGGGGGATCGAACCGCCATTCTGCAACTCCGCATAGCATCAGCAACCAGGCATCTTTCCACTGGACCACCGCACCAAGACTAAAGTCAAGGATTGGCCGACCAGCTTTCACATGTCTGATATACTGACACACTGACGATTCATATGGGACTATCTGTGGATGCATCTGTCACAATCAATCCTAGGCTTTTACGCCTATTGTACTCTGACTCCAGCACGGCTCTGGCAGTATATGTATTTTTATTTTTATTGACGCACTGGCAACGTGCGGCTTCAATTTCCATGTGCTAACTTAGCCGACAGTGATGCACCCGTTAGTTTAATTTGTTGATCACCATCTCCCGGTCGGGGGATCGAACCGCCATTCTGCAACTCCGCATAGCATCAGCAACCAGGCATCTTTCCACTGGACCACCGCACCAAGACTAAAGTCAAGGATTGGCCGACCAGCTTTCACATGTCTGATATACTGACACACTGACGATTCATATGGGACTATCTGTGGATGCATCTGTCACAATCAATCCTAGGCTTTTACGCCTATTGTACTCTGACTCCAGCACGGCTCTGGCAGTATATGTATTTTTATTTTTATTGACGCACTGGCAACGTGCGGCTTCAATTTCCATGTGCTAACTTAGCCGACAGTGATGCACCCGTTAGTTTAATTTGTTGATCACCATCTCCCGGTCGGGGGATCGAACCGCCATTCTGCAACTCCGCATAGCATCAGCAACCAGGCATCTTTCCACTGGACCACCGCACCAAGACTAAAGTCAAGGATTGGCCGACCAGCTTTCACATGTCTGATATACTGACACACTGACGATTCATATGGGACTATCTGTGGATGCATCTGTCACAATCAATCCTAGGCTTTTACGCCTATTGTACTCTGACTCCAGCACGGCTCTGGCAGTATATGTATTTTTATTTTTATTGACGCACTGGCAACGTGCGGCTTCAATTTCCATGTGCTAACTTAGCCGACAGTGATGCACCCGTTAGTTTAATTTGTTGATCACCATCTCCCGGTCGGGGGATCGAACCGCCATTCTGCAACTCCGCATAGCATCAGCAACCAGGCATCTTTCCACTGGACCACCGCACCAAGACTAAAGTCAAGGATTGGCCGACCAGCTTTCACATGTCTGATATACTGACACACTGACGATTCATATGGGACTATCTGTGGATGCATCTGTCACAATCAATCCTAGGCTTTTACGCCTATTGTACTCTGACTCCAGCACGGCTCTGGCAGTATATGTATTTTTATTTTTATTGACGCACTGGCAACGTGCGGCTTCAATTTCCATGTGCTAACTTAGCCGACAGTGATGCACCCGTTAGTTTAATTTGTTGATCACCATCTCCCGGTCGGGGGATCGAACCGCCATTCTGCAACTCCGCATAGCATCAGCAACCAGGCATCTTTCCACTGGACCACCGCACCAAGACTAAAGTCAAGGATTGGCCGACCAGCTTTCACATGTCTGATATACTGACACACTGACGATTCATATGGGACTATCTGTGGATGCATCTGTCACAATCAATCCTAGGCTTTTACGCCTATTGTACTCTGACTCCAGCACGGCTCTGGCAGTATATGTATTTTTATTTTTATTGACGCACTGGCAACGTGCGGCTTCAATTTCCATGTGCTAACTTAGCCGACAGTGATGCACCCGTTAGTTTAATTTGTTGATCACCATCTCCCGGTCGGGGGATCGAACCGCCATTCTGCAACTCCGCATAGCATCAGCAACCAGGCATCTTTCCACTGGACCACCGCACCAAGACTAAAGTCAAGGATTGGCCGACCAGCTTTCACATGTCTGATATACTGACACACTGACGATTCATATGGGACTATCTGTGGATGCATCTGTCACAATCAATCCTAGGCTTTTACGCCTATTGTACTCTGACTCCAGCACGGCTCTGGCAGTATATGTATTTTTATTTTTATTGACGCACTGGCAACGTGCGGCTTCAATTTCCATGTGCTAACTTAGCCGACAGTGATGCACCCGTTAGTTTAATTTGTTGATCACCATCTCCCGGTCGGGGGATCGAACCGCCATTCTGCAACTCCGCATAGCATCAGCAACCAGGCATCTTTCCACTGGACCACCGCACCAAGACTAAAGTCAAGGATTGGCCGACCAGCTTTCACATGTCTGATATACTGACACACTGACGATTCATATGGGACTATCTGTGGATGCATCTGTCACAATCAATCCTAGGCTTTTACGCCTATTGTACTCTGACTCCAGCACGGCTCTGGCAGTATATGTATTTTTATTTTTATTGACGCACTGGCAACGTGCGGCTTCAATTTCCATGTGCTAACTTAGCCGACAGTGATGCACCCGTTAGTTTAATTTGTTGATCACCATCTCCCGGTCGGGGGATCGAACCGCCATTCTGCAACTCCGCATAGCATCAGCAACCAGGCATCTTTCCACTGGACCACCGCACCAAGACTAAAAAGTCAAGGATTGGCCGACCAGCTTTCACATGTCTGATATACTGACACACTGACGATTCATATGGGACTATCTGTGGATGCATCTGTCACAATCAATCCTAGGCTTTTACGCCTATTGTACTCTGACTCCAGCACGGCTCTGGCAGTATATGTATTTTTATTTTTATTGACGCACTGGCAACGTGCGGCTTCAATTTCCATGTGCTAACTTAGCCGACAGTGATGCACCCGTTAGTTTAATTTGTTGATCACCATCTCCCGGTCGGGGATCGAACCGCCATTCTGCAACTCCGCATAGCATCAGCAACCAGGCATCTTTCCACTGGACCACCGCACCAAGACTAAAGTCAAGGATTGGCCGACCAGCTTTCACATGTCTGATATACTGACACACTGACGATTCATATGGGACTATCTGTGGATGCATCTGTCACAATCAATCCTAGGCTTTTACGCCTATTGTACTCTGACTCCAGCACGGCTCTGGCAGTATATGTATTTTTATTTTTATTGATGCACTGGCAACGTGCGGCTTCAATTTCCATGTGCTAACTTAGCCGACAGTGATGCACCCGTTAGTTTAATTTGTTGATCACCATCTCCCGGTCGGGGGATCGAACCGCCATTCTGCAACTCCGCATAGCATCAGCAACCAGGCATCTTTCCACTGGACCACCGCACCAAGACTAAAAAGTCAAGGATTGGCCGACCAGCTTTCACATGTCTGATATACTGACACACTGACGATTCATATGGGACTATCTGTGGATGCATCCGTCACAATCAATCCTAGGCTTTTACGCCTATTGTACTCTGACTCCAGCACGGCTCTGGCAGTATATGTATTTTTATTTTTTTATTGACGCACTGGCAACGTGCGGCTTCAATTTCCATGTGCTAACTTAGATATTACTCCAGTACTGGCCTTGTAACCTGCGTTATCACGTGGGATATCTGACGAAAAGTTGAAAGCGTACAGCCTCATGTAATCATGCAGAATTTTAAGGTCAGTTGGAGGTCATTTAATATCTTGACTCGCAAATTACAATTATGTTTCATTCAAATATTTTGTCAAAATATTCTTGTTGGTTAGCATATCAAATGAAACGTAATGGTGAGAAATGTATGTATGTATGTATGTATGTATGTATGTATGTAATATTGTAAACGCACCGGCTCAGAATTTTCAAAATTGAAAAAATTGAAAATATTTTTGCTTATTTTATCACCTGAGATTGTCAATTTTGTTTAAGAGATGCCATATGGCCTGATTAGTATACAATGATAAATCATTGATTGATATTTTGAACACTTATTTGAGTTTCGCTTTTACCAAGATGTCACGTAGATTAGGATTTTTCTTAAATGCAATTACCGGACGTTTGTTGAATGGTTGTTTTAAATTGTCCTGTTATTTGTGATACTCATCCTTTAGGATTTTCGCAATTTCAACATTTTTCCGATTGTATGTGAGAGTAAATGGAATAATCTCACGTTGATCCGAGAGGCCTGGGTCCGAATGTATGCCCCTTGGCCATTGTGTTTCGAGTTCTTTGATCCAAAACGATTCTCTTAGTTTTCTTTGTTTATCAGTTTCCTCTGTTGTGTCTGAAAGAGGTAGCTGTTCGATAGGCATAATTTCAAAGTCACGAGTGACTAAATGATCAGGAAGATTAAAATGTTCAGCAACATATGTTTCTTCCTCTAGTCTAATATCTGAAAGGTGTCTAGTTGCTCGGCATCTTAGTCGATTTTTCGTTTCGCCAACATACTGTTTTTGACACAATTTGCATGAAATTAAGTAAATGACATTTTCAGAATCGCAATCTAATTTCGACTGAATTTGAAATTTGCTTTTGTTTTGAAAGCTCATGAATGTACTCTGGGAAGGAAGAAATTTATCCAATTTACACCTTTTCTTTTCACATTTCCGAGATTCTCCATCACCAATAATCGGACGATTATGACAAATTTTGGTAGGCCGAGAATTTCTGGCATTATCCGGAATGATTTCCAAATTATGCAAAGTTTCAGACTTTATTTTACGCAGGAACCGAGAAGAGTACCCTCTCGGTTTGAGGGCTTTGAATAAGGTCGAACATGGTGATTCAAAGTTTTCCTTATCACTCGAATTTCTATGAAAACGGATTATTTGTGATTTTACAAGTCCCTTGAAAGTATGTGGTGGATGGAATGATTTCTTGTGCAGTAGTTGATGCGAGTCGGTTGGCTTAAAATAAACTTTGTAGTCTAAGTAACCAGTTGTTTCATACTTTATACCTTTGTATAAAGTTACATCCAGGAAATCTACGGACAGCTCATCAATTTGAGCTTTTAGCTTGATATTCGGATCATGATTATTCAGAATGGCCAGAAATTCGGTAAATGCTTCCTTACTATGTTGCCAGATCATGAAAATGTCATCGAGGTACCTGCGGTAAATGAGCGGCTGATTTGGACAGTTTTCGAGTGCTTCCTTTTCCCACTCTGCCATGTAAAGGTTAGCGAAACCTGGGCTGAAACGCTTACCCATTGCGCAGCCACAAATTTGTTGGAAAATTTCACCAGCAAATTCAAAGTCATTGCCCTTCAGACTAAGCTCTAATAGAGCTATTACTTCTCTGTCGGGCATGTTGGTGTCAGGATAGTCGGCAAACGCTCTACGGATTGAATTTAGACCCTTTTCGATGTCAATGTTTGTGTACATAGCATCGACGTCCAGAATGAATTTGGAGGGACCGAGATCTTAGAGACCTGGGCTAGGAAGTCTTCAGTGTTTTTCAGATAGCTAAAATGTCTATTTGCAATTGGCTGAAGATGGTAGTCGATAAATTCACTAATCCTATATGATTCTGAACCACAATCTGAAATAATGGGTCGCCCTGGTGGTGTCATTGGGTCGGTCCACGAGTCAACAGACTTATGGATTTTAGGAAGAAGATAAAATGTACGTGGTTTCGAATCATCTTTTGCGCACAGGTATTTAAATTGCTTTTCACTTATCTTCTTGCTATCAACCATTTTTTGGAGAATTTCGTTGAATTTGCTACAGTTATTTTGCCAAAGTGGTTCATTTAGTTTTCGGTAATGCTTTGGATTACTAAGCTGTCTATGCGCTTCTTTGATGTAGTTGTCTTTATCCATTATTACAGTAGCTGACCCTTTATCCGCCGGTTTGATGACAATTTCGCTTTTTCTAGATAAACCTAATATGGCCTGGCATTGCTCATAGGATAAATTTTGCTGATCGTTTGGAAATGTAGTATTTTCAATACGTTCAGAGTAAAGTTTTATACTTTCACTGATTGCTGGGTCAACACATTTTAAGTTTGGAGCCCAGCCGGTTTTTTTAATGAATGGTGGACTATTACTATTGGAGTTTCGAAAAAAATCTGCCAATTTCACTCGGTGACCAAATTCAGCAGTTTCAGTAAAGCCATTATCTAAATCTGCATCCAAACCTGTTTTAGATTTTGGTGTTGGGACAAATGTCAAGCCAAGGTTAAGCAGTGACTGTTCTGCTTCACCTAATGCGGGGCCGGTTAAGTTTACAACATTACTACCTAGTCCCAGTTCCAGTTCTGGGTGGATGCTACCCTGACCCTCATTCAATTTAAATTAAGGAACTTGAGCCAATTACCATAGATAGCATTAGCAGTTCTCTCAGTCCAGTGAATATTGTCATGACACACACTGAACTCTGTGAGTGGCAGGCGTGGAATGACAATAACGCCGGACTCAGAGGACTTGGTCCTGCTAGACTCAGCAACACAATTGATTGCCTCCAGTGCACGTTTTTGATACAGGGTCGAAGTGGTTGAGAAGTTTAACTTAGTGAAGTAGATGCTCGCTGAAGGGAACTTCTTCCTCACCATGCTGAACAACAACCTGAGCCGATTCTCTGAGGCTAGGATCGGGTTATCTCGATCGTTTATGCCTATATTTAGGATGATCTTCTCTGGTTTGACTTTCGCTGAGTATCTATTAATGATCGTTCTTAGATCATTGATAGATGTCCCAGGGAAGCAAGCTACATGCATTTCTGGGTGGGGTGCCACATTGATTCGGCTCAGGTTAGATGCTCCAAGCAACAGGATCTTTTTGTTGATGGTTGGGAGCTGCCAATTTGGTTTGTTGCATGACTCATACCGGAATTTCCAGAACGTATTTTGCTCTAGCTTCGTTGGTTTTCTAGGCTTAGACTGAGGAGATGGTGTGAACCGTGGTTGCAGTACTTTTGGAGTAGTGTGGGTTGTGAGTCCCAGCTTGTGTTCTATTGATATCCTATCGGATTTAGCTACCCTCTGTGGAAGCGGGGGGAAATCATCAGGTGAGAATGATGGTGCAGAAGGCGGTGGCGACTCAGGTAAAGGGATTGATGCTGGATCAATTTGTGACTGCATCTCGTCATTAACGGATGTAGATTGGACACAGACTGGTGAAGGCCTGATATCTATGTGTATGATCGGTGCCGAGGTTTCGGCGGGTGGTGGTGACTCAGGTAATGGGATTAGCAATGGGTTAATTGGTGAGTACATGTTGCCATCACAGGATGTAGATGGGACACTGCCTGGAGAACACCTGGTATCTGTACGTTTGATTGGAGGTGAGGTCTCAGCCGGTGACCGTACCCGCTTTTTAGCCTGAGAGGGTGGTACAAAATCTGATGTTTCGGCTGGTGTTTTACGAACTGGAGTAGCATTTGTGTTGACGGCAGCAGGGAAAAAATGAGGATCAATGGGTCTGATAAAGTCATAAAAGGCTGCAATAGCCTTATCATGAAGCCTTTTTCCATGATTGTTTTTTGCCCAGCGAATGGCGGTTGACTTGGCACGGCCGACGTCTAGGTGGGAATGATTCTGGGCTAATATAATTTCGGATCTGATACAGCCAAGTTGGCAATTGTAATGATTGATTAAAGTTTGTACTATGGATTTAGCCCAACCAAAATTAGCATTACAAATGTTAAAGTGGACATCTCCATTTGGCATGGCTGGTTTGCAGAACTTGTTTAGTTCTTTTAGCTTCTTGCCTAAGCAGTTTGGCAGTGTCTCTGCCTCCATGTGCTTGCCCAACACACCAAGGTGATGGAAGCATTGTATTACCATATAGTATACCGTGACTAGGCGAGCATGGGCAGAAGATTGGTGGCGTGAATCTGATTCATCGCCATCCTTTCTCCCTCCCCTGCTCTGTCTAGCCATGATAATGCCTTGGCAATCAACCAATCAAACAGACAAGCAACCAATCAATCAATCAAATCAACCAACCAATCAAGCAACTGATCAGATCACACCACCAATCGAACAACCAATCACACTATCGATCAAATCAGCAATCAATCAAGCTAGCAACTAGGCAGTGAATTAATCAATCAATCAATCAATCAATCAAAACCCGTCAAACAGACAAGCAACCAATCAATCAATCAATCAATCAACCAATCAATCAATTAAAACCGGTCAAGCAGACAAGCAACCAATCAATCCCTCAACTAGGCAGACCACAAATCAAAACCTAATCAAATTAAGCACGCAATCAGATCACACAACCAATCAAACAACCAGTCAAACTATCAGTCAAATCAGACAAGCAATCAAGCTACCAACTAGGTAAACAACCAATCAAGCAATTCAAGTAACCAGTCACGCAACAAGTCAATTCAAACAACCAATCAATCACACAACCATTCAATTCAAGCAACCAATCACGCTACCAATCAGTTTAAACAACCAATCACGCAACCAATCAAATCAAACAATCAATCACGCAACCAATCAGATCAAACAATCAATCACGCAACCAATAAATCCAAGCAACAAAGCACGTAACCAATCAAACAACAAGTCACGCAGACAATCAAATCAAGCAAGCAATCAAAATCAAACAACCAATCAAATGAAACAACCAATCAAATCAAGCAACAACTCAAGCCCCCAATCAATCAGGCAAATCCCAGTCAATCAATCAATCTTAATCAATCTTAATCAATCTTAATCAATCTTAATCAATCTTAATCAATCTTAATCAATCTTAATCAATCTTAATCAATCTTAATCAATCTTAATCAATCTTAATCAATCTTAATCAATCTTAATCAATCTTAATCAATCTTAATCAATCTTAATCAATCTTAATCAATCTTAATCAATTTCAATCAATTTCAATCAATTTCAATCAATTTCAATCAATTTCAATCAATCTCAATCAATCTGACGCTCCCAATCAATTCAAGCAAGCAATCACGTAACCAATCAATTTAAGCAACAAATCACGCAACCAATCAATTCAAGCAACAAATTATGCACCCAATTCAAGCAATAAATCATGCAACCAATCAGATCAAATCACGCAACCAATCAGGTCAAATAACAAGTCATGCAAGCAATCAACTCAAACAAACAATCAAATCAAGCAACCTGTCAAATCAAGTAAGACTCAAGCAACCAAGCAAGCAATCAATCAATCAATCAATCAATCAGTCAATCAAACTCTAAAGCAGCCAGACAGTTACTCAATACAAAAATGCTACCAGGCGCACACTCTACAAGTGGTAGGTTTGTCAGCTAGTCTGTCTGTCTATATATATATTTTTCTAATCCAAGAGGGCTTAATTTACAAAGCTGAAATAAGAGAAATGTGGTTAGTAGTAATGATTAGTGGTGACATGATAATATTTAATATTTAAGGACAGGCAATACAGAAATAATAGTATAAATATTAAACTTACTCACAGCAATACAGGAATACAGTACTATCCAGGAATACACAGAAATTCACAGGAATACACAGTAATGAAATGTTTTACATCGTCAGAGGGCTGGACGCGTTTCGTGTTGATTACACTTCTTCAGCAGCCTTTTAGACAAATCTACCAGTCCAACAGTTTGCCCTACTATTTATTGGCCAAGTGAATGTTTTTGAGACTTAATCATTTTCTTTAAAGTTACTAAGTTGTCTGCTTTGAGGTACACGCCGCTAATAAGGTGTTATAATTCATTGTAGTAATGTATTGTTGACTAATTGAGCTCTGGATAAATAAGTTGGTTTCAATTTGGAAAGGTGTTAAAGATTGAGCTACTTTCAATGGCTTAGCGGCAGACTGGTCACTAGTTCAAAGAGAACTAATAATCTGACTTTGATGTGAACCGTGAGATCATTTGAAAGGTGCTTAAGTGACCTTTTCAAAGTATAATAAACAATTTGGAATGCAAAGAAAACATTTCAAAGAAATACGTAACTGATGGCCTTGTTTGAAAATCTTTGATCTGAACGAGTAATTTTGATTAAAACTTTTGCTTTGTAATATAGTTACTCAAATGTCAGTAGTTTCCATGGGTATTGATTTCAAAGGGTATCATTGTGTTGAGAAATAAAGTCAATTTCTGTGTGTAATTTTCTCTCTAACCCAGATGAATGAATTAGTAAATCGCATGATTGAATGATACAAGGATAGAAGGAAAGAAGGATGGACAGACCAAACCGATCACCCAACCAATCAACTACCCAACCAACCACCCAACTGACCACCCAACTAACCAACCACCAAAACGAACATCCAATCAACTACCCAACCACCCAATAATCCAACCACACAACCAACTAAACACCCACCCACACCCCCACCCACCCACCCAACCAACCACCCACCCAACCAACTAACCACCCACCTAATCAGCCAACCAGCCAATCAACCACCCAAACCCACATCCACCCAAGCAACCACCCAACCAACCACCCAACGAGCCACTCAACCAACAACCCAACCAACCACCAAACCAACCAACCACCCAACCAACCAACCACCCAACCAACCACCCATCCAACCAACCACCCAACCACCCAACCACCCATCCAACCAACCACCCAACCATGATGGACGAATGGAAGGACGGATGGAAGGAAGGAAGGGCAGGGTGAAGGAAAGATGGAAGGAATGAGGGCTTGAAGGAAGGATGGGATGATGGGAGGGAGGAGAGATGAACGAGATGAAGGCTGGAAGGAAGGAAGGAAAGATGGATGGCTTGAAGGAATAGATGAGTGGATGGAGAGAAGGAGGAAGGAGTGAGGGAGGAAGGAAGGAGGGAGGGATGCGGGAGGAAGGAAGGGAGGGAAGGAGGGAGGGAGGGAGGGAGGAAGGAAGGAAGGAGGAAGGAAGGAGAAAGGAAGGAGGAAGGAAGGGGGAGGGAGGAAGGAGGGAGGGAGGAAGAAGGGAGGGAGGAAGAAAGGAAGGAGGGAGGAAAGGTGGGAGGGAGGAAAGGAGTGAGGGAAGAATGGACGAGCGAAGGAACGAATGAACGAACGAACGAACGAACGAACGAACGAACGAACGAACGAACGAACGAACGAACGAACGAACGAACCAACGAACGAACGAACTGATGGACGGACGGACGGACGGACGGACGAATGAACGAACGAACGAATGAACAAATGCTAGTGGATGTAAAGCAGGAAGGAAGGCTAGAAAGAATGAAGAAATGAGGTGATGAATGAATGAATGAGTGAAGGGAGGAAATGACGGGTAGAGGGAAGGATAGAGGGAGGATGGATGGAATGAATGACAATGTTCTTGCTCAAACAATCATGCAATTCAAGAAGTAATAATAGGTTCAATCTAATGATTTATGTGGAGAAGATGAGATTTCTATATACCGTTTATTAGTTGGATCTAATGAAGGACTGATAGATTGCCTGACGTTGTAGACGAATATTATACACAAGTTATGGATTTATAAAGTAATAAAATAACGGAACTGGCACTGGCATGTATGTATGTAATATTGTAAACGCACCGGCTCAGAATTTTCAAAATTGAAAAAATTGAAAATATTTTTGCTTATTTTATCACCTGAGATTGTCAATTTTGTTTAAGAGATGCCATATGGCCTGATTAGTATACAATGATAAATCATTGATTGATATTTTGAACACTTATTTGAGTTTCGCTTTTACCAAGATGTCACGTAGATTAGGATTTTTCTTAAATGCAATTACCGGACGTTTGTTGAATGGTTGTTTTAAATTGTCCTGTAATTTGTGATACTCATCCTTTAGGATTTTCGCAATTTCAACATTTTTCCGATTGTATGTGAGAGTAAATGGAATAATCTCACGTTGATCCGAGAGGCCTGGGTCCGAATTTATGCCCCTTGGCCATTGTGTTTCGAGTTCTTTAATCCAAAACGATTCTCTTAGTTTTCTTTGTTTATCAGTTTCCTCTGTTTGGTCTGAAAGAGGTAGCTGTTCCATAGGCATAATTTCAAAGTCACGTGTGACTAAATGATCAGGAAGATTAAAATGTTCAGCCACATGCGTGTCTTCCTCTAGTCTAATATCTGAAAGGTGTCTAGTTGCTCGGCATCTTAGTCGATTTTTCGTTTCGCCAACATACTGTTTTTGACACAATTTGCATGAAATTAAGTAAATGACATTTTCAGAATCGCAATCTAATTTCGACTGAATTTGAAATTTGCTTTTGTCTTGAAAGCTCATGAATGTACTCTGGGAAGGAAGAAATTTATCCAATTTACACCTTTTCTTTTCACATTTCCGAGATTCTCCATCACCAATAATCGGACGATTATGACAAATTTTGGTAGGCCGAGAATTTCCGGCATTATCCGGAATGATTTCCAAATTATGCTAAGTTTCAGACTTTATTTTGCGCAGGAACCGAGAAGAGTACCCTCTCGGTTTGAGGGCTTTGAATAAGGTCGTACATGATGATTCAAAGGTTTTTTATCACTCGAATTTCGATGAAAACGGATTATTTGTGATTTTACAAGTCCCTTGAAAGTATGCGGTGGATGGAATGATTTCTTGTGCAGTAGTTGATGCGAGTCGGTTGGCTTAAAATAAACTTTGTAGTCTAAGTTACCAGTTGTTTCATACTTTATACCTTTGTATAAAGTTACATCCAGGAAATCTACGGACATCTCATCAATTTGAGCTTTTAGTTTGATATTCGGATCATGATTATTCAGAATGGCCAGAAATTCGGTAAATGCTTCCTTACTATGTTGCCAGATCATGAAAATGTCATCGAGGTACCTGCGGTAGATGAGCGGCTGATTTAGACAGATTTCGAGTGCTTCCTTTTCCCACTCTGCCATGTAAAGGTTAGCGAAACCTGGGCTGAAACGCTTACCCATTGCGCAGCCACAAATTTGTTGGAAAATTTCACCAGCAAATTCAAAGTCATTGCCCTTCAGACTAAGCTCTAATAGAGCTATTACTTCTCTGTCGGGCCTGTTGGTGTCAGGATAGTCGGCAAATGCTCTACGAATTGAATTTAGACCCTTTTCGATGTCAATGTTTGTGTACATAGCATCGACGTCCATTGTAATTAAGAATGAATTTGGAGGGACCGAGATCTTAGAGACCTGGGCTAGGAAGTCTTCAGTGTTTTTCAGATAGCTAAAATGTCTATTTGCAATTGGCTGAAGATGGTAGTCGATAAATTCACTATTCACATATGGGACTATCTGTGGATGCATCTGTCACAATCAATCCTAGGCTTTTACGCCTATTGTACTCTGACTCCAGTACGGCTCTGGCAGTATATGTATTTTTATTTTTATTGACGCACTGGCAACGTGCGGCTTCAATTTCCATGTGCTAACTTAGCCGACAGTGATGCACCCGTTAGTTTAATTTGTTGATCACCATCTCCCGGTCGGGAAATCGAACCGCCATTCTGCAACTCCGCATAGCATCAGCAACCAGGCATCTTTCCACTGGACCACCGCACCAAGACTAAAAAGTCAAGGATTGGCTGACCAGCTTTCACATGTCTGATATACTGACACACTGACGATTCATATGGGACTATCTGTGGATGCATCTGTCACAATCAATCCTAGGCTTTTACGCCTATTGTACTCTGACTCCAGCACGGCTCTGGCAGTATATGTATTTTTATTTTTATTGACGCACTGGCAACGTGCGGCTTCAATTTCCATGTGCTAACTTAGCCGACAGTGATGCACCCGTTAGTTTAATTTGTTGATCACCATCTCCCGGTCGGGGAATCGAACCGCCATTCTGCAACTCCGCATAGCATCAGCAACCAGGCATCTTGCCACTGGACCACCGCACCAAGACTAAAAAGTCAAGGATTGGCCGACCAGCTTTCACATGTCTGATATACTGACACACTGACGATTCATATGGGACTATCTGTGGATGCATCTGTCACAATCAATCCTAGGTTTTCACGCCTATTGTACTCTGACTCCAGCACGGCTCTGGCAGTATATGTATTTTTATTTTTATTGACGCACTGGCAACGTGCGGCTTCAATTTCCATGTGCTAACTTAGCCGACAATGATGCACCCGTTAGTTTAATTTGTTGATCACCATCTCCCGGTCGGGGAATCGAACCGCCATTCTGCAACTCCGCATAGCATCAGCAACCAGGCATCTTTCCACTGGACCACCGCACCAAGACTAAAAAGTCAAGGATTGGCCGACCAGCTTTCACATGTCTGATATACTGACACACTGACGATTCATATGGGACTATCTGTGGATGCATCTGTCACAATCAATCCTAGGCTTTTACGCCTATTGTACTCTGACTCCAGCACGGCTCTGGCAGTATATGTATTTTTATTTTTATTGACGCACTGGCAACGTGCGGCTTCAATTTCCATGTGCTAACTTAGCCGACAGTGATGCACCCGTTAGTTTAGTTTGTTGATCACCATCTCCCGGTCGGGGATCGAACCGCCATTCTGCAACTCCGCATAGCATCAGCAACCAGGCATCTTTCCACTGGACCACCGCACCAAGACTAAAAATCAAGGATTGGCCGACCAGCTTTCACATGTCTGATATACTGACACACTGACGATTCATATGGGACTATCTGTGGATGCATCTGTCACAATCAATCCTAGGCTTTTACGCCTATTGTACTCTGACTCCAGCACGGCTCTGGCAGTATATGTATTTTTATTTTTATTGACGCACTGGCAACGTGCGGCTTCAATTTCCATGTGCTAACTTAGCCGACAGTGATGCACCCGTTAGTTTAATTTGTTGATCACCATCTCCCGGTCGGGGGATCGAACCGCCATTCTGCAACTCCGCATAGCATCAGCAACCAGGCATCTTTCCACTGGACCACCGCACCAAGACTAAAAAGTCAAGGATTGGCCGACCAGCTTTCACATGTCTGATATACTGACACACTGACGATTCATATGGGACTATCTGTGGATGCATCCGTCACAATCAATCCTAGGCTTTTACGCCTATTGTACTCTGACTCCAGCACGGCTCTGGCAGTATATGTATTTTTATTTTTTTATTGACGCACTGGCAACGTGCGGCTTCAATTTCCATGTGCTAACTTAGATATTACTCCAGTACTGGCCTTGTAACCTGCGTTATCACGTGGGATATCTGACGAAAAGTTGAAAGCGTACAGCCTCATGTAATCATGCAGAATTTTAAGGTCAGTTGGAGGTCATTTAATATCTTGACTCGCAAATTACAATTATGTTTCATTCAAATATTTTGTCAAAATATTCTTGTTTGGTAGCATATCAAATGAAACGTAATGGTGAGAAATGTATGTATGTATGTATGTATGTATGTAATATTGTAAACGCACCGGCTCAGAATTTTCAAAATTGAAAAAATTGAAAATATTTTTGCTTATTTTATCATCTGAGATTGTCAATTTTGTTTAAGAGATGCCATATGGCCTGATTAGTATACAATGATAAATCATTGATTGATATTTTGAACACTTATTTGAGTTTCGCTTTTACCAAGATGTCACGTAGATTAGGATTTTTCTTAAATGCAATTACCGGACGTTTGTTGAATGGTTGTTTTAAATTGTCCTGTAATTTGTGATACTCATCCTTTAGGATTTTCGCAATTTCAACATTTTTCCGATTGTATGTGAGAGTAAATGGGATAATCTCACGTTGATCCGAGAGGCCTGGGTCCGAATTTATGCCCCTTGGCCATTGTGTTTCGAGTTCTTTGATCCAAAACGATTCTCTTAGTTTTCTTTGTTTATCAGTTTCCTCTGTTGTGTCTGAAAGAGGTAGCTGTTCGATAGGCATAATTTCAAAGTCACGAGTGACTAAATGATCAGGAAGATTAAAATGTTCAGCAACATATGTTTCTTCCTCTAGTCTAATATCTGAAAGGTGTCTAGTTGCTCGGCATCTTAGTCGATTTTTCGTTTCGCCAACATACTGTTTTTGACACAATTTGCATGAAATTAAGTAAATGACATTTTCAGAATCGCAATCTAATTTCGACTGAATTTGAAATTTGCTTTTGTTTTGAAAGCTCATGAATGTACTCTGGGAAGGAAGAAATTTATCCAATTTACACCTTTTCTTTTCACATTTCCGAGATTCTCCATCACCAATAATCGGACGATTATGACAAATTTTGGTAGGCCGAGAATTTCTGGCATTATCCGGAATGATTTCCAAATTATGCAAAGTTTCAGACTTTATTTTACGCAGGAACCGAGAAGAGTACCCTCTCGGTTTGAGGGCTTTGAATAAGGTCGAACATGGTGATTCAAAGTTTTCCTTATCACTCGAATTTCTATGAAAACGGATTATTTGTGATTTTACAAGTCCCTTGAAAGTATGTGGTGGATGGAATGATTTCTTGTGCAGTAGTTGATGTGAGTCGGTTGGCTTAAAATAAACTTTGTAGTCTAAGTAACCAGTTGTTTCATACTTTATACCTTTGTATAAAGTTACATCCAGGAAATCTACAGACAGCTCATCAATTTGAGCTTTTAGCTTGATATTCGGATCATGATTATTCAGAATGGCCAGAAATTCGGTAAATGCTTCCTTACTATGTTGCCAGATCATGAAAATGTCATCGAGGTACCTGCGGTAAATGAGCGGCTGATTTGGACAGTTTTCGAGTGCTTCCTTTTCCCACTCTGCCATGTAAAGGTTAGCGAAACCTGGGCTGAAACGCTTACCCATTGCGCAGCCACAAATTTGTTGGAAAATTTCACCAGCAAATTCAAAGTCATTGCCCTTCAGACTAAGCTCTAATAGAGCTATTACTTCTCTGTCGGGCCTGTTGGTGTCAGGATAGTCGGCAAACGCTCTACGGATTGAATTTAGACCCTTTTCGATGTCAATGTTTGTGTACATAGCATCGACGTCCAGAATGAATTTGGAGGGACCGAGATCTTAGAGACCTGGGCTAGGAAGTCTTCAGTGTTTTTCAGATAGCTAAAATGTCTATTTGCAATTGGCTGAAGATGGTAGTCGATAAATTCACTAATCCTATATGATTCTGAACCACAATCTGAAATAATGGGTCGCCCTGGTGGTGTCATTGGGTTGGTCCAAGAGTCAACAGACTTATGGATTTTAGGAAGAAGATAAAATGTACGTGGTTTCGAATCATCTTTTGCGCACAGGTATTTAAATTGCTTTTCACTTATCTTCTTGCTATCAACCATTTTTTGGAGACTTTCGTTGAATTTGCTACAGTTATTTTGCCAAAGTGGTTCATTTAGTTTTCGGTAATGCTTTGGATTACTAAGCTGTCTATGCGCTTCTTTGATGTAGTTGTCTTTATCCATTATTACAGTAGCTGACCCTTTATCCGCAGGTTTGATGACAATTTCGCTTTTTCTAGATAAACCTAATATGGCCTGGCATTGCTCATAGGATAAATTTTGCTGATCGTTTGGAAATGTAGTATTTTCAATACGTTCAGAGTAAAGTTTTATACTTTCACTGATTGCTGGGTCAACACATTTTAAGTTTGGAGCCCAGCCGGTTTTTTCAATGAATGGTGGAATATTCCTATTGGAGTTTCGAAAAAAATCTGCCAATTTCACTCGGTGACCAAATTCAGCAGTTTCAGTAAAGCCATTATCTAAATCTGCATCCAAACCTGTTTTAGATTTTGGTGTTGGGACAAATGTCAAGCCAAGGTTAAGCAGTGACTGTTCTGCTTCACCTAATGCGGAGCCGGTTAAGTTTACAACATTACTACCTAGTCCCAGTTCCAGTTCTGGGTGGATGCTACCCTGACCCTCATTCAATTTAAATTAAGGAACTTGAGCCAATTACCATAGATAGCATTAGCAGTTCTCTCAGTCCAGTGAATATTGTCATGACACACACTGAACTCTGTGAGTGGCAGGCGTGGAATGACAATAACGCCGGACTCAGAGGACTTGGTCCTGCTAGACTCAGCAACACAATTGATTGCCTCCAGTGCACGTTTTTGATACAGGGTCGAAGTGGTTGAGAAGTTTAACTTAGTGAAGTAGATGCTCGCTGAAGGGAACTTCTTCCTCACCATGCTGAACAACAACCTGAGCCGATTCTCTGAGGCTAGGATCGGGTTATCTCGATCGTTTATGCCTATATTTAGGATGATCTTCTCTGGTTTGACTTTCGCTGAGTATCTATTAATGATCGTTCTTAGATCATTGATAGATGTCCCAGGGAAGCAAGCTACATGCATTTCTGGGTGGGGTGCCACATTGATTCGGCTCAGGTTAGATGCTCCAAGCAACAGGATCTTTTTGTTGATGGTTGGGAGCTGCCAATTTGGTTTGTTGCATGACTCATACCGGAATTTCCAGAACGTATTTTGCTCTAGCTTCGTTGGTTTTCTAGGCTTAGACTGAGGAGATGGTGTGAACCGTGGTTGCAGTACTTTTGGAGTAGTGTGGGTTGTGAGTCCCAGCTTGTGTTCTATTGATATCCTATCGGATTTAGCTACCCTCTGTGGAAGCGGGGGGAAATCATCAGGTGAGAATGATGGTGCAGAAGGCGGTGGCGACTCAGGTAAAGGGATTGATGCTGGATCAATTTGTGACTGCATCTCGTCATTAACGGATGTAGATTGGACACAGACTGGTGAAGGCCTGATATCTATGTGTATGATCGGTGCCGAGGTTTCGGCGGGTGGTGGTGACTCAGGTAATGGGATTAGCAATGGGTTAATTGGTGAGTACATGTTGCCATCACAGGATGTAGATGGGACACTGCCTGGAGAACACCTGGTATCTGTACGTTTGATTGGAGGTGAGGTCTCAGCCGGTGACCGTACCCGCTTTTTAGCCTGAGAGGGTGGTACAAAATCTGATGTTTCGGCTGGTGTTTTACGAACTGGAGTAGCATTTGTGTTGACGGCAGCAGGGAAAAAATGAGGATCAATGGGTCTGATAAAGTCATAAAAGGCTGCAATAGCCTTATCATGAAGCCTTTTTCCATGATTGTTTTTTGCCCAGCGAATGGCGGTTGACTTGGCACGGCCGACGTCTAGGTGGGAATGATTCTGGGCTAATATAATTTCGGATCTGATACAGCCAAGTTGGCAATTGTAATGATTGATTAAAGTTTGTACTATGGATTTAGCCCAACCAAAATTAGCATTACAAATGTTAAAGTGGACATCTCCATTTGGCATGGCTGGTTTGCAGAACTTGTTTAGTTCTTTTAGCTTCTTGCCTAAGCAGTTTGGCAGTGTCTCTGCCTCCATGTGCTTGCCCAACACACCAAGGTGATGGAAGCATTGTATTACCATATAGTATACCTTGACTAGGCGAGCATGGGCAGAAGATTGGTGGCGTGAATCTGATTCATCGCCATCCTTTCTCCCTCCCCTGCTCTGTCTAGCCATGATAATGCCTTGGCAATCAACCAATCAAACAGACAAGCAACCAATCAATCAATCAAATCAACCAACCAATCAAGCAACTGATCAGATCACACCACCAATCGAACAACCAATCACACTATCGATCAAATCAGCAATCAATCAAGCTAGCAACTAGGCAGTGAATTAATCAATCAATCAATCAATCAATCAAAACCCGTCAAACAGACAAGCAACCAATCAATCAATCAATCAATCAACCAATCAATCAATTAAAACCGGTCAAGCAGACAAGCAACCAATCAATCCCTCAACTAGGCAGACCACAAATCAAAACCTAATCAAATTAAGCACGCAATCAGATCACACAACCAATCAAACAACCAGTCAAACTATCAGTCAAATCAGACAAGCAATCAAGCTACCAACTAGGTAAACAACCAATCAAGCAATTCAAGTAACCAGTCACGCAACAAGTCAATTCAAACAACCAATCAATCACACAACCATTCAATTCAAGCAACCAATCACGCTACCAATCAGTTTAAACAACCAATCACGCAACCAATCAAATCAAACAATCAATCACGCAACCAATCAGATCAAACAATCAATCACGCAACCAATAAATCCAAGCAACAAAGCACGTAACCAATCAAACAACAAGTCACGCAGACAATCAAATCAAGCAAGCAATCAAAATCAAACAACCAATCAAATGAAACAACCAATCAAATCAAGCAACAACTCAAGCCCCCAATCAATCAGGCAAATCCCAGTCAATCAATCAATCTTAATCAATCTTAATCAATCTTAATCAATCTTAATCAATCTTAATCAATCTTAATCAATCTTAATCAATCTTAATCAATTTCAATCAATTTCAATCAATTTCAATCAATTTCAATCAATTTCAATCAATTTCAATCAATCTCAATCAATCTGACGCTCCCAATCAATTCAAGCAAGCAATCACGTAACCAATCAATTTAAGCAACAAATCACGCAACCAATCAATTCAAGCAACAAATTATGCACCCAATTCAAGCAATAAATCATGCAACCAATCAGATCAAATCACGCAACCAATCAGGTCAAATAACAAGTCATGCAAGCAATCAACTCAAACAAACAATCAAATCAAGCAACCTGTCAAATCAAGTAAGACTCAAGCAACCAAGCAAGCAATCAATCAATCAATCAATCAATCAGTCAATCAAACTCTAAAGCAGCCAGACAGTTAATCAATACAAAAATGCTACCAGGCGCACACTCTACAAGTGGTAGGTTTGTCAGCTAGTCTGTCTGTCTATATATATATTTTTCTAATCCAAGAGGGCTTAATTTACAAAGCTGAAATAAGAGAAATGTGGTTAGTAGTAATGATTAGTGGTGACATGATAATATTTAATATTTAAGGACAGGCAATACAGAAATAATAGTATAAATATTAAACTTACTCACAGCAATACAGGAATACAGTACTATCCAGGAATACACAGAAATACACAGGAATACACAGTAATGAAATGTTTTACATCGTCAGAGGGCTGGACGCGTTTCGTGTTGATTACACTTCTTCAGCAGCCTTTTAGACAAATCTACCAGTCCAACAGTTTGCCCTACTATTTATTGGCCAAGTGAATGTTTTTGAGACTTAATCATTTTCTTTAAAGTTACTAAGTTGTCTGCTTTGAGGTACACGCCGCTAATAAGGTGTTATAATTCATTGTAGTAATGTATTGTTGACTAATTGAGCTCTGGATAAATAAGTTGGTTTCAATTTGGAAAGGTGTTAAAGATTGAGCTACTTTCAATGGCTTAGCGGCAGACTGGTCACTAGTTCAAAGAGAACTAATAATCTGACTTTGATGTGAACCGTGAGATCATTTGAAAGGTGCTTAAGTGACCTTTTCAAAGTATAATAAACAATTTGGAATGCAAAGAAAACATTTCAAAGAAATACGTAACTGATGGCCTTGTTTGAAAATCTTTGATCTGAACGAGTAATTTTGATTAAAACTTTTGCTTTGTAATATAGTTACTCAAATGTCAGTAGTTTCCATGGGTATTGATTTCAAAGAGTATCATTGTGTTGAGAAATAAAGTCAATTTCTGTGTGTAATTTTCTCTCTAACCCAGATGAATGAATTAGTAAATCGCATGATTGAATGATACAAGGATAGAAGGAAAGAAGGATGGACAGACCAAACTGATCACCCAACCAATCAACTACCCAACCAACCACCCAACTGACCACCCAACTAACCAACCACCCAAACGAACATCCAATCAACTACCCAACCACCCAATAATCCAACCACACAACCAACTAAACACCCACCCACACCCCCACCCACCCACCCAACCAACCACCCACCCAACCAACCAACCACCCACCTAATCAGCCAACCAGCCAATCAACCACCCAAACCCACATCCACCCAAGCAACCACCCAACCAACCACCCAACGAGCCACTCAACCAACAACCCAACCAACCACCAAACCAACCAACCACCCAACCAACCAACCACCCAACCAACCACCCATCCAACCAACCACCCAACCACCCATCCAACCAACCACCCAACCATGATGGACGAATGGAAGGACGGATGGAAGGAAGGAAGGGCAGGGTGAAGGAAAGATGGAAGGAATGAGGGCTTGAAGGAAGGATGGGATGATGGGAGGGAGGAGAGATGAACGAGATGAAGGCTGGAAGGAAGGAAGGAAAGATGGATGGCTTGAAGGAATAGATGAGTGGATGGAGAGAAGGAGGAAGGGGTGAGGGAGGAAGGAAGGAGGGAGGGATGCGGGAGGAAGGAAGGGAGGGAAGGAGGGAGGGAGGGAGGAAGGAAGGAAGGAGGAAGGAAGGAGAAAGGAAGGAGGAAGGAAGGGGGAGGGAGGAAGGAGGGAGGGAGGAAGAAGGGAGGGAGGAAGAAAGGAAGGAGGGAGGAAAGGAGGGAGGGAGGAAAGGAGTGAGGGAAGAATGGACGAGCGAAGGAACGAATGAACGAACGAATGAACGAACGAACGAACGAACGAACGAACGAACGAACGAACGAACGAACGAACGAACGAACGAACGAACGAACGAACGAACGAACGAATGAACGAACGAACTGATGGACGGACGGACGGACGGACGAATGAACGAACGAACGAATGAACAAATGCTAGTGGATGTAAAGCAGGAAGGAAGGCTAGAAAGAATGAAGAAATGAGGTGATGAATGAATGAATGAGTGAAGGGAGGAAATGACGGGTAGAGGGAAGGATAGAGGGAGGATGGATGGAATGAATGACAATTTTCTTGCTCAAACAATCATGCAATTCAAGAGGTAATAATAGGTTCAATCTAATGATTTATGTGGAGAAGATGAGATTTCTATATACCGTTTATTAGTTGGATCTAATGAAGGACTGATAGATTGCCTGACGTTGTAGACGAATATTATACACAAGTTATGGATTTATAAAGTAATAAAATAACGGAACTGGCACTGGCATGTATGTATGTAATATTGTAAACGCACCGGCTCAGAATTTTCAAAATTGAAAAAATTGAAAATATTTTTGCTTATTTTATCACCTGAGATTGTCAATTTTGTTTAAGAGATGCCATATGGCCTGATTAGTATACAATGATAAATCATTGATTGATATTTTGAACACTTATTTGAGTTTCGCTTTTACCAAGATGTCACGTAGATTAGGATTTTTCTTAAATGCAATTACCGGACGTTTGTTGAATGGTTGTTTTAAATTGTCCTGTAATTTGTGATACTCATCCTTTAGGATTTTCGCAATTTCAACATTTTTCCGATTGTATGTGAGAGTAAATGGAATAATCTCACGTTGATCCGAGAGGCCTGGGTCCGAATTTATGCCCCTTGGCCATTGTGTTTCGAGTTCTTTAATCCAAAACGATTCTCTTAGTTTTCTTTGTTTATCAGTTTCCTCTGTTTGGTCTGAAAGAGGTAGCTGTTCCATAGGCATAATTTCAAAGTCACGAGTGACTAAATGATCAGGAAGATTAAAATGTTCAGCCACATGCGTGTCTTCCTCTAGTCTAATATCTGAAAGGTGTCTAGTTGCTCGGCATCTTAGTCGATTTTTCGTTTCGCCAACATACTGTTTTTGACACAATTTGCATGAAATTAAGTAAATGACATTTTCAGAATCGCAATCTAATTTCGACTGAATTTGAAATTTGCTTTTGTCTTGAAAGCTCATGAATGTACTCTGGGAAGGAAGAAATTTATCCAATTTACACCTTTTCTTTTCACATTTCCGAGATTCTCCATCACCAATAATCGGACGATTATGACAAATTTTGGTAGGCCGAGAATTTCCGGCATTATCCGGAATGATTTCCAAATTATGCTAAGTTTCAGACTTTATTTTGCGCAGGAACCGAGAAGAGTACCCTCTCGGTTTGAGGGCTTTGAATAAGGTCGTACATGATGATTCAAAGGTTTTTTATCACTCGAATTTCGATGAAAACGGATTATTTGTGATTTTACAAGTCCCTTGAAAGTATGCGGTGGATGGAATGATTTCTTGTGCAGTAGTTGATGTGAGTCGGTTGGCTTAAAATAAACTTTGTAGTCTAAGTAACCAGTTGTTTCATACTTTATACCTTTGTATAAAGTTACATCCAGGAAATCCATGGACATCTCATCAATTTGAGCTTTTAGTTTGATATTCGGATCATGATTATTCAGAATGGCCACAAATTCGGTAAATGCTTCCTTACTATGTTGCCAGATCATGAAAATGTCATCGAGGTACCTGCGGTAGATGAGCGGCTGATTTGGACAGATTTCGAGTGCTTCCTTTTCCCACTCTGCCATGTAAAGGTTAGCGAAACCTGGGCTGAAACGCTTACCCATTGCGCAGCCACAAATTTGTTGGAAAATTTCACCAGCAAATTCAAAGTCATTGCCCTTCAGACTAAGCTCTAATAGAGCTATTACTTCTCTGTCGGGCCTGTTGGTGTCAGGATAGTCGGCAAATGCTCTACGAATTGAATTTAGACCCTTTTCGATGTCAATGTTTGTGTACATAGCATCGACGTCCATTGTAATTAAGAATGAATTTGG
Source organism: Chaetoderma sp. LZ-2023a (assembly GCA_034401795.1). Lineage (NCBI taxonomy): Eukaryota > Metazoa > Mollusca > Caudofoveata > Chaetodermatida > Chaetodermatidae > Chaetoderma > Chaetoderma sp. LZ-2023a. The sequence continues at coordinate 24,648,221 of CM067361.1, read as the reverse complement.
AGGGACCGAGATCTTAGAGACCTGGGCTAGGAAGTCTTCAGTGTTTTTCAGATAGCTAAAATGTCTATTTGCAATTGGCTGAAGATGGTAGTCGATACATTCACTAATCCTATATGATTCCGAACCACAATCTGAAATGATGGGTCGCCCTGGTGGTGTCATTGGGTCGGTCCATAAGTCAACAGACTTATGGATTTTAGGAAGAAGATAAAATGTACGTGGTTTCGAATCATCTTTGGCACACAGGTATTTAAATTGCTTTTCAGTTATCTTCCTGTTATCAACCATTTTTTGGAGAATTTCGTTGAATTTTCTACAGTTATTTTGCCAAAGTGGTTCATTGTTGATCACCATCTCCCGGTCGGGGGATCGAACCGCCATTCTGCAACTCCGCATAGCATCAGCAACCAGGCATCTTTCCACTGGACCACCGCACCAAGACTAAAAACTCAAGGATTGGCCGACCAGCTTTCACATGTCTGATATACTGACACACTGACGATTCATATGGGACTATCTGTGGATGCATCTGTCACAATCAATCCTAGGCAGGTGAGAAATGTATGTATGTATTTTTATTTTATTGACGCACTGGCAACGTGCGGCTTCAATTTCCATGTGCTAACTTAGCCGACAGTGTTGCACCCGTTAGTTTAATTTGTTGATCACCATCTCCCGGTCGGGGGATCGAACCGTCATCCTGCAACTCCGCATAGCATCAGCAACCAGGCATCTTTCCTCTGGACCACCGCACCAAGACTAAAAGTCAAGGATTGGCCGACCAGTTTTCACATGTCTGATATACTGACACACTGACGATTCATATGGGACTATCTGTGGATGCATCTGTCACAATCAATCCTAGGCTTTTACGCCTATTGTACTCTGACTCCAGCACGGCTCTGGCAGTATATGTATTTTTATTTTATTGACGCACTGGCAATGTGCGGCTTCAATTTCCATGTGCTAACTTAGCCGACAGTGCTGCACCCGTTAGTTTAATTTGTTGATCACCATCTCCCGGTCGGGGGATCGAACCGTCATCCTGCAACTCCGCATAGCATCAGCAACCAGGCATCTTTCCGCTGGACCACCGCACCAAGACTAAAAGTCAAGGATTGGCCGACCAGTTTTCACATGTCTGATATACTGACACACTGACGATTCATATGGGACTATCTGTGGATGCATCTGTCACAATCAATCCTAGGCTTTTACGCCTATTGTACTCTGACTCCAGCACGGCTCTGGCAGTATATGTATTTTTATTTTATTGACGCACTGGCAACGTGCGGCTTCAATTTCCATGTGCTAACTTAGCCGACAGTGCTGCACCCGTTAGTTTAATTTGTTGATCACCATCTCCCGGTCGGGGGATCGAACCGTCATCCTGCAACTCCGCATAGCATCAGCAACCAGGCATCTTTCCGCTGGACCACCGCACCAAGACTAAAAGTCAAGGATTGGCCGACCAGTTTTCACATGTCTGATATACTGACACACAGACGATTCATATGGGACTATCTGTGGATGCATCTGTCACAATCAATCCTAGGCTTTTACGCCTATTGTACTCTGACTCCAGCACGGCTCTGGCAGTATATGTATTTTTATTTTATTGACGCACTGGCAACGTGCGGCTTCAATTTCCATGTGCTAACTTAGCCGACAGTGCTGCACCCGTTAGTTTAATTTGTTGATCACCATCTCCCGGTCGGGGGATCGAACCGTCATCCTGCAACTCCGCATAGCATCAGCAACCAGGCATCTTTCCGCTGGACCACCGCACCAAGACTAAAAGTCAAGGATTGGCCGACCAGTTTTCACATGTCTGATATACTGACACACTGACGATTCATATGGGACTATCTGTGGATGCATCTGTCACAATCAATCCCAGGCTTTTACGCCTATTGTACTCTGACTCCAGCACGGCTCTGGCAGTATATGTATTTTTATTTTATTGACGCACTGGCAACGTGCGGCTTCAATTTCCATGTGCTAACTTAGCCGACAGTGCTGCACCCGTTAGTTTAATTTGTTGAGCACCATCTCCCGGTCGGGGGATCGAACCGTCATCCTGCAACTCCGCATAGCATCAGCAACCAGGCATCTTTCCGCTGGACCACCGCACCAAGACTAAAAGTCAAGGATTGGCCGACCAGTTTTCACATGTCTGATATACTGACACACTGACGATTCATATGGGACTATCTGTGGATGCATCTGTCACAATCAATCCTAGGCTTTTACGCCTATTGTACTCTGACTCCAGCACGGCTCTGGCAGTATATGTATTTTTATTTTATTGACGCACTGGCAACGTGCGGCTTCAATTTCCATGTGCTAACTTAGCCGACAGTGCTGCAACTGTTAGTTTAATTTGTTGATCACCATCTCCCGGTCGGGGGATCGAACCGTCATCCTGCAACTCCGCATAGCATCAGCAACCAGGCATCTTTCCGCTGGACCACCGCACCAAGACTAAAAGTCAAGGATTGGCCGACCAGTTTTCACATGTCTGATATACTGACACACTGACGATTCATATGGGACTATCTGTGGATGCATCTGTCACAATCAATCCTAGGCTTTTACGCCTATTGTACTCTGACTCCAGCACGGCTCTGGCAGTATATGTATTTTTATTTTATTGACGCACTGGCAACGTGCGGCTTCAATTTCCATGTGCTAACTTAGCCGACAGTGCTGCACCCGTTAGTTTAATTTGTTGATCACCATCTCCCGGTCGGGGGATCGAACCGTCATCCTGCAACTCCGCATAGCATCAGCAACCAGGCATCTTCCGCTGGACCACCGCACCAAGACTAAAAGTCAAGGATTGGCCGACCAGTTTTCACATGTCTGATATACTGACACACTGACGATTCATATGGGACTATCTGTGGATGCATCTGTCACAATCAATCCTAGGCTTTTACGCCTATTGTACTCTGACTCCAGCACGCCTCTGGCAGTATATGTATTTTTATTTTATTGACGCACTGGCAACGTGCGGCTTCAATTTCCATGTGCTAACTTAGCCGACAGTGCTGCACCCGTTAGTTTAATTTGTTGATCACCATCTCCCGGTCGGGGGATCGAACCGTCATCCTGCAACTCCGCATAGCATCAGCAACCAGGCATCTTTCCGCTGGACCACCGCACCAAGACTAAAAGTCAAGGATTGGCCGACCAGTTTTCACATGTCTGATATACTGACACACTGACGATTCATATGGGACTATCTGTGGATGCATCTGTCACAATCAATCCTAGGCTTTTACGCCTATTGTACTCTGACTCCAGCACGGCTCTGGCAGTATATGTATTTTTATTTTATTGACGCACTGGCAACGTGCGGCTTCAATTTCCATGTGCTAACTTAGCCGACAGTGCTGCACCCGTTAGTTTAATTTGTTGATCACCATCTCCCTGTCGGGGGATCGAACCGTCATCCTGCAACTCCGCATAGCATCAGCAACCAGGCATCTTTCCGCTGGACCACCGCACCAAGACTAAAAAGTCAAGGATTGGCCGACCAGTTTTCACATGTCTGATATACTGACACACTGACGATTCATATGGGACTATCTGTGGATGCATCTGTCACAATCAATCCTAGGCTTTTACGCCTATTGTACTCTGACTCCAGCACGGCTCTGGCAGTATATGTATTTTTATTTTATTGACGCACTGGCAACGTGCGGCTTCAATTTCCATGTGCTAACTTAGCCGACAGTGATGCACCCGTTAGTTTAATTTGTTGATCACCATCTCCCGGTCGGGGGATCGAACCGCCATTCTGCAAATCACAATCTAAAATTGACTGAATTTGAAATTTGCTTTTGTTTTGAAAGCTTGTGAATGTACTCTGGGAAGGAAGAAAACCATCCAATTTACACCTTTTCTTTTCGCATTTCCGAGATCCTCCTTCACCTACAATCGGACGATTATGACAAATTTTGGTAGGCCGAGAATTTCTGGCATTATCCGGAATGAGTTCCAAATTACGCAAAGTTTCAGACTTTATTTTACGTAGGAACCGAGAAGAGTACCCTCTCGGTCTGAGAGCTTTGAATAAGGTCGAACATGCTGATTCAAAGTTTTTCCTATCACTCGAATTTCTATGAAAGCGGATTATTTGTGATTTTACAAGTCCCTTGAAAGTATGCGGTGGATGGAATGATCAATCAATCCTAGGCAGGTGAGAAATGTATGTATGTATGTATGTATGTATGTATTTTTATTTTATTGACGCACTGGCAACGTGCGGCTTCAATTTCCATGTGCTAACTTAGCCGACAGTGCTGCACCCGTTAGTTTAATTTGTTGATCACCATCTCCCGGTCGCGGGATCGAACCGCCATCCTGCAACTCCGCATAGCATCAGCAACCAGGCATCTTTCCACTGGACCACCGCACCAAGACTAAAAGTCAAGGATTGGCCGACCAGCTTTCACATGTCTGATATACTGACACACTGACGATTCATATGGGACTATCTGTGGATGCATCTGTCACAATCAATCCTAGGCTTTTACGCCTATTGTACTCTGACTCCAGCACGGCTCTGGCAGTATATGTATTTTTATTTTATTGACGCACTGGCAACGTGCGGCTTCAATTTCCATGTGCTAACTTAGCCGACAGTGATGCACCCATTAGTTTAATTTGTTGATCACCATCGCCCGGTCGGGGGATCGAACCGCCATTCTGCAACTCCGCATAGCATCAGCAACCAGGCATCTTTCCACTGGACCACCGCACCAAGACTAAAAAGTCAAGGATTGGCCGACCAGCTTTCACATGTCTGATATACTGACACACTGACGATTCATATGGGACTATCTGTGGATGCATCTGTCACAATCAATCCTAGGCTTTTACGCCTATTGTACTCTGACTCCAGCACGGCTCTGGCAGTATATGTATTTTTATTTTTTTATTGACGCACTGGCAACGTGCGGCTTCAATTTCCATGTGCTAACTTAGCCGACAGTGATGCACCCGTTAGTTTAATTTGTTGATCACCATCGCCGGTCGGGGGATCGAAACGCCATTCTGCAACTCCGCATAGCATCAGCAACCAGGCATCTTTCCACTGGACCACCGCACCAAGACTAAAAAGTCAAGGATTGGCCGACCAGCTTTCACATGTCTGATATACTGACACACTGACGATTCATATGGGACTATCTGTGGATGCATCTGTCACAATCAATCCTAGGCAGGTGAGAAATGTATGTATGTATTTTTATTTTATTGACGCACTGGCAACGTGCGGCTTCAATTTCCATGTGCTAACTTAGCCGACAGTGTTGCACCCGTTAGTTTAATTTGTTGATCACCATCTCCCGGTCGGGGGATCGAACCGTCATCCTGCAACTCCGCATAGCATCAGCAACCAGGCATCTTTCCTCTGGACCACCGCACCAAGACTAAAAGTCAAGGATTGGCCGACCAGTTTTCACATGTCTGATATACTGACACACTGACGATTCATATGGGACTATCTGTGGATGCATCTGTCACAATCAATCCTAGGCTTTTACGCCTATTGTACTCTGACTCCAGCACGGCTCTGGCAGTATATGTATTTTTATTTTATTGACGCACTGGCAATGTGCGGCTTCAATTTCCATGTGCTAACTTAGCCGACAGTGCTGCACCCGTTAGTTTAATTTGTTGATCACCATCTCCCGGTCGGGGGATCGAACCGTCATCCTGCAACTCCGCATAGCATCAGCAACCAGGCATCTTTCCGCTGGACCACCGCACCAAGACTAAAAGTCAAGGATTGGCCGACCAGTTTTCACATGTCTGATATACTGACACACTGACGATTCATATGGGACTATCTGTGGATGCATCTGTCACAATCAATCCTAGGCTTTTACGCCTATTGTACTCTGACTCCAGCACGGCTCTGGCAGTATATGTATTTTTATTTTATTGACGCACTGGCAACGTGCGGCTTCAATTTCCATGTGCTAACTTAGCCGACAGTGCTGCACCCGTTAGTTTAATTTGTTGATCACCATCTCCCGGTCGGGGGATCGAACCGTCATCCTGCAACTCCGCATAGCATCAGCAACCAGGCATCTTTCCGCTGGACCACCGCACCAAGACTAAAAGTCAAGGATTGGCCGACCAGTTTTCACATGTCTGATATACTGACACACAGACGATTCATATGGGACTATCTGTGGATGCATCTGTCACAATCAATCCTAGGCTTTTACGCCTATTGTACTCTGACTCCAGCACGGCTCTGGCAGTATATGTATTTTTATTTTATTGACGCACTGGCAACGTGCGGCTTCAATTTCCATGTGCTAACTTAGCCGACAGTGCTGCACCCGTTAGTTTAATTTGTTGATCACCATCTCCCGGTCGGGGGATCGAACCGTCATCCTGCAACTCCGCATAGCATCAGCAACCAGGCATCTTTCCGCTGGACCACCGCACCAAGACTAAAAGTCAAGGATTGGCCGACCAGTTTTCACATGTCTGATATACTGACACACTGACGATTCATATGGGACTATCTGTGGATGCATCTGTCACAATCAATCCCAGGCTTTTACGCCTATTGTACTCTGACTCCAGCACGGCTCTGGCAGTATATGTATTTTTATTTTATTGACGCACTGGCAACGTGCGGCTTCAATTTCCATGTGCTAACTTAGCCGACAGTGCTGCACCCGTTAGTTTAATTTGTTGATCACCATCTCCCGGTCGGGGGATCGAACCGTCATCCTGCAACTCCGCATAGCATCAGCAACCAGGCATCTTTCCGCTGGACCACCGCACCAAGACTAAAAGTCAAGGATTGGCCGACCAGTTTTCACATGTCTGATATACTGACACACTGACGATTCATATGGGACTATCTGTGGATGCATCTGTCACAATCAATCCTAGGCTTTTACGCCTATTGTACTCTGACTCCAGCACGGCTCTGGCAGTATATGTATTTTTATTTTATTGACGCACTGGCAACGTGCGGCTTCAATTTCCATGTGCTAACTTAGCCGACAGTGCTGCAACTGTTAGTTTAATTTGTTGATCACCATCTCCCGGTCGGGGGATCGAACCGTCATCCTGCAACTCCGCATAGCATCAGCAACCAGGCATCTTTCCGCTGGACCACCGCACCAAGACTAAAAGTCAAGGATTGGCCGACCAGTTTTCACATGTCTGATATACTGACACACTGACGATTCATATGGGACTATCTGTGGATGCATCTGTCACAATCAATCCTAGGCTTTTACGCCTATTGTACTCTGACTCCAGCACGGCTCTGGCAGTATATGTATTTTTATTTTATTGACGCACTGGCAACGTGCGGCTTCAATTTCCATGTGCTAACTTAGCCGACAGTGCTGCACCCGTTAGTTTAATTTGTTGATCACCATCTCCCGGTCGGGGGATCGAACCGTCATCCTGCAACTCCGCATAGCATCAGCAACCAGGCATCTTCCGCTGGACCACCGCACCAAGACTAAAAGTCAAGGATTGGCCGACCAGTTTTCACATGTCTGATATACTGACACACTGACGATTCATATGGGACTATCTGTGGATGCATCTGTCACAATCAATCCTAGGCTTTTACGCCTATTGTACTCTGACTCCAGCACGCCTCTGGCAGTATATGTATTTTTATTTTATTGACGCACTGGCAACGTGCGGCTTCAATTTCCATGTGCTAACTTAGCCGACAGTGCTGCACCCGTTAGTTTAATTTGTTGATCACCATCTCCCGGTCGGGGGATCGAACCGTCATCCTGCAACTCCGCATAGCATCAGCAACCAGGCATCTTTCCGCTGGACCACCGCACCAAGACTAAAAGTCAAGGATTGGCCGACCAGTTTTCACATGTCTGATATACTGACACACTGACGATTCATATGGGACTATCTGTGGATGCATCTGTCACAATCAATCCTAGGCTTTTACGCCTATTGTACTCTGACTCCAGCACGGCTCTGGCAGTATATGTATTTTTATTTTATTGACGCACTGGCAACGTGCGGCTTCAATTTCCATGTGCTAACTTAGCCGACAGTGCTGCACCCGTTAGTTTAATTTGTTGATCACCATCTCCCTGTCGGGGGATCGAACCGTCATCCTGCAACTCCGCATAGCATCAGCAACCAGGCATCTTTCCGCTGGACCACCGCACCAAGACTAAAAAGTCAAGGATTGGCCGACCAGTTTTCACATGTCTGATATACTGACACACTGACGATTCATATGGGACTATCTGTGGATGCATCTGTCACAATCAATCCTAGGCTTTTACGCCTATTGTACTCTGACTCCAGCACGGCTCTGGCAGTATATGTATTTTTATTTTATTGACGCACTGGCAACGTGCGGCTTCAATTTCCATGTGCTAACTTAGCCGACAGTGATGCACCCGTTAGTTTAATTTGTTGATCACCATCTCCCGGTCGGGGGATCGAACCGCCATTCTGCAAATCACAATCTAAAATTGACTGAATTTGAAATTTGCTTTTGTTTTGAAAGCTTGTGAATGTACTCTGGGAAGGAAGAAAACCATCCAATTTACACCTTTTCTTTTCGCATTTCCGAGATCCTCCTTCACCTACAATCGGACGATTATGACAAATTTTGGTAGGCCGAGAATTTCTGGCATTATCCGGAATGAGTTCCAAATTACGCAAAGTTTCAGACTTTATTTTACGTAGGAACCGAGAAGAGTACCCTCTCGGTCTGAGAGCTTTGAATAAGGTCGAACATGCTGATTCAAAGTTTTTCCTATCACTCGAATTTCTATGAAAGCGGATTATTTGTGATTTTACAAGTCCCTTGAAAGTATGCGGTGGATGGAATGATCAATCAATCCTAGGCAGGTGAGAAATGTATGTATGTATGTATGTATGTATGTATTTTTATTTTATTGACGCACTGGCAACGTGCGGCTTCAATTTCCATGTGCTAACTTAGCCGACAGTGCTGCACCCGTTAGTTTAATTTGTTGATCACCATCTCCCGGTCGCGGGATCGAACCGCCATCCTGCAACTCCGCATAGCATCAGCAACCAGGCATCTTTCCACTGGACCACCGCACCAAGACTAAAAGTCAAGGATTGGCCGACCAGCTTTCACATGTCTGATATACTGACACACTGACGATTCATATGGGACTATCTGTGGATGCATCTGTCACAATCAATCCTAGGCTTTTACGCCTATTGTACTCTGACTCCAGCACGGCTCTGGCAGTATATGTATTTTTATTTTATTGACGCACTGGCAACGTGCGGCTTCAATTTCCATGTGCTAACTTAGCCGACAGTGCTGCACCCGTTAGTTTAATTTGTTGATCACCATCTCCCGGTCGCGGGATCGAACCGCCATCCTGCAACTCCGCATAGCATCAGCAACCCGGCATCTTTCCACTGGACCACCGCACCAAGACTAAAAGTCAAGGATTGGCCGACCAGAATCGCGTACCGGCTCGAGAAAATGCACGATCACCAGTAGTTAAGTTTGATTTTGGTATGGTACATAGTAATTGTGTGCTAGACCTAAGAGACCTTGGTGCTGCTCTTTGCTGGATTAAGGATTTTAAGTACGGTGGGGCCAGATCATTTAGGCACTTGAACACCAACAAAGCCACCTTGTACCATAGACGTTGTCTTATAGGCAACCAGTGCAGCTCCAATAGGACAGATGTGATATGATCGAATCTTTTGGTGTGTGTAATCAGTCTAGCTGCTGTATTCTGCGCTCTCTGTAAACGATCTAATTGGCTAGATGGTATGCCTATTATCAGAGAGTTACAGTAGTCCAGGCGTGACGTGATGGTAGCATGTACGAGAGTTTTGACCGCGTTTTCATCCAGGAAGCTGCAACATTTGCTAATGTTCCGAATGTTCATGAATATGGAACGGCAGACAGTGGTAACATGAGCTTCCATCGATAGGGAATTGTCAAATGTTACGCCTATGTTACGGGCACTTGCACTGAAAGATACGTCAGCCTCCCCAATGTGCAAACTGGTGATGTCAACCTTTTATGACTTAGGTGCGGTGAGGTTATTAACATAATTTCAGTTTTCTTATCATTCAACTGCAATAAGTTGCTTAACATCCATAGTTTAATGTCACAAGAAAACATCAATTTACAAATGCATTTCGTCATAGCACGTGCATGATGATATTTCGTCATGAGACGTGATGATGCTATTTCGTCATAACACGTGTATGATGTTATTTCGTCATAACACGTGCATGATGTTATTTCGTCATAACACGTGCATGCTGTTATTTCGTCATAACACTTGTATGGTGTTATTTCGTCATAACACGTGTATGATGTTATTTCGTCATGAGACGTGCATGATGTTATTTCGTCATAACAAGTGCATGACGTTATTTCGTCATAACACGTGCGTGATGTTATTTCGTCATAACACGTGTATGATGTTATTTCCTCATAACACGTGCATGCTGTTATTTCGTCATAACACTTGTATGGTGTTATTTCGTCATAACACGTGTATGATGTTATTTCGTCATAACACGTGCATGATGTTATTTCGTCATAACAAGTGCATGACGTTATTTCGTCATAACACGTGCGTGATGTTATTTCGTCATAACACGTGTATGATGTTATTTCCTCATAACACGTGCATGCTGTTATTTCGTCATAACACTTGTATGGTGTTATTTCGTCATAACACGTGTATGATGTTATTTCGTCATAACACGTGCATGATGTTATTTCGTCATAACACGTGCTTGATGTTATTTCGTCATAACACGTGCATGATGTTATTTCGTCATAACACGTGCATGATGTTATTTCGTCATAACACGTGCATGATGTTATTTCGTCATGACACGTGCATGATGTTATTTCGTCATAACACGTGCATGATGTTATTTCGTCATAACACGTGCATGATGTCATTTCCTCATAACACGCGCATGATGTTATTTCGTCATAAGACGTGCATGATGTTATTTCGTCATAACACGTGTATGATGTTATTTCCTCATAACACGTGTATGATGTTATATCGTCATAACACGTGCCTGATGTTATTTCGTCATAACACGTGCATGATGTTATTTCGTCATAACACGTGCATGATGTTATTTAGTCATAACACGTGCTTGATGTTATTTCGTCATAACACGTGCATGATGTTATTTCGTCATAACACGTGCATGATGTTATTTCGTCATGACACGTGCATGATGTTATTTCGTCATAACACGTGCATGATGTTATTTCGTCATAACACGTGCATGATGTTATTTCGACATAACACGTGCATGATGTTATTTCGTCATAACACGTGCATGATGTTATTTCCTCATAACACGTGCATGATGTTATATCGTCATAACACGTGCATGATGTTATTTCCTCATAACACGTGCATGATGTTATATCGTCATAACACGTGCATGATGTTATTTCGTCATAACACGTGCATGATGTTATTTCGTCATAACACGTGCATGATGTTATTTAGTCATAACACGTGCTTGATGTTATTTCGTCATAACACGTGCATGATGTTATTTCGTCATAACACGTGCATGATGTTATTTCGTCATAACACGTGCATGATGTTATTTCGTCATGACACGTGCATGATGTTATTTCGTCATAACACGTGCATGATGTTATTTCGTCATGACACGTGCATGATGTTATTTCGACATAACACGTGCATGATGTTATTTCGTCATAACACGTGCATGATGTTATTTCGTCATAACACGTGCATGATGTTATTTCGTCATAACACGTGCATGATGTTATTTCCTCATAACACGTGCATGATGTTATATCGTCATAGCACGTGCATGATGTTATTTCCTCATAACACGTGCATGATGTTATATCGTCATAACACGTGCATGATGTTATTTCGCCATGGCACGTGCATGATGTTATATCGCCATAACACGTGCATGATGTTATTTCGTCATAACACGTGCATGATGTTATTTCGTCATAACTCGTGCATGATGTTATTTCCTCATAACACGTGCATGATGTTATATCGTCATAACACGTGCATGATGTTATTTCGTCATAACACGTGCATGATGTTATTTCGTCATAACACGTGCATGATGTTATTTCGTCATAACACGTGCTTGATGTTATTTCGTCATAACACGTGCACGATGTTATTTCGTCATAACACGTGCATGATGTTATTTCGTCATAACACGTGCACGATTTTATTTCGTCATAATACGTGCATGATGTTATTTCGTCATAAAACGTGCATGATGTTATTTCGTCATAACACGTGCATGATGTTATTTCATCATAACACGTGCATGATGTTATTTCGTCATAACACGTGCATGATGTTATTTCGTCATAACACGTGCATGATGTTATTTCGTCATAACACGTGCATGATGTTATTTCGTCATAACACGTGCATGATGTTATTTCGTCATAACACGTGCATGGTGTTGTTTCGTCATAACACGTGCATGGTGTTATTTCGTCATGACACGTGCATGATGTTATTTCGTCATAACACGTACATGATGTTATTTCGTCATGACAGGTGCATGATGTTATTTCGTCATAACACGTGCATGATGTTATTTCGTCATAACACGTGCATGATGTTATTTCGTCATAACACGTGCTTGATGTTATTTCGTCATAACACGTGCACGATGTTATTTCGTCATAACACGTGCATGATGTTATTTCGTCATAACACGTGCATGATGTTATTTCGTCATAAGACGTGCATGATGCTATTTCGTCATAACACGTGCATGATGTTATTTCGTCATAACACGTGCTTGATGTTATTTCGTCATAACACGTGCATGATGTTATTTCGTCATAACACGTGCATGATGTTATTTCGTCATAACACGTGCATGATGTTATTTCGTCATAACACGTGCATGATGTCATTTCGTCATGACACGTGCATGATGTTATTTCGTCATGACACGTGCATGATGTTATTTCGTCATGACACGTGCATGATGTTATTTCGTCAAAACACGTGCATGATGTTATTTCTTCATAACACGTGCATGATGTTATTTCATTATGAGACGTGCATGATGTTATTTCGTCATGAGACGTGCATGATGTTATTTCGTCATGAGACGTGATGATGATATTTCGTCATGAGACGTGATGATGCTATTTCGTCATAACACGTGTATGATGTTATTTCGTCATAACACGTGCGTGATGTTATTTCGTCATAACACGTGTATGATATTATTTCGTCATAACACGTGCATGATGTTATTTCGTCATAACACGTGCATGCTGTTATTTCGTCATAACACTTGTATGGTGTTATTTCGTCATAACACGTGTATGATGTTATTTCGTCATAACACGTGTATGATGTTATTTCGTCATGAGACGTGCATGATGTTATTTCGTCATAACACGTGCATGATGTTATTTCGTCATAACACGTGCATGATGTTATTTCGTCATAACACGTGCATGATGTTATTTCGTCATAAGACGTGCATGATGTTATTTCGTCATAACACGTGCATGATGTTATTTCGTCATAACACGTGCAGGATGTTATTTCGTCATAACACGTGCTTGATGTTATTTCGTCATAACACGTGCATGATGTTATTTCGTCATAACACGTGCATGATGTTATTTCGTCATAACACGTGCATGATGTTATTTCGTCATGACACGTGCATGATGTTATTTCGTCATTACACGTGCATGATGTTATTTCGTCATAACACGTGCATGATGTTATTTCCTCATAACACGCGCATGATGTTATTTCGTCATAAGACGTGCATGATGTTATTTCGTCATAACACGTGTATGATGTTATTTCCTCATAACACGTGCATGATGTTATATCGTCATAACACGTGCATGATGTTATTTCGTCATAACACGTGCATGATGTTATTTCGTCATAACACGTGCATGATGTTATTTCCTCATAACACGTGCTTGATGTTATTTCGTCATAACACGTGCTGATGTTATTTCGTCATAACACATGCATGATGTTATTTCGTCATAACACGTGCATGATGTTATTTCGTCATGACACGTGCATGATGCTATTTCGTCATAACACGTGCATGATGTTATTTCGTCATAACACGTGCATGATGTTATTTCGTCATAACACGTGCATGGTGTTATTTCGTCATAACACGTGCATGATGTTATTTCGGTATGACACGTGCATGATGTTATTTCGTCATAACACGTGCATGATGTCATTTCGTCATGACACGTGCATGATGTTATTTCGTCATGACACGTGCATGATGTTATTTCGTCATGACACGTGCATGCTGTTATTTCGTCATAACACGTGCATGATGTTATTTCTTCATAACACGTGCATAATGTTATTTCATTATGAGACGTGCATGATCTTATATCGTCATGAGACGTGCATGATGTTATTTCGTCATGAGACGTGATGATGATATTTCGTCATGAGACGTGATGATGCTATTTCGTCATAACACGTGTATGATGTTATTTCGTCATGGCACGTGTATGATATTATTTCGTCATAACACGCGCATGATGTTATTTCGTCATAAGACGTGCATGATGTTATTTCGTCATAACACGTGTATGATGTTATTTCCTCATAACACGTGCATGATGTTATATCGTCATAACACGTGCATGATGTTATTTCGTCATAACACGTGCATGATGTTATTTCGTCATAACACGTGCATGATGTTATTTCGTCATAACACGTGCTTGATGTTATTTCATCATAACACGTGCATGATGTTATTTCGTCATAACACGTGCATGATGTTATTTCGTCATAACACGTGCATGATGTTATTTCGTCATGACACGTGCATGATGTTATTTCGTCATAACATGTGCATGATGTTATTTCGTCATAACACGTGCATGATGTTATTTCGTCATAACACGTGCATGATGTTATTTCGTCATAACACGTGCATGATGTTATTTCGTCATAACACGTGCATGATGTTATTTCCTCATAACACGTGCATGATGTTATATCGTCATAACACGTGCATGATGTTATTTCCTCATAACACGTGCATGATGTTATATCGTCATAACACGTGCATGATGTTATTTCGCCATGGCACGTGCATGATGTTATTTCGTCATAACACATGCATGATGTTATTTCGTCATAACACGTGCATGATGTTATTTCGTCATAACACGTGCATGATGTTATTTCCTCATAACACGTGCATGATGTTATATCGTCATAACACGTGCATGATGTTATTTCGTCATAACACGTGCATGATGTTATTTCGTCATAACACGTGCATGATGTTATTTCCTCATAACACCTGCATGATGTTATATCGTCATAACACATGCATGATGTTATTTCGTCATAACACGTGCATGATGTTATTTCATCATAACACGTGCATGATGTTATTGCGTCATAACACGTGCT
>CM067361.1:24512358-24632242 GCA_034401795.1 Chaetoderma sp. LZ-2023a | reverse complement strand
TAATAATAATAATAATAATACTAATATATTGTATCTCTATAACAGTGTACAATTCAAAGGAAATACACCATTCATTCATTCGATCCAATGAAAACATGTTGGTGTCTAAAGTATTGCTCCATCATATTAGGCCTACTGCTGGTGAAATATGAGCATTGCATTGATGGAGATATACTGTTAGAAATGTAGCCTACGTGTTTTATATTAAGGATATCTTGCGTGGCCACTCCTGCGATACAAGTATCATATGTGACGATGTCTCGGACAGTAAATGAGGAAAGTGACAGGAATGGATGCTACGATGAAATTAAAGACACTGACAATCTCGGGGCGTATGCGGATTATGGTGCCCTAGGTAATCAGTCGCGTGGTCAGGTATTGCTTATCTGCCCTGCTTCTAAAGATATTTGGTGTCTGACGGCAACCATCCACCAGACAATAATTTCAATGGGCGATAACTCTGTACCCACTTAATAATTTGACAATTGTTTTCTAAAATATTCAGCATATCCAGCGTTAAACCACATGGAAAATGTAGTCTGCAGAAAACCAGCAAGCGGACAGATGACATGTCAGACTTATTTATTATATTATTCAATGAACCGTTTCCCATTTAATGCACGCAGACCAACACGAAATAATAATATAACGAATTATAATATAAAGGATATTCTGTTTAATTGCTTCCAGATAAATTACTTTCAAAATATTGAATGCAGCAAAACCAAAGTACTGTTTTAACAATCTTTCGCACATAAATGTATTTCTTCAAGGCGGTTGAATGGCGTGGTGTGTTTTGCGAATGTTTGATACTCGTACAAATGTTGCCCTCATAGGCTATTGTTATATAGCCTGAGTGGAATAAAGAAAACTGAAAAACTGAAACCGTAGAACAGTACGATAGTTGAATCCCTTTATCCATATTTCTCTGAATGGGGCATGAACATGGAGTCGATCTATGTAAATCTGTGATAAATATCCCTGGTAATTTACCATGTATTGCGAGTTCAACTCTAGTAGTTTATCAATTTGGATGCTATAGGATTGATTTGGTGTAGTCTAATATTGTGAACGTTCTGACTATACTTATGTTACAGCTGCCGTGAACGCCATCATGCCGAACAAGTAAGTACCAATTCATAATGTTGACAGTCACTTATATGGCCCTAAATTGTGCTCAGACAAAATATAACTTTCTATCGATTGATGATGATGATGTGGCGTGGTGGTGGTGGTAGTGGTCGTGGTGGTGGCTGTGTATGTGGTTGTGGTGGTGGTTGTGGTGGTTGTGGTCGTGGTGGCTGTGGTAGTTGATGTGGAGGCGATGGCAGTGGTGGTGGTGGTTGTGGTGGTGGTGCAGGTGGTGGTGATGGTGTGGGTGGTTGTGGTGGTGCAGGTGGTAGTTGTTGTGAAGGCGGTGGTGGTGTTGGTGGTGGTTGTGGCGGTGGTGGTGATGTTGGTAGTGGTGGTGCTGGTGGTTGTGGAGGTGGTGGAGGTGGTGGTGCTGGTGGTGATTGTTGTGGTGGCGGAGGTGGTGGTGGTGGTGGTGGTGATGGTGATGGTGGTGGTGGTGTGGTAGTGGTAGTGATAGTGATAGTGGTAGTGGTAGTGGTGGTGGTCGTGGTGGTGGTGGTGGTGGTGGTGGTGGTGGTTGTTCTGGTGGTGTCTGTGGTAGTGGCGGTAATGATGACGATAATGATTATGATGCTGAGTGGCTGTTTTTGCGGCAGGAGTGACTGGAAATCTCTTTCAACTGCAATCATCTTTCGTAAACCTCGCCCACCGCGACTTGTCCGTTGCGAGCACCCTACGCTCCTTTAAGTTCTATCTCTCGTTAGTGGTCTTCGACTGCGTTTTAGAGGTTGGATTACAAGGGACTTTGAATATTGAAGATTTTAACAATCTCGGGGCTGGCGTATCATCAGGCATATGGAGAACGTCTCCATTAGATTCACCATCACTGTTGCGCTATAGCCTCACAGACAGTGGAACCATGTTGCAGTACACCGGACCGAACATAGGACCCAAGGTTTCTGCATTTTTGAACATGGGTCCTCGGAAGTGCCATTAAGACAGCGAGAAATCTAGGGTCTGTTTTCAACAATAATGCTGCTGGGGAGGGGTGGGGATGAGGTCCAACGGCATTTAGGATAGGACATCAGTCTTATTTAGTACAGCTCAGACATACATGTAGATTAAATTATTTCAAACACAAAATAAAGGAAACTGTTAAATATTTGTAACATAATTGGATTGAGAGACATTGCTGCCTAAGGCAGCAATGTCTTTCAATCCAATTATGTTAAAAACCTCAACAGAACATTTTTTTAACTTCGTGTTCAAAATTGTCTTCTTTTGGAGACATATTGACTTATATATGAGCTGTACTATAGGTGTGACATATATGTCTATATCTTGAACTTATTCATGGGCCCCATAAATTAAGACAAATACGAATTTTTGTATCACTTTTTAGGTGCCCTTGAAATTTTGGGGGCCCTGTGCAAATACACTTATTTCACTGCCTCAAGTTCGGCTCTGGCAGCACAGTTTGTAAAGGCCAGAGTTTAAGAGTACACTTTGCGGGTAGTGGCGTAACCTGGTGATGGCGTGCGCGTGTTTGTGATGACAAAGCATCGAGTTTGATAATTTTAAAAAGGCGTTTGAAGCTGTCCAGCTGTCAACGCTACATCGTTGAGACATGTGTAATATCGGAGCGGATGGTCCATCTTGACTTCCATACACATTTTAGAGCCCTGAATCAACAGCTTTCAAATGAATTGCAAAGATCTGGGCTGGCGATTCAAATGAAGATGAGGTATAGTGACTCCAACGTTCTTCTCTTCACCCACCACTAAGAAACCGGCATCACTCATCTCATTTGTAGGGCAGGTATAGGCGTGGGAACTCGTTTTTGGCTTCAATCGTAAAGAGGTGTGTGGCTTTGAGCTTTTATTAGATATGGTTTCTTGTAATACGTCATGTTGACCTCCTCACGCCACCCCCACCCCCCCACCCCCCCCCCACACCCCTCCCCCCTCTCTCCATCCTCCCTCTCTCTCTCTCCATCCTCCCTCTCTCTCTCTCTCTCTCTCTCTCTCTCACTCTCTCTCTCTCTCCCTCTCTCTCCCTCACTGATTAATTACGACAGACTAAGACAATTGTCTACAACTACAGAATATATCTACTGTGACATCCTACATTTAGTATTATACGTTTTAAACAACATTATTTTCTCTAATGTATGGTACCGTCATATTCACACATACTCACCAATATATGGTACCGTCATATTCACACATACTCACTAATGTATGGTACCGTCATATTCACACATACTCACCAATGTATGGTACCGTCATATTCACACATACCCACCAATGTATGGTACCGTCATATTCACACATACTCACCAATGTATGGTACCGTCATATTCACACATACTCACCAATGTATGGTACCGTCATATTCACACATACTCACCAATGTATGGTACCGGCATATTCACACATACTCACCAATGTATGGTACCGTCATATTCACACATACTCACCAATGTATGGTACCGTCATATTCACACATACTCACCAATGTACGGTACCGTCATATTCACACATAATCACCAATGTATGGTACCGTCATATCCACACATAATCACCAATGTATGGTACCGTCATATTCACACATACTCACCAATGTATGGTACCGTCATATTCACACATACTCACCAATGTACGGTACCGTCATATTCACACATACTCACCAATGTATGGTACCGTCATATTCACACATACTCACCAATGTATGGTACCGTCATATTCACACATACTCACCAATGTATGGTACCGTCATATTCACTTATACTCACCAATGTATGGTACCGTCATATTCACACATACTCACCAATGTATGGTATCGTCATATTCACACATACTCACCAATGTATGGTACCATCATATTCACACATACTCACCAATGTATAGTACCGTCATATCCACACATACTCACCAATGTATGGTATCGTCATATTCACACATACTCACCAATGTATGGTACCGTCATATTCACACATAATCACCAATGTATGGTACCGTCATATTCACACATACTCACCAATGTATTGTACCGTCATATTCACACATACTCACCAATGTATGGTACCGTCATATTCACACATACTCACCAATGACTGTATCGTCCGCAGCTTGCCTGACCTGACCCTGCATATTGGATCACCACCTGAACGACGGCCCAATCACTATGTGAATGACGCCAATGAATACGAGATGGCATCAGTTGAGACTGGTTCTGTTCAGTATGGCAATATAGAATGTGAGCCATCGTGTTGGTTTAGCATGTAATTATCTATAGTTGCCGTACCATATATGCTTGTCAATCCGATTAAGGAACATAGGGCGGAAGGTGACTATAATCAAGGGAACAGCGTGGGAGGGTCTGGGTGTAATAAATCACCAATCGGTGGTAGTATCCTTCTCTAAAGAGATGCTAATATCTTCTCAAAGTGTGTATGACACCGATAGATTATGGTTTATAGATTCCATATCATTCATATCCTGCTATATTCCCCTATCTGTATCAGAAGTATCTGCTTTGAAATATCGCGTAAATGTTGAACAGTGATTGCCACCATGCTGTTTCTTCTAGTGATAGTTTGTGATGCCAATGGGTTACATTCTTTATTATGTCATAATCAATTTTTTGGATATTTTGAAAATAATTTTCAAAATACTTGAAAAAATAATTGGTTTCAGAATATTCAGCCGTATACCTGTATTGTTGCTTTTATAACACGTTGCCAAACTATAGTTGGCACCTCTATGACTGAGTGTATATACCGAGGCGGCCACTCTAGGTTTTTTCTGATTGGTTGAAAAGTAAATCATGACAGCCATCATAAACTGTTGAACTGTATCAACATTTAGCTGCTAAAGCCTGGATATATTTCCTTAAAGGTATAATAAAATCTTAACATGTCATGCAGCTCTTCTCAAATTTGTATGACATCGATAGATTATGGTTTATAGATTGTCTTAAAATTTCATGCAGACTTATATGAGTGGTATGTTATATCACCTGAATAGATATTACGAGATGAGTGAAGTTCTCCTTTAACCACTCGCCTAAAATTGCAGTTTCTAATGTATGTTAAAACTTGAAACAAGTAGGATCCCATACATTCTGAAAATCCCTTTATCTGTAATATAGTCTTGATCTTGTTCCGTGTTTTACGGCTGGATCACGATAAAGACATTAACCATAATAACGGTTCTGGTGTGGAAGTCTGCAACAAATCAGATTTGTAGTCTCTGGGTCGTCTATAGATTCGAAATTTGATTATTAGAGTTGTGTGATTCGTCTTTCCAGAGTACCCACCCATCATATGACGCCATAATGAACAGCGTGATGTGTACAATGACGACATCATAATGAATGACGTCATGAATGACGTCGATAAGTACGTTACGAACTCATATTTGAAGACGGTCTATGCGTTGTTGTACAAATTGTTTACTTTTATTATTTAATAAATATTCTGTTGAATATTTTGAAACTAATTTGACTGGGCGCTGTTGCTGCCATAGGCAGCAACAGCACCCAGTCAAATTAGTTACACAATATTCAACAGTTTCCATGTATAGTTTTCAGGAAATTGATAGCTAGGGCATTTGGGGATCGATCAATCCCAACACGGCGAGGTGTGGGTGGAGCTTAGCTAGTGATGGGCGGGGCATAGCTAAAAATGGAAAGGTCTATTCGTTTGGTTGGCGTATAGTTCAGGTCTTTGTTAACGCCTCTTGTGTCAACAGCGCCTAAAAGCGCCCAGAATACTTCCTGAAATATCAATTAAACATTTTGATGGTCAATATTTTACAAGATATTTTAATTTTAGAATACTATTTTTTGTAAATTTACCACTTAATTATTTTCCCGACTTGATCCTTACAGGGCACAGTGCCATTGGCGCCAAAGTTTCCCCAGTCATAGTTCTAACCATCTATTTTATTGGCATTTCCGTCGCCGATTACTTTTTTTACCCTATAACTTTATCAGCTTGTGTTACTTATTAGTAGATAGAAGCAGAATAGATGAAATTAGATGGTAGTTTGGTTAGTATAGTTAGGTTAATATGGGCATGGGGTGGGAATGGTTAGTGAGGGTGGCGTGAGGATATCCAAGTTGTTACGTGGACGATCTATCTGATTCTATATATTTGTAATCAAGATATGTGTTATTGTCGTTTTCTTAGTACGTGTTTACACGAGAGAGTTAATCCAGAGTATGGCGTTACTTCGGATTGACGTTCTAGTGTGAACACGTCCGGTTTATCCGAGCGTCAGTTTATGGAATCCGCAAAATGCGACCGCAAAACCCAGTGAAACATCTCAGCCACAGATCAAAGACGGTGGGTGGGTGGTTGGGTGGGTGGGGATGGTGTGGGGGTGGGTGGATGGGGGATGGTGCCGGAGGGTGGGTCACTGGGGGCGTGTGCACCCCCACCCGCCCTAGCAGGGTTGTCAATATTTTCTATTGCTTACCTGCTGGTGGTGGAATGGAAACATTTTCAAGAGTTAACGCCCTTGAAATTATTGCCCGCTCACCCCCCCCCCCCCTCACGCCAAGTGAACTCCTGGATACGTCCCTGCATCTCACTGGAATAGTTATCGATATCGACACGGTCATTGTAATAACATACGCCGACTCACATCGCTTTGCTGTTCAAGGCCGTACTTACAAACCTTGCGAGTTCTCGCTATGTTGACGCGGGTTTTCAGCAAGCATGGGACTCGATGCGAGAGAGTTAGTGGGAGGGCGATAGGACAATGCAACCGCATACATGCATCGTCCTATCGCACGTTCTCGCCCGTCCAGGCACGTGCGTGTACGCTTTTGATGTCTACACTAAGTTCGCGAAACTTAATAAATGAGGTCAGTCAATCACGGCCTAATGAAATTGCTCAGTTATTATCATCCTACTAATATACTGTCAATCACATAGATTGACATTCGTGTCTCGCAAGCTCTCCATCTATATTGGCACGAAGCTACGACTCTATTTTTTGGATTTGAAGTGAGATTGAAGTAGGCAGAAAGCTGATTGGCTACCAGAAAACTACCAGTCAACATAGCGAAAAATCGTGGGTGTGCAAGTACGGCCTCGAACAGGGAAGCAATGTGAGTGGGCGTATGTTAGGACGATGGCAAAAATGTGGCGGCGGAAAAATTTGATCATACTCGGACCAGCTTCTTTTTATCTGGATCCCGACCGTAGTCATAAGCATCAATAGTTCCAGTCAAATTAGTTTCAAAATATTCAACATAATGTGCATTAAATTGTAAATTTACAAAATACATACAATGGAGTAATCCAGTTTTAGCTAGGCCCCGCCCACCTCTAGCTAGGCTCCACCCGCAGCTCCCTCGAGTTGGCATCGATCGATCCATGAAGCACCTGACTATCAATTTCCTGAAAACTATACAGGCAAGCTGTTGAATAGATTGAAACTAATTTGACGGGGTGTTGTTGCTGTCTATGTCAAATTAGTTTCAAAATATTCAACAAAATGTTTATATATCAAATAATAAAGACATATAATTCGTAGAACAATGCTTAGTCATCAATTATTCGTCCGGGACGAAGTTATCTACGTCATTCATGACATAGTTGATTATGACGTCATCCTACATGTTGCATAGTTGATTATGACGTAAAAGTGATTGATGGATAAACTGGAATCCTTTATTCAGACGTTTACTATCGGGTATATGTCACGTTCCTGTCAGACCTACATCATTTGATTGTGACGTCAGCTAACAAGTGAGGTATTTTGATGATGTCGTCAGATACGTGCTATGACAGGTTGGAACTCTATTGCAAAGTACCCACAGTCATGTCCAGGATCTTTGTGTACCATGGGAGAATGCACTTTATATCCCTAATTTTTCTAATAATCATTTGCAGTTCGTTGTTATGAGAAGTTGACGAGAGTGGTACCAAGTATTACTCACAGTCCGCCTGAGAATTCATATGACAACCAGATGGAGGAGAAGCATGGTAACCGTCCTACATACGAAAATGTGTCAAAGGGACATTAATGACAGGAAAGCGTGTAAGTATTTTGTGGTAGGACAGAACATCAACAAATCAACACACATGGACAGGTTCAGACGCACATACAGATATGGAACAGCAACATAATATGAACATGGAATGGGAGACATGCATACACGGGTGCAACCTATGCATAGGTTCGAACTTCCCTCAAGTCGAAACTTATAAAATTTAAAAATCGCATTCCAATGATGACTGTGCTATATCCTAGTGTCAGTGCATCGTCAATGGCAGGGTTCCTAGAACTAATGGTTAACAATAATAAAAAGCTACATACCTGTGAGTGCCTAGGGATATGGCACGTATGGCTTGAATGCTATCATTTCCAGTCAATTCGTATGGTTGTGAGTCAGGTAGTTGAAAGCTGGTCCTGTGAAAGAGGATATTTGTCCTCTGGATGATAGGTCAGTGTGTAGACGACTCGGCTCCAAACGCTAGGCGAATATGTGCCATAGAATTGGCTCGGTTCGAACCTCGCTCAGGTAGAAAATTGAAAAATGTGTAAATAATATTCCAATAATGACTGTGCTATATCCTAGTGCCAGTGCGGCGTCAATGACAGAGTTCCTAGAACTAATGCTTGACAATAATAAAAACTACATACAATTCTGGAGTAGCATCGACATACAGAGGTTATACAATAAATATAACAAGATGTGTGTGTATATGCTGTGTTTCACATGGCATCTACATTTTGGAGGTCCGAGTGACTCACAACCTGCAATCTGGGGTTCCCAACCTTAAATATCCGTGCCCCACACTGAACAGCTTGAGTTTCACTTAAATGTTTCTGATTCATGCTATAATTAGAAGGTATCCAGACCTGAACTCTCAGCTATGAAATATGGAGGCTCCATGCTAGATTTTGTGGGTATTTTTGTTATTAAAATTCTTAAATTTAATTAAATTTTGAAAATCGTACACGATTGTCAGGGTCCCGTGGAACCCTCTGTCACCAGTTTTGAGGGTCCCACGTTGGAGTTTGTGTGTATCTATCTCCAAAATGAATCCTTGTAGATATGGAAATGCAAAGCAATGAAGTATCCAAGATTATGTAGCAAATTCACCTAATGCATGCTTCTCGTTACCTGGTCTGATGTATTCCCATTGCAAGTCCAAATGCACGAGGATTTTTATCTGAACGGTGCAGACATGTAATACATTGCTTAGATATACAGACCACCTATCAACCATATTTATATCTGTACATTATATCCTCGGCAATACTTATTGTTCTTGATTGGACAGATCTTTCCCTAGCTTCAGACTTAGGTATTGTTATTCGTTCAACTGTTACACAACGCAGCAGTGGGCGTACAAACCTTGTATTCCATCCTCGAAACCATCAATGATGCGCCACATGAGCAATATCATTTTGTCTAATAATGAAGGATTCCACTTTATCCATCACTCATATGACGTCATAAACAACTACGTGCCATGTAGGTTGACGTCATAATCAATTATGTCATGAATGTCGTAATTAAGTGCGTTGCGAACGCTTAATTTATGACTGACTAAGCGTGTTCTTGTACAAATTGTATCTTTGCTTACCTGTATAGGTGTATGTAAGCTAAGATTCATGGAGTACAGGGATCGCGTGATCACAACACGGTCAAAGCGTTGGTGGAGTGAGCCATAGCAAAGACTGGACTCCTCCATTGATGACGCGTTAAGCGTTGTTGTACGAATTGTTTGTCTTTACTATTTAATAAACATGATGTTGAATAGTTGGACACTAATCTGACAGGGCGATGTTGCTGCCTATGCGATGTTGCTGCCATAAGCAGCAACATCAACCAGTAAAATTAGTTTCAAAATATTCAACAGCTTAACTGTATAGTTTTCTGAAAATTGATAGTCAGGAAGTTCTGGGATCAATCCCAACACGGTGGCGAAAGATGGGTGGAACTTACCTAAAGATGGACGGGGCATTGCTAAAACAGGATTCCTCCCAGATAACCCGTGGTGTTCCAGTATTGGTCCTGCACCGGCTCAGTAACATATGTTATCGGGAATAGTCCTTCTTATATAGTTCGTTAAACCTTAAATTAATTAATTTGTGTTCCATGTAATCATGTGACTTGTAAATAATGCACGTGTTATGACGAAATAACATCATGCACGTGTTATGACGAAATAACATCATGCACGTGTTATGACGAAATAACATCATGCACGTGTTATGACGAAATAACATCATGCACGTGTTATGACGAAATAACATCATGCACGTGTTATGACGAAATAACATCATGCACGTGTTATGACGAAATAACATCATGCACGTGTTATGACGAAATAACATCATGCACGTCTCATGACGAAATAACATCATACATGTGTTAAGACGAAATGCATTGTAAATTGATATTTTCTCACTGTTACGATTCATTTGATATGCTACCCAACAAGAATATTTTGACAAAATATTTGAATGAAACATAATTCTAATTTGCGAGTCAAGATATTAAATGACCTCCAACTGACCTTAAATTTTGCATGATTACATGAGGCCGTACGCTTTCAACTTTTCGTCAGATATCCCACGTGATAACGCAGGTCACTAGGCTAGTACTGGAGTAATATCCAGCCAATGCGTGCAGTACTGGCCCCGCAACTTGCGTTTATCAGGGCCCCTTGTGAGAGACACTAGGGGCCACGTGATGGGCTACCATTCTCCTGAATGATTTACTAAGTTAGTGTTATCGTATGTGATAATAATGCATTATTTTCTAATTCCATTTTTTACTCTTACTTCCAGATGCTGGTATACCGTTGCAGTTGGATACCTACCTACCGTGTGGGAGAACTACAATTCGCGAAGAACCATAAAAGCTATCAATGGAAGTATCCGATCTATCACTCAAGTATATGACGCCATGATCAAATACGTCGCATGTATGCTGACGTTCCAATCACAATGGTATATTATTACGCCATTATGAAGCTGGAAATGTCCGTCCACATGTACGATTTGTATGTCTTCGTCGTGTTTACAATTTCAGAAACAGTTTGTTGAATATTTTGAAATTAATTTGACTAGGAGCTGTTGTTGCTATAGGCAGCAACAGCACCTAGTCAAATTAGTTGCAAAATATTCAACAGCTTACCTGTATAGTTACCTTTAGATTGGGATTCGAGAAATAGGCGGGGCATAGTTAGAAATAGATGCTACATGTCAGAACAATGACCCAACGCGAAAGTTGACGCCATTTAACTAGAGACTATAATAATCAACTGAACAATGCTCAACTAGTAATCACTCCAGCTGTCACTGTCACTGTCACTGTCACTGTCATTATTATAGGCTTGTGCGAGTTCGTGATTAAATTGAAAATCGCATGTATTGTTTTAAAGCTTAAATTATGTGCCTAGGTCTAATGAAACGAAATAAATCTTAACAATTGAGGATTTCATTCCGTATAAATTAATATACTGTTTTAAGTTGTGAAATTGAATTAGGGGCACGAGTCCCTAATTCAACAATTCAACTAAACATATTATATTAATTTATACTTAATGAAATAGTCAATTGCTAAGATTTATGTCGTTATATTACATCGAGGTACACAACGTAAGTCTCTAAAAGAATACAATTCTAACAATTTTATTTTCAATCATCTTCGTGTGAATATGCACCTTTAAATTGTGAATTTATATGATTAAACAATAAATAATCGAATAATAGTGAATAATTTGTTTTTCTTAAAATATTGCAAAACCTATCTTTTAGCCATTCTTTAATTTGACATTGACATTTTGCTCAGCGAATGTAAGTTCATTTGCATGCCAGGAGATGACTATCTTTTGAAAATGTGTCACTGGAATGGCTCGCCAAATAAATCATTATGCCTATGTGAATTGTCTTGAAAGGAAAAAACAGCCATACATTGTTAAACCTGGCAACCCGAAACGCCAAATACGAAAAGTCATTTTCACCACACGAAATATTCGTTTGAATATTTTGAAACTATAGTTTGACTGTGAGGTGTCAAATTAGTTTTCAAAATATTCCCCAACTTATCTGTTTGTTTTCCTTAAAATTGAGATTCTAGGAATTCGGTATTTAAAGGGTTAATTATCAAAGATTTCTTCTCGACATCTAGTTAATAAGGTTGTGTCCCTCTTATAGTTACAACTATAATAAAACAATTCTAATATGGTCACCAACTCGTTGCATTCTGATTGGTCGAAGGCGCCTATCTATGATTTTAATGTACTAACTTCGCTTGACCAAACTTGAATCTGTCTTAGCCCCTAATCATACTTCCCAATTTAGGGAGAAGTTATTTTCGTGAAAGTTGGATAATGGACGTTTCCAGGTTTATCCATCATATGACGTCATAATCAACTACGTGACGTGCAGGATGACGTCATAATCATGAGGTCATAAATGACTCGATATAAGCCGTCTTTAACGCTTAATAGTCCGACTATTGGACTATATGTATGTCTATTATATAATAAACATTCTGTTGAATATTTTGAAACTAATTTGAATGGACGCTGTTGCTGCCATAGGCAGCAAGAGCGCCTAGTCAAATTAGTTTCAAAATATTTAACAGCTTACCTGTATAGTTTTCTGGAAAGTGATAGTCGGGGAGTTCAGAGATCGATCGATCCCAACACCGGCGAAGTGTAGGTGGAGATTCGCTAGTGATGGGTGGGGCATAGTTAAAACTGGAAAGATCCATTCAAGATTCAAGCGTTTGGCCAATCAAGTTCCCTCAAAGAAATTTGGTGTCCTGTTTCCTAGATGATGTTTCGCGGGTTTCAAATTATTCCCTTAAGCTATTTCGGATAAGAAGAGTTTTTAAAATGTTTCACAAAATTGGGTCAAATCCAAGATGGCCACCAGCCAAGTTGACCGATCGCCTTTATTTGAAGAAACTTGGATCCCTATTGCCCAAGGATATTTCCGATCAAATTTGGTTAAAATCGGTCCATTGGTTCTCTCGATGACATTTTAAACTTCATATTGATTTAGTATGTTTTTTTTGGCGCCAATAGATGAACGACATAACGTTTTACCACACCGATAGTTACGAAAGTGGCAAATTTGAAATCCGCATACCCAGCTTCTATATAAAACCAATTTCGGCTTCATAGTCTATCAGAAAAATCATCTATAGCCGCCAAGCACTCTACATATTCATAGCTCTAATACGGCCATGTTGTATTGCTGTATCAAATTCTCTTGAATAAACTTTACTTAGTTAATGGTCGTTTGTTCTTAATCATATCTATCAAATCTCGGCCCAATCCATTCAACAGTTCCAAAGAACTCGTTTTCGTGAAACTATGTAATCAAAGATTGGCCAATCAAGTTCCCTTGAACAACGTTGGTTCATCTGTTGCTGAGTTTCTATGTGGTTTGGAGATTTCCAGCCGACGGAACGACCAACCGGTAGACCTACCGACAGACCGACAGACATACACACAATGCAATACCCTCTAAAACTTATGTGGCGAGACTAACATTCTCGTTGAAAGCAATTATGGAGGAATACAATCTGTAGCTCAAGTATTTGATGTCGTAATCAGTTACATCACTAATTAGCTGTCGTCACAATCATAATGACGTATACCTCCCTTACATAAACCGAAAAGTCGGCCACTAGTGTACGCCATTTATGAATTAGATATTTAATTATCTTTCTGTTTAATATTTTGAAATTAATTTAACTTGGCGCTGTTGCTAGGCAGATACAGCCCTCAGATAAATTTGATTCTAAATATTTGATCATAAGCTTGCCGGTATAGCTACATTGGTATTTAAATTCTGTGAAGTCATATTTGAAGGCTTCAAAGCAATGCCAACATGCATAAAAGTGGATGGAGCCTAGATGGAAATAGGCGGGGCATAGCAAGAAATGGGCGGGACATGGGTAGAAATCGGTCCCTCTATTAGTGTTTGCCGCGTGATTGATAACAATCACTTTCAGTCAACATGTGTTCTAGATATTCAGTCGTTTTTCTTTTGTATTTCTTATTCATTTAATACAGAAACGGATAAAAACAAAAACTGGTACAACTTTCAGTAACATTATTTTATAGAATATTGAACAGTAAACAGAATTATTATGCGTAAGAAGTCAAAACTGTCTATAATACACACTTGAAAATAGTTCCTGATAACGCAGGGTACTGGGCCGTAATGGTCCAGTATTGATCCAGTGCTAGCCCAGTAACCTGCATTATACGGGCATATGTTCGATAAAGAGGAACACAAACTGAAAAGGGTAAAAGCACGCCAAATGATGCTTTTGTATAATTTAGATAAAATAAAATATATTATTTGCATATTTTCGAATTCTTAAATAGTAAACTTCAATGCGGAAATTCCTTTTCATCCATTTGCCATCAGGGGTTGGCGTCATCGTGTGAATGATTGTTGTGAGATGACGTCATCGAGACAATAATAGCTTGCTTTGATCAAAGACATACGATTCGTACAACCTGTCGGACCATTACGCGTTTAAGACGGACTGTATCGTGTCATTCATGCTGTAATTGATTATGACGGCAGCCTACACGTCACGTAGTTGATTATGACGTCATATGACGGATTGATAAACTGGAAAGGTCCATCACGTCGTGCGTAGGCTGTCACAATCAATTACGTCATGCATGGCATATCTACTAAGTCTGGCATAAATGCTTAACGGTCCGCCAAGTTGGACGAATTGTATGTCTTTGCTATTTAATAAACATTCTGCTGAATATTTTAAAACTAATTTGACTGGACACTGTTGCTGCCTAGCACCCAGTTAAATTAGTTTCAAAATAAAATTTTAAACAGCTTACATGCATAGTTTTCTGGAAATTGAAGTTCAGGTTTTTAATGATTTGATCGGTCCCAACACGAAAAAAGCGTTAGCTAGGAATGACTGGTTAGAGATTTATATTTTTGGGGTGGGGTGGGGGTGTGGGGGGGGGGGGGGGGGGGTGGAGGAAGGGAGATGGGGGTCATGCATGCTAATTACCCCCAGCTCAACCCATAGGTTGCTGTTTAGTAGTAGCACTTGTTGAGGTGCATCAGATTGAAGGAAGCAGTAGTCACGATAGCTGTAATAGTGCATTATGATGTAGTAGTAGTAGTAGTAGTAGTAGTAGTAGTAGTAGTAGTAGTAGTAGTAGTAGTAGTAGTAGTAGTAGTAGTGGATTGTTGTTATGATAGTAGCTATGACAATGATACAGGAGGTGTGTGATCTTAGTTATCTTGGCATTGTGTTTTCCAGATCTAGTATGTATTGAGTATGCTAGTTTTAATCATGTCTTTGTATGATTTTAGTGTTAGTATTTTTTCGCGTGTGTGTTTATCTATATTATTAAACGCTTTGACGACACCAACTGAAATTCTACGTTTCCCTGTGTCTGTTCGAGTGTATCTAACGTGGAGATCATGTTTGTTCCTAGTGTTATATGTGTGGATTTCGATGTTGTTTGCAAAGCTGTGGATTATAGATTTAGGTAGGATTTTGTGATGAAAGGCTCTGGAAATGTTGATCATCTGTGACTTACCTATGTCTGTGCGTTTAAGATGTTTTTGGATTTTGAAGAAGTTTTGACCCTTTACTGTGTTTGATCAATGGCTGACGGGAGCCAGGGATGGCCAGGGGTTTCATAGAGTATTCGGGGTGGGGGTATGATTTTGGCAATGGTATACTCTATACCATCTGGGTAGCTCCGAAGGCAGTTCTAGATAAGATGAATGCATGCCACCGCACTTCGTACTATAACCCATCATCACTGACAGTAGTGTATAACGCGTCATTGGATATTACACCGTACAAACAGCAATGTATCTGCGATACAGTCCAACACAAATCGTCAACGTCTGGCCATATAAATACTTGTTCTGCGAATGCCACAAGACACCCGTGTCTTGGAATTTGCTGTACACACCTGCTACGTGTGCTATGTAACGATCTAAATGAAGCCAAACTGGGTACACTGCCCAACAAGATGAAAACAAGGGAGTTAACACCTCTTGTGCTAAATTACCTCTTTAATGGTCAAGACTGCCAAAACGGACTATGTAGTGGTCTTGAGGAATGTCCATTTTTTCACCCAGAGAACATAACTTTTGAAAATTTACCACTGGAATGACTGGCTCGGTAACCGAACCAGCCACTCCAATGGTAAATTAAAAAAAAATAGTCATCTCAGCCAGCAAATAGAAACTAGCTTAAAAAAATATGATTTTCTTGACAAGTCGGCCAAAAAAGTAATGTCTATTTTCAGGACAACAGAAGGCTGTTTTGTAAATTTTATTGTAAAAATTATTATTTTCTTGAAAAATCTTGACCATTAAAGGGCTAATTGATATAAGTAGAATTTTGGGGAGCTGTTGACAAAAAAGGGGTTAATGACCATCGCTGAGCACAAGAAGAAGTGGGCAAAGACAAAGCAGGACTGAATGAAGCTGCAGCATGTTTTCAAACTACTTCAGTCACAGAATACATATTCCTGATAATATGGTTAAATTGAGTAATTAAGAAATAATATTGACCTAATGTTGATATTTAGTTCGCTTTAATTCTTTGACTGCCAGCTGTATGGGCTACATTTTCAGCCATTCTTCTCTCCGCTTCTCGTCTCTTCAATTCCTTCTTAATCAAGAATGCCTGCGCTCTACACATGCGCACACGCTGCCCAGGAAACGACTTCCTGTACTCGGTATCGAACTGTAAAGAGCCTTCTTTATCAAACGGTTTTGACACCGGTTTGTAGTTCTCTACCGGGTCGGCATGTTTCGGTGTGTAGATTCGCTTCGTGGTGGATTCCGCAGCGAAAGGCTGTGATGGAGGCAGGTATGTGTTGTTTTCGTGACAGTCGCCGACCCTTACACGCGGTTTTGCGCCCCAGTCTTTGAAGGCTTCCTTGTTACTCGTTGTACCGTCGAATTTAGCATCATCTGATTTCCTGGCTGGAATTGTCATTGCCTGCGTAGCGATCTGGCTCACTCTGTTCTGGTAAGCAGACGACATGTCAATCGGCTGGAAGTCACGCTAAAACACACGTTTAAAGAGTACGGGTACTTATTTTAGCTGGTGCGTTTATAAATTGGGTGGGGTAGGTGGAGAGTGGTTGCAGTGGCAGTGGTGGCGGTAGTAGCAGTGGTGGCAGTGGCGTTTGGTGGTGACGGCAGTTGTGGCGGTGGTGGTGGTAGTGGTTGTGGCGATGTTGTGATGATTATAATAATGATAATGATGGCCGTCGTTCAGGTTATGGTGGTGGTGGTCGTAGTGGTGGTGTTGATGGTTGCGGCAGTGAGTCTTGTGGGTGTGCGTCTTGTGCGTGCGTGTGTGTGTGCGTGTACAGTTGAATGGTGTCCCGGTAATGATTGCCTACCATTTGAGATGACATTGTCTCGATCTTCGTGTTTGGAAGCTGGTACTCGTCATTTAGTTTCTTGCAACTCTGCGCAACCGGATGCTCGCGGATGTCATGACCTTTAAAGATCGCGCGCTGTTCTGTCTCAAATATCTGCCTGGAAAGAAGAACACAAACATGTGGGTAGGAATGATGCAATAATAAATCAAAACACTTATAGCTTAACACTTTCAAGCTAAATTTGCTAAAAAATCTAAATATTTTCTTATTGAATGTCCATTTACAGGCCAAGAGAATACTATTTTAGAAATCTTACCACTGGAACGACCGGCTTGATCTGTTATCGACAGAACGGGCTGTGGCCTTACACTTCGCTTCCACAACATTGGGCGTAATACGGAAAAATACGGAAAATTCGAATACATTTTATAATGTGACAAAACGGGAGGGCGAGTGCCTGCAATCTATGTTAGTTATTAACCGTACTGTACACCTACCTATTGTCAAACTGTAAAGAGATCGTTGGTTGCGGTGGAGCTATCGTTTTCGCTGGTCGGGGTTGTGCCCCGCTGAATCCACCAAAGTCGTTCATAGCTTGGGTTTGCCCAATGAACTTTCCCCTGGGATGCTTGGGCTGTGAGAATTCCTGCTTCTGGACCACACGCTCGGCACGATGGCCGCTGGAGAAGGGCTTATAGGCATCGGCGTTGGTTGTGCTCAAGAAGATGTCACCTAAATAAAATTATATGGCGTACAATCTCAGGTTAAATCTTTAAAGCTGATTAGACTGGGAATGGACCTTTCCAGTTTTTGCTATGCCTCACCAACTTTTAGCTAAGCTCCACCCACACCTCGCCGTGTTGGGATTAATCGGTCCCCGAATGCCCTAACTGTCAATTTCCTGAAAACTCTACAGGTAAGCTGTTGGATATGTTAAAACTAATTTGACTGGGTGCCTATGGCAGCAACATCGCCCAGCCAAATTAGTTTTAAAATATTCAACAGAAAATTTATTAAATAGTAAATACAACAATTCGTACAACAACGCGTAGTCCGTCTTCAAATATGCGTTCGTAACGCAATTATCTACCTCATTCATGATGTCATAATGACGTCATTCACTATGATGTCATTCTACACGTCACGTAGTTGATTATGACGTCATATGATGGGTGGATAAAGTGGAAATGTCTATTGTTGCTGGCTATGGAAGCAACAGGAGCCAGTGAAATAGCCTACTTTCCAAACAATGAACAGCTTCCCAGTATATATCTATTTTGAATTTGAGAAACCCGCGATTTAAGGTTTACTTGTTTACAAATATACCATATGGATCACATTACGCGTGCATGTGTGCGTGTGTACGTCTACTTGTGCATATGTGTACGCGTGAATACGCAATTTTACTTTGTCCATAGATTCTTCTAAAGACAAGGAAATTGACAGTCAGGGAGTTCAGGGATCGATCGATCCCAACACGCGACGTGTGGGTGGAGGTTAGCTAAAGATGGGCAGGGCATAGCCAAAACTGGATTTCTCCATTCCGCTTAAAGGAGGTTTTAGCCATTTACTGGCTAAATTTAGTAAATACATTTAAAATATTTGCATTTTGAATGTTCATTTACAGACCAGGAGAAGACGATTTCTTGAAATTTTTATCACTGGAATGACTTGCTCGCTTATCGAGCCAGTCATTCCATTGGGAAAATTTCAAGTCTTCTCTTGTCACGCCCAGCAGAGGCCGGTTTTGGCCGGCTTCGCCATAAAAGTGTTGAATCAATTATGTAAAATAATGTCCAGTATAATATGGAGCAACTCACATTGGTCAATAATTGTTCATTATGGCCAAGACTGTCGTGGTTCTTTAAGAAATGTGGTCGAATAACCACATGGATTAGGAACCATAATTATCATTGGGCAAAAATATATCGGCCTATTTTAGAGATATATTTGATTCTATTACCTTCCAGTTTCAGGTTTCCCTCCGCTATTTTCATTGGTTCCGTCTTTGGCGCGTAGACTCCAGGATAAGACTGGCGCGCAGTGCTTTGCGGTATCGGATCTTTACCAGGATAGAGAATGGAACCTGAAATCCGAAGTTGAATTGAATAGTAAAAGCTGATGTATATATTGTGAATTCTAACGTACATACATACACTACATTTAATATGACTCCTGGCTATATGTGCTCCCACCCTTAATGACCGCTGCCGTTGGCCTTTTGACCCTACCACCCTCAGCCCCACCACCCCAATCCAGCCCCATCCCCCAACCCCCACCCCTCTTCTCAAAGCGCGGCTTCTTCGGACGCTCAAGGGCAACTTAGCACACATAATGTAGGCTACCTTTCCAGTTTATCCATCCATCATATTAGGTCACAATCAACTACGTTAGGTGTAGGATGAAGTCATAATCAATGAAGTCATGAATGACGTAGATAAGTAGGCCCACGCCACGAATGCATAATTGGTGACGGACTTTAAGCGTTGTTGTACAAATTGTATGTATTTACTATATAATAAACATGATGCTGAATCTTTTGAAACTAATTTAACTGGGCGCCGTTGATGCCTTAGTTTTCTGGAAATTGATAATCAGGAAGTTCAGGGATCGATCGAGCAAACACGGGCGGAGCGTGGGTGTAGTTACAACTGGAAATGTCCATTGGCGAAGATCCCTCCAGTAGAACCGGCGTCAATTATTGCCGCGCACACGTGAATGTAGAATTATAGGTAAAGTTAGGAAGCGAAATAAGAACGATATTTATCAGCACTGATTTTTCAAATTTTCCAGGGGAAGGGGGTGGGATGGTTGACACTCTTCCAAGCCCCGTTCCCCGTCCCAGTCCCCTGATATCGAACCAGCCGCGTGACGGCCTAGGGGGCTACCTTAGTACCCCATTCACCAATTAATTCAAGAACATATTTCAAATTTTTCAGAGATCTTGAGTTATCTTCATAGAACAAGAATTGCTCTGATAATACATGTTACTGGGCCCGTATTGGACTAATGCCGGGCCATAATGGCCCGGTAGTAGCCCAATACCGGCCCCGTAACCCGCGCTGTCTGGGCGGCGTGTTCTTAGAAATACACGGAGAACTAAAGAACCATGGCAAACCAATGTAGGCCTACGCACCAGTAAAACATGGAAGCTCTGCGAAGGCCAGAGTTTTCTTCGCTTTCCACGTCTTGAAATGATCTTTCGTTGTTGTGACTGTCGCGAACTTTGGCGACGATCGCCGAACTATGGAATCCCGCAATGGCTGCACGCGTCGTATCTCTGGTAACGGTTTCTTGGCAGCAAACTCTTGTTGGTAATATGTTTTCATTTCTATTGGCTGTGTTGGAGGTTCGTAAGTCTCTTCCTGTTAAATAAAAAATAAATTTGTTGTTTTCAAATACCTCATTAAGGATTGGCAACGTAGTCGCTGAATAATGGTTAGTGGACCCTTAAATGTGCACATTCACAGCAGAGTAGTAGTAGTAGTAGTAGTAGTAGTAGTAGTAGTAGTAGTAGTAGTAGTAGTAGTAGTAGTAGTAGTAGTAGTAGTAGTAGTAGTCGAAGTGAACGCACGCGTTTATTTAGCTCTGCAATTGCTGCCCGAATTTGTTAGTTTCTAGCGCGATTTTGTAGATACATTTTATACATATATTTAGTATTAGTATTTCCTTTCATAATTTATGTTTAATTTGTAAATTCTTGTCTTGGTTGGAGCGCATTTTGTGTCTACATTGTCTAAAGGCACTCCTCTTAGCTGGCGGTTTCCGCCATTTAATAGGCATCCTCTTACTGTGGTCAATGCAATACATTTCTCCCCGCGCCAGTACGCTATTTCTATAGTTCGTTGGCTAGCGCATTATATTTGGCAAGATCGCTTGAGTGAGTGGATTCAATTCCTTTGTCATTTGTAAGCGCAAGCCTAGTTCTTTAATTATATAAATCCTTATAGTCAGTTGGCTGTCCCCGGTCAACTCGAACATACTAACAAATATATGACTGTACTATCTATTCATATATTTGTTGGTAGACGTCAGGGTTTCAAAAGAGGACACTTTTTATTTAGTGTTTAGCTCTTTCCCTGACGTCTTGGTATTATATATTTGTATTACCCCTTATATATTGTAGTAGTATGGGTTTCCTCTTTTATTAAAACACCATGGCAACTTCCTATAAGCGTAACCTGAGTCTTAAAATCACGACACAGCCTTGGGGTGTTTCGGCAATTGAGGTGTATCATGGGTTGAAGGATGTAGTTGGGGCAGGGCCGCGGGTCCTTCAAGGTCTCATTCACGTTTCCAAATCTGTATGGAATGTCGCCGTAGTCAATGAAAGTGTGAAGGAAAAGTTGCTCGACGAGGTCCTTGTCGTGAAGGGTGTGTAATGTGGAGGAAAGAGATTCTGATCGTCTATTAGTCAAGAAGAAGGTTCCATTAGAGATCCCAGATGAACGGGTTATCAATGAATTGATCAAGTATGGCAAAGTGGACAAAGTAGAACACGAGACCTATCCATTTGATCGAACCGTAGAAAATGGCATCAGAAGAATGTGGTTCGAAAAGGTAGAACAACCTCTCCCAAGTAAGGTCGCGATAGATGGTCGATTTATCTTGCCATTATGGTACAGGGGGCAAATCAAAGAGTGTAGAATCTGCTTATGCACAGAACATCTTGCAACAGATTGCCGTAACAAAAACAAATGTCTAGTTTGTGGATCATCTGATCATTTTAAGTGGCGATGCCCGCAGAACAAATCTGTCAAAAATGGTGCTGATGAAAGTGCAGAGCAAGTTGTCTCTAAAGAGCATGTCATAGAACCGGTAGCTGATGAGATTGTAGCTGAAATCCACGTTAATGGGAAGCACATTGCTAAAGAAAATGTCATCGAACCAGTAGTTGCTGAGATGGTAGCTGAAGTCCCTGTTAATGAGAAGCATGGTGAAAAAACTAAGAATCCAATCGCTGTAGTTGCAGGTGATGGAATAGAGGTTCTAGATGAGGGGGTAAGTCTTACTCCAGTAACAAGTCAATCCAAGTCTGATGTCAGAGAGGCTAATTTCACACACGTTTAAGATGATGATCAATACCCTCTGGAAGAGAGTTTTAATTTATGACAAGTAAAATTCAGGTCGCAAGATACTGAAACTAACTTTGATTTTCCACTGAGTACACTCAATCTAGACGATTTAAATAATATAGAGAAAGTAATTGGTGTCTCGGATCGATTGAGTGGGACAAAGGGACAGAAAGATGGAGAGAGTTCTGAATCAGAAATCGAGGAAAGTGATATAGAAGACGATAACATGTCAGTCGCTGAATTCGATATATCCATTCAAACACAGAGTTCTAAATCACCCGATGAAATGGTCATGTACAGGTCAGAGGCAGGAGAGGTGTTAGTTCCATATGTGACGGCAAAACGGGTTAAATATAGGCATCTGCGTCATGATTCAGATATATTAAAATATAAGCTTTTGGAAAAAGTTGAGCTAAGTAGTGCAGCGTTTGCGAGTAAAATAGGTAAATGGTCTAAGAGAGGGTCGAAAAAAACAAAATCTAGTTAGCTTAATAATGGCGATTATACACATCATTTTATTACTTTTTATGCTAATTTGCACACTCAATTGTAGAGGCTTAAATAGTGACATAAAGCAACGTCACTTACTAGAGACTCTGAAAAATGAGGAGATTGACATTGCTTTGATACAGGAAACAAAAATTCAGAAGTCAGAATCATACGATAATTTAGAAAAGATTTCTGGATCCAGAATATTCTATTCATTATCTCAAGATAATAGCGCAGGCGTAGCAATTGTTATACTCCCTCGTTGTTCAGCCTAGGTAAATATAATTTCTTCAGTATCAGGGGTAAGTGGTCGCTGGGTGAGAGTCACGCTAGATATACAACAAACACGTTTCAAGTTGCTGTGTATATATGCACCTGCATCTCATCAACTACGTCGTAATTTTTTAATGAGATGTCTACAACAGCACTAGATAACATCACTGAAAACTTAGTAATTGGTGGTGACTTTAATTGTGTCGTAGACAAAGAAAATGACAGGAATGCAACTTCAACTTATACTGATACATCACATAGACTCTTAAAAGAAATATGTGATAATGAAAATTTAGTTGACACCTATAGAATATCAAAACCTCATGGTAAAGATCTTACATGTTTTTCGGCAGATGGTAAAGTTGGTTCAAGGATCGACAGAATTTATGTGAATAGTTTGTTGACAGGGTACTGGAAAGATGTTAATATTAAGCCAGTCGCACTCTCAGATCATAACATGGTTTGTGTAACCTTTGCCAATGCTGATTGGGTAACAAAACGTGATGGGTTTTGGAAATTAAACATAACACTGTTGGGAGAAGAATTTTATAAGAATAACATAGAGAGTTGTTGGCAACATTGGATTAATAGGAAAGCATCATATAAGAGCACATTGCAATGGTGGGAGGATGTAAAACTGGATTTAAAGTATGTTTCCCGAAAGTATGCTATTAGAAAAGCACGGGAAATATGCAAACGCAAGAAAACACTTCATCGATCACTGATGAAAATTAATGCTAACGTTAATAATGGTGAAGATAATTATTATGAATTACTGGTTAAAATTAAAAGTAAAATAAGAGATATAGATCAATATGAGTTTGAGGGTGCAAAAATTAGAGCAAGAGCCCAGATGCACGCAGAAGGGGAAAAGCCAACCTGATATTTTTGCATATTAGAAAAAGCATGGGCAATACATAAGGTGATGTGCTCATTTAACATGTCGGATGGTTCAACCATCTTTCCCAACAATGAAATGAGGACTATTGTATGCAATTACTATGAGTCATTGTACAAGTCAGAGGGAATTGATGAAGATACAAAATTGGATTTGTTAGCAAATATCGACAAAAAGGTGTCAGACACAGGCAGTGAATTTTGTGATCAACCCTTATCACTAGAAGATTTAACTAAATCCCTTAAAGGTATGAAACTAGAAAAATCGCCAGGGTGTGATGGCCTTCCAGTTGAATTCTACCAAACGTTTTGGCACCTTGTAGGTCCAGTAATGGAAGAATTAGCCACTGAAAGTTCTGAGAAAGGCCATTTACCACAAACTATGGCTAGGGCATACGTAAGGCTAATATATAAACGAAATGACAGACGTCTAATTCAGAATTACAGACCAATTTCTCTACTATGCGTAGACAACAAAATAATATCCAGAGCACTAACATTG
This sequence comes from Chaetoderma sp. LZ-2023a, assembly GCA_034401795.1. NCBI lineage: Eukaryota > Metazoa > Mollusca > Caudofoveata > Chaetodermatida > Chaetodermatidae > Chaetoderma > Chaetoderma sp. LZ-2023a. The sequence continues at coordinate 24,607,533 of CM067361.1, read as the reverse complement.
AAACTAGGTAGTGTTTTAGGAGAAATCAGTGGAACAGAGCAGACATGTGCTGTACCTAGGAGGACAATTTTAACCAATACCATGTTAATAAGAGACCTTATACAATTGATTGAGAAGGAAAGCATCCCTTCAGCTGTGATTGCTATGGACAACGAAAAGGCATTTGACCGTGTGGAATGGGATTTTCTTTTTAATTATTTGCAGTCATTCGGGTTGGGCTCAAACTTTATTAAACGGGTTAAGATTTTATATACAGATATCAAGAGTAGCTATTTAGTGAACAATCAATTATCCAGAGAAATTGTCTTAGAAAGTGGTGTTAGACAGGGGTGTTCCCTATCGCCATTATTATTTGTTATTGTGATGGAATCCCTTGGCATAGCATTGAGGCAAAATAATAACATTCAAGGCATATGTAGTCGTGGCATAGAAAGACCACTTAAGCTGTCACAATATGCTGATGACACAACTGTGTTTGCTAGTTCAAACAATGATTTTGCAATTTTAAACCACGTACTAGAAAGGTTCCAAAATGCATCTGGTTTGAAAATCAATAAAGGAAAATCCAAAGGATTATTTTTAGGGTATGAAAAGAGCGGAATGACCAGCCACTTGAAATCAATTGATCTAATGATACCATTAAGATTCCAGGCATCTATTTTAGCAGGAACCCGAATACAACACACAATTGGAATGAACGAGTATCTAAGCTTAAGAGAATATTAGCAAATTGGAAGCGTCGTAGTCTTTCAATTTTTGGTAGAGTGTTTGTTGTCAACAACTTGGTATTATCTGGGCTATGGTATACAGCATCTGTTATACACATGCCAAAACATGTAGAAAAGGAGGTTGATATTGTCATTCATATGGGAAGAAAAGAATCATTTAGTTTCCCATCGTGTTCTCAACAATGCTAAGGACTTGATTTAATTGATATTAAAGTGAAATGTGTTTCTTTAAGGTTAAAATTTGTGAATGATCTTATTACATCAGATGAGACGTGGGCATGTGTTTCACGAGCTCTCAAGGATAGAATTGTAGAACCCTTTCTGCCGGAGCATGTTTTTGCCTCAAAGAAGCCACCTCCGAATAGCCAAATGATACCAGATGTTTAAAGATCAAGTTAAGGAGTTAGAAATATTTGACAGATACATGCCTCCACCTACGTGCTGGATGGAAGTACTAGAACAGCAATTGTGGGGCAATAGTAATATATGTTATAACAATGCAGTACTTTATCTACCGTCCTTTGCAAAATATGGCATTCAACATTTATCTGATATGATACACCCTCAAACACGTAGATGGATTTCAATGCAAGAAGTAGCTAGAAAAACACATTTGAGGCATATAGATGTCCATCGGTTGCTAAATAAAATAAAACATGCTGTACCATTTGAATGGTTTCGTCTGCAAATGTAAATAATAATAGTTTGACTCCACAACCTGCATAAGTTCTTGATGATGAGATGTTAAAATACAAGATGAGATACAAGGAATGGTACCACATTATGAGACGAAAACAAGTAACACCTCCCATAGCAATTAGGAGATGGGATGACCCAAGCTATAAACCATCCAGTTGGAATAATGTATGGAAAATCTTACATTCTCCATACATACCAAATATGGCTCGTGATTTATTGTGGCGATTACTACATCGACGGCTATGGGTGGGACACTTGACATACAAGTGAAATATTACGACTTCTGATAGGTGTTACTTATGTCAAACAGACGAGGAAACAATCGAGCATTTATTTGCGGAATGTCCAATATCATCACACTTTTGGGACTATATCTGCCAAATCTTGACACAATTTGGAGCGAAGCCCATTGTTCTAGAAACGCATGTAGTCTTATTTAAAGAATTTGGATCAAGTGGTGTAAATATCATAACGTCTGAAAGGACTATTTTAATAACAATGCTAACCATAGGTGTTTGGGCCATTTGGAAACATCGGTGTGCACAGACGAAAAATCCATCTATGGGCAATCACAATAGAGCAATAAAGGCAATATTTCGTTCATTGCTGCTGAATCATATTCCTTGCGAATATTTTAGATTAAAGCAGCATGGCAAAGAAAAGTATTCAAGGACATATGGTGCAAAACAAACATAGTTTCAATAGAGTTGGGAACTGTAAAAATAAATGAGCCTGCACTAGCTTAAATCATTTAATTACTCCAGCTGATTTATCTCTGTCTTTTAATTAATCTGTGTCCTGTAATTCATTTTAGTCTGCACTTTGATATTGTTATGTTTAATAATTCATGTTAAGAAATAAACAGACTGGGGTAATTTAATAATCAATCGATAAAGTAAGTTGCCATTGAATTATAAAATCGTCCCGGGTAATTTTAGAAACTTGCACAGGGTTTATAGGGTTATTTGTTCCCGGGTAATTTACAAAACCTTACAACAAAGTAAATCAATAATGTAAACAAGAGCGACATCTATTTCCATCTATTTTTCTGTAATTTTCCTGCTGACTATATATGTTATGCTACCCAAATGTTACTACGCCCGCTGATCTTTAAAGAATCAGCCCACTGGCGTCAATGATTGACTTATTTGTCATTGATTTACGAGGCACTTTTCATTTGTTGGATAGTTGCACTCGCCACACGGGTCTACTACTACACCTGGGTTGAATAGTAATGCCTTTGTTAAGTTTTATTTTGCTATCGGATCTTTATCAGCTTATTGTTTTGTATCTATACTATTTAAGTCATATGTATTTATAGATTGTATTAATGCTCATTATTTGTCTTTTGTTTTGGTGTAATATTAATCAATCTTACCAGTTCACCAGGTTTTTTTCTGGAGGTGTGCAACCCTCTTTAAAGGAGTTCCTCCATGAAGTTTGTCCGACTGCGTCAGCGTCGGATTTAAAAATAAATAAATAAATAAAAGTAGTAGTAGTAGTAGTAGTAGTAGTAGTAGTAGTAGTAGTAGTAGTAGTAGTAGTAGCAGTAGTAGCAGTAGCCGTAGTAGTAGCCGTAGTAGTAGTAGTAGTAGTAGTAGTAGTAGTAGTAGTAGTAGTAGTAGTAGTAGTAGTAGTAGTAGTAGTAGTAGTAGTAGTAGTAGTAGTAGTAGTATTAGGAGGAGGAGGAGGAGGCGGAGGAGGTGGAGGAGGTGGAGGAGGAAGAGTAGCTAGCAGAAAAAATATGTTTCCTGAACTTTATAATTCTTGTGTTAAATACGAAGGAAGAATTCCCGCACGTTAAAATTACCTTTTTACAAAGCTGGACCCGCTTTTGGACTCCGAGATCTTTGAAGTCTGATCTTTGATTAGTATTGAACGACATGGCAGGTGGGTTGCGATCCCGGGGAGAGGGAGGAGGGCGCTTACTGGAGCGAGGTCTAGCATCTTTATCCGCTGGTTTGAAATTTGATTTGTATGAGGTTTCTATCTCTCCTGGGGCTCTCTTCTTGAGAGGTGGGCGCTTCTGGTCCTTCAATCTAAGATGTCTCCTGGAAGAGAATAAAGGAACACATTAGAGGAGTCTATGTCTAGTTGATAAACTCTGTCACTATGTACGTTCCCTTGAATCGATTTTAACACCTAGAACCTTCAATTCCCAGAATCCCAATTTCAAGGCAACAATGAAAGGAGGCTGTTGAACATTTTGAAACTAATTTGTCTTGTAGCTGTTGCTGCCTACGGCAGTCAAATTTGTTTCAAAATGGTCAACAGAATGTTTAATGAATTGTAAATGCACCAAAGACACACAATTCATACAAAGATACACAATTCATCCATGTTCGTAGATGGACCATTGTAACTTTCATGACGGATCTAACTAGAAGGGATGCGGGTTGGGTCATATGTGAGGATCAAGGTGGGGAGAATGACCTATTGTTTTCGATTTTGGAGTGGAGTCTAGTCAATGGCGAAATTTTTGGATTTATACCCTATATATGACGTCAGGAGGGGTTTCCCAAGGACTATATGGTGCCCGCATCTAGCTGCTGGATTTTTCAATCTGTAACTTGTCGTGCATTATGTACTGCATTTTCTGGGTGGTTTTAACAATTCAGTTTCATAATTAGACTAGGCACTTGCATTGTCTTATAGCTATCCACGTTATAGGCGAAGGTGACCGCTAACTACAGAAAATTGGTAGTTACATATTTCTTATGGGAATAGCCTCCCTTTTTTCCTTCTGTTAGAATTATTTAATGACACCCTCAATTATGTTATTGGGAAATCCCCCTTAGCGGGGCGGCAGGTGGAGCATTAATTATATAAATAGAAAGATAAAGACAATAAGAATAACTTCCTTTTCTCCTTATGTCATATATTGTGCGCCAAGAAAGTCCTTCGGAAAACCTTTCTGACGTCATATATAGGGCATAAATACCAAAAATAGCTCATTAGCGAAACCCCACAAAATGCTTCTCATCATGATCATCAAATAGACCCAGCCGTCCTCCCTTCTACTACGTCATTTGATTGTGACGTCAGATAGGAAATGACGTATTTGATTATGATGTGAGATACTTGAGTGACAGGTCGTACACCTTCATTTATCATCTATCATCATGAGCTTTTTCTGCATGATCGTATCTGTGAAAGGCTGTGGAAGTTCCAGAATTTGATTTTCACGGCAATTAAAAATGCTTGGTTTTATAGTAAGACACTTACGGATGGCATCATCTACAACAAGGGAGAACACCCCTTGGCGATAATAGCATGTGGCCTCAATAGACATGCTTGACTTCATAACTACGAGATATTTACAACTATTATTGCGTTATGTTACATTCTACAGTGTAAAAAATATAAATATGATTTTCTAGATTTGTATTACGTGCACATCCAATTGATTAAAGAATAACTAACCCCATCTCTTGCTCGCTATTCAGGTGATCTAATATGCCACTCATAAACTACGCAGGTAGTTTTAATATTGTTATCATGCCGCTAAAGAAAGATATTCAGGCTTTAGTAGCTACACAGTGTTACATTTATACAGCTTATGATGGCTGTCATGATTTACTTTTCAACCAATCAGAAAAAGCCTAGCGTGTCCGCCTCGGTATATACGCTCAGTCATAGAGGCGCCAGCTATAGTTCGGCACTGTGGTATAAAAGCACTCATACGAGTAAGCTGTTGACTATTTTGTAACTAATTTGATTGGAACTTGTTGCTGCCAACAACTTCCAGTCCATTTAATTTCAAAATAATCAACGAGATGAGTATTACTTAATAAAGAATGCAATCCGTTGGCACATACATAACATCACACACTGTGGCTTCAGGAGACAAAATGGTGTAGATCGCCATTCAATATATACGCGATATTTACAAAGCAGATAATTGCGAACAGAACCGGGAATGTGACAGGATATGCATGATCTGGAATCTATAAACAATAATCTACCGGTGCAGTATAACATTTGAGGTGAGATTAACATCCCTTTAATAAAGAAGGAATATCCACGCAGCTACGCAAGCCCTGTTCAGATATCTGAAGCTACTTTATGGACACGTCCCGGTTAACGCAGCTTACTGGCCCAATGCTGGGATAATACAGGGCAAGCATCGGCACGGCATCGGCCCAGCATCGGCCCAGTAAGTTGCGTTATATGGGATACTATCGTTGCATGTGACCAGGATATGTATGGAATGAATGAATCCACTTTAGCTATGCCACGCCCATCTCTAGCTAAACTCCGCCCATACTTTGCGCGTGTTGCGATCGATTTATATATATATATATATATATATATATATATATATATATATGTGTGTGTGTGTGTGTGTGTGTGTGTGTGTGTGTGTGTGTGTGTGTATATATATATATATATATATATATATATATATATATATATAATCCTGAAATCCCAGAATCCAATTTTTACTGTAACTACACAGAACACATGTTGAATATTTTGAAACTAATTTGACTGTGGGAATATGGCAGCAACAGCGTCCGGTCAAATTAGTTTCAAAATATTCTACAGAATGTTTATTAAATAGTAAAGACATACAATTGGTACAACTGACGACTATTCCAGGTTTATGATGGAGTATTGTCTGTCAATTATGATTGTGACATCAACCTATATGTGACGTATGCATAATTGATTATGACGTCAATACTTGAGTATTAGATTGGATTTATCCATTGCATTTGTCAAACGAAAACAAGCTACAATTGTCTAATGCACGCGTCGTTGACATATTTTTCAAATCCATGTGACCTCAAAGTTGTCGTTATTTTGGAAAGAATGTTGCTAAAAGCTGTTGCTGTCATGCCATTGCGTTGAACGGCTAGCCGATGTCCTGATTATTATTACGTTTGCATTTGTGATAGAGATCATTTTATTCCTCACGTGTTTTCTGGTTTTAAACATTTCTGAATGACAGAGATAGGACTTCTCCAATGTGTCTTGTACGCTGAGCATAAAGGAAAATGTCTTAATTATTCAGTTGGTTAAAGAGGGCGGGGTGTTGATATTTTTATAGTAGCGGCGGATAGACAAATGGGGACGTTGTCTTCATCTTTATTTGAAGAGATGTAACATCGCCCTCCGTTTATCATTACTGGGGAAGACAGACAGTACACCTCAGAAATAATATTGAGGACTTCCAAGACAAAATAAACCGCAGTATACTGTTGAATATTTTGAACATAATTGGATTAGAAAACATTGCTGCAATGTCTTCCAATCCAATTATGTTCAAAATATTCAAGAGAACATTTCATATGTGGACAGTACATGTATCTCCCATGCACTGCAGCGGAATGAAACGATCACGCTTGTATTTCGCGCAAAATATCAAAGGGATGGGAGATAATCTCTTTCAAGCAATCTCGCTAATTAACTCCTATGAGAATAATCTCCCATTATTGTGTTTCGTTGAAGGTTTTCAAAAGCTGTTTATTGCTATAGGAATAAGGTTATTACGTAATGAATGGTGCTATTTAACTGCGTCTATGTAGCCTATAGTACCGCTCAGAAATAAGGTAAATGTTTCCAGAATAAAACAAAAATGTTGAATACTTTGCAAATAATTGGATTGGAAGACTAATCTAATTATGTTCAAAATATCCAACTGAACATTTCTTACATCGTGTTCAAAATTGTAGCAACTGACATGTTCGGCGTTCGCTTTGGAAACATATTACATTATTTTGTAACTGTACTGTATACATGTATTGTTAAACCCAGGAATAGACAATTATTTAATGGGGTGGGTGGGGGGGGGGACGAACGAAGGCCGCACAGACAACACATAAGTAGCCTGGTATCGAGAATTACATTCTTTCCAGATAAAGCCGTTTACTGGGCAGATATCGTACCGATAGCTTAAGTATCGGCCCAGCATCAGCCCAGTAGACTGCGTTATCGGGTTTCTCAGGACATTAATGATAAATCATCGGCTTGGTCAGAAATGTTTTTAAAAAGATTACCGGCGAACCAACCTGACCAACATACCATGTTAGGCATATTCTAGCTGTGAGTCGCAGCTGCATTGACATAGTCCACAGTCACACACACATGCTCATGTATACACAGGCGTAGGAAGGGGTCCAAAAGTGTGTGGGTAGGGGAGGGCAAAAGCATCCCAATTTGGGGCGATGGGGTGGTGGTCTCACGGTTGTTCACGGGGAAAATGTTCAAATCTAGATCTTCTGAGATGCTATCTCCTGCATTTTGGATGGGAAATAAGGTCCTTCAGAATTTCGGATTTAGACACTTAAACTGAGTGGTGGGGATCTCACCACCCACTGCCATACTCACCAACCTCACCTGCCCTCGTAAGGTGTGGGGTGTGAGTGGGTGGGGTGGACTAGATCATTGCAACCCCCTTGTCCCCTCTTCACAAACCTAGATGTTTTGTTAACTTTCTAGACAATAAATATCAAAACTGTCTAATTGAGCAAATTATAAACAGCCTTTTGAGCACAGATTTGTTGTGTCTCCTTAATTTAGACCGTGAATAGATATGACCGCCAATCCTTAACCCAATATCGCAATTTCTTTAAAAATCCCAAACATCTTTACGATGCGATAAAATCGACACGCCGCATAACGCGGCTTACTGGGCCGGTGCCGTGCCAATACTTTCAGTATCGGCCCTGTAAGCTGCCTTATCAGGGTGGGGTGGTAGTGGTTGGTTGGGGTGGGTGGGGGCGAGGGTTTGCAATCTCTGATCCCTCTAGATTGGTCCTATTGAACACTGGCTTGTATTAAGGGACACCCAGATAACGCAGCTTACTGGCCCGATGCTGGGCCGATACGGGCTACAATATCGGCCGGGTTATCTGCGTTATTTAAGAAGGCTGTCTTTAGTGACTGTAGGCCTATGTATATAGTCCATAAATATACGTCTTATATATAAAAACTCTTGACTGCTTTAACACTTTAGCCATCAGATTTATTTTTAAAATCTCCATTTTCTCATCGAAAATGTTTAGTTGGAGACCAAGAGTTGAACATGTACCACTGGAATGACTGGCTTTGTTCTTGCGTCAGTCATTCCAGTGGTAAATGTTCAAAAGTAGCCGCCTCTTGGTCTACAAGTGGACGTTTCTCAAAACCACTGTAGAAGCCATTTTTGGCTGATAAGACTCATTTGTTTGTTATGTGACTTGATTTAAAGATGTTGCTGTACTATATATGGCAGCAATACAGGTTCAAATTAGTTTCAAAATATTCAAAAGAAAATTGCTTAAATAGTTTTCTATATGGACCCTGATAACGCAGCTTACTGGGCCGATGCTGGGCCGATACCGGGCCGATACTGATAATATCGGCACACATATACTGGCACAGTATCGTTCCAGCATCGGCCCAGTAAGCCGCGTTATCTGGGGAGGCTCTACTTATGTTTATCCTTATGGTACACTATCCATATATACAATAGGCGCCTACGCCTGTAGATCTATAGGGCGTGTAATAAATTAATTCAGATTAGCATGGTACCGATTGCGTACGAGTTCTTAAATGTACCAAAATTCGGAACAATGTTTGTCTAATTTATTTTAAAACTATTTATGCTTGGGGCACTTACTATAGGTTCCCGCAAACCGTTCCAGCTATTTATAATCTGGTTAGTACGGTCATGTTGCCTTATTATTTCGTTACATCGGGGTTTGAATAGTAGGTAGGCCTATTAATATGTTTCAGTCATATCCCCTCGTGATCGTCGGAAATACAGAGTGGTAGGGCCTATAGAGCTTTAGAATTGTGTATCTTTTCTCATATGTAGGGTTTTTATATGTAGGCCTAGATAGATAACAAAATATATATCGTAAAAATTATTATGTAATTAAATTAAATTAATCTTTTGTGTAAATTACTCGTTAAATTTGTAAGCGGCAATCAAAGAGATAATTAATTAAACTACACAACTGTAATTGACAAACTTACCCGCAGTCACATAAATCAGTCAGCGAAGCGTCGTCAGGGAACTCCTCATCCATAGGATCCAACTCACAAGCTTTATAAACCATTTTTAACAGATAAAGCTTACAAATATCAACAAATCTTAAAGTTTATGTAAATAAATTGGCCTTTAAGATAAGCGCAGTAGTTAAGCCAAGACAGTAGACGCGTCAGATCTGAAAGAAATCAATATTCTAAGTCACAGGTATTTGATGGAATTATTAACCTGACTTAGATCCTGAGATTTGTGGTCATTTGAATTGATTCTGATCTGGTTGTACTAGTATTAAATTGATACCAACAAAACGTGTCCAAACAAGAAAATTATGTCTTATTCAATTAACACATATTGAAATGTAGGCCTAAATTCTACCGTCCATCGCCAATCAGCAACTTTAATTTCATGACATTCTGATAGCCGGTGAAAATTTACAAATTAAATCCTATCATTTTACACAATAAATCTGAGTAAATTTTATTCTAATATGATCTCGAATATGTCAATTCAATATGATAAGCGTGTCCGGGCTATAAATTAGCTATAATAACGGACAGGTAGCAACAAGTAATGTATGACATAAATTTAGCGTAGAGTAGACGGGTCAGAACAGTAGGTGTTATACATAATAGAAGGACCGTCATACGTTGGCGCGGAGATTTCCCTTAACAACGCGCACCTGTCAGGTCGTTAACGACTGCAGCGCTATAAACTCGATGGCCATATGTATTGATTTTATAAAGAAAGATGTGTTCTTAATTAATTCACCCCACCTTTCTTATCTTAAGTGTAAAATTGGACTATAAAAATAAGGAAATATTTTAGTTCAGTGCTGCTGGGTAAACGACACCGGGAACCAGTGAAGCTGTCCCCTAAATCATGTGATTCGACTCTTAGTTAAAATGGCGACACTTGATATCCGCCTAAAGAAAGTCAACAAAATTTACAGAGAAGGGGTAATAATGACGATAATATTGAGACACATTACATTCTATGCATTTGCTGCTTCACAAAAATAGGTTTAGATTGCTTACGCGATGTACTAACCAGTGTGGCAATCAAACTTGAACTTGAAACTGATTAATTTCATAAATATAATGTGTTTCCGTGACTAATACCATCCCCTCCGCAAAGATTTTTTTTCACCAAATGAAGTGGTCTTTTGCAGTCTCCATTTCTAGACCGAGAAAACTATTTTTGAAACTTTATCACTGAAATGACTGGATCGATAAGCAAACATGATGTTGCAGTGAAAGAAAATCTGGACATTTATCATCAGATAATGGTTTTTCGAGGGTGTAAGCACATTTTCGCCGATTTAATATAAGAGTAGGAATTCTATCAACAAATTTTTTGTCAATTCTGTAACTAGCAAACATTCACTGAAATAAAACATGCATAAAAATAAAAATAAAGCTTAAAAACTTATAAATATCCACTCCCTGGTCGAGAAAGGTGATCATACTTAGTCTGGATGGAGGAAGTCCGAATCGCGGAAGCGATATTCATACGTACATCCACTGGGGAAAATAAAGATTAACTAGGCTTATCGAGTCATAGACGATTCATAAACAATCACACTATACAAACGGAATATTTAGAGGTTATTTTCGAAAATATGTCAAGACATAATGATGCATTTAAACGCTTTAAATACAACGCAGCCATTCGACGTTTGATGACAACCTAAAAATAGCCCTCATATCCGACTCTACAGGTAGTAAATGTCGAGTACTCGAGCATTTATTTAGTACTCAGCTGAATTACAAGCTTCAGTAAATCTAAACCTAGAGGCGTGGCTTCATGCCAGTAATACGCCATTGACATGTTCGTGTCTCGCGAGAGCGAGAAGTCAAGGTTTTCTTGGCTTGAAGTTACACATCTTTTTTAGATTTCTTTCTGCCCTAGCATACTGAAATTCAGCGTGGTGTTTATCCATCCTCTATGTGTATTATTGGATGGTCCATTTTTCGAGTGCAATTTGTGATGTGATGTAATCTCTGAATTTCTATTGTAGCGCGGAGGTGAAATGATGTCAATGATGTAAATGATTTGGGCAATGGGGAGTTTCAAATGCATACGCGTAGGGCCAGGGGTGTTTGTGGGTGGGTGGGGGGTGAGTTGAGGGGGGGGGGGGGGGGGTAGTATTTTCTTTGTGATATGAAACTTATTCTGTTGAATGGTTTGAAATTAATTTGACTGGAAGCTGCTGCTACCTTGGCCAGCAACTGCTTCATAAAATTAATTTCAATATTCAAAAAGTTTTTTTGCATGGTTGCCTTCAAATGAGATATGGGGAATTATCGGTGAAAGGGTTAATCTATAGAACGAATGAGCGAAACGTCAGCTAGCAGCGATCTAAATATGGAATTGTGGCCATGCTGAAATAACAACGACCACGATGATAATAATAATAATCTTTGGTCAAGTGTTCATCTTAAAGTGTGTGCATTTAACTACAATAATTGAAATCACAACCTCGTCATTATTCGTCAGTTCATTGAAATGACACCTCGTACCGCGCCCCGGCTTGTCCAACTTTCGTTGGCCAACGTCCAATCAAACACCGTAAATGTGTTCCCCTTGAAATGGTCTAATATCACGGGAGTTCACGCCTATCAATCAATTATTGGTCAAATTTAACTGGTCAGATTTAGTACCTGTTCACATCAGAATGCTTTAATATAAAATTGTTACCCGCCACGGCCACGAGTCCACCCACGAGTCCTAACTGACTTCTAGGGGTGGGTATCGCGAACATTATCATATCGCAATATATCATGATACAGGGAGATTGTATCACAATATGCATCATGATATATTGTTCACTTTCAAGGGAAGATTCTGTCCACCATTTATAATTAATTTCTAGTCATCTTCTTCAGAGCACCTGCCATGCATAGCAATCAGTGCATTTATTTTTTATCATTATCAAAGTCTGATGGTGGCAAGACAAAGAAATGAATGCACTAATTGCTATCCACAGCATGTGCTTGACTCCTATAAAGATCAATGTATTAGTTTCATTTTCACTTCAACTATTTGATATAAGCTTTGTGAACGGAGAACTATTTTCCCAAACACAGACCAAATTGTTACTCAGAATTACTCTAACAAATGGTATATATCACATTACATCTGCTCTAGACGATACGTATCGGTTTGGGAAGAATGTATCGCGATACGTATTGTTAATGCCTTTGTACTGCGATACAGTTAGTATCAATAATACCTCCCACCTCTACTGACTTCCACGAGCCGGACTTCCGCGAGACGGACTAGGTATGATCATATTATTCTGCAATCTCAGTATTGCATCATCTGTTTTCGAGGGTGATGTAATCACGTAATTTCAACTCTAGTGAGGCAGTGAATTGATGTCATTTTTTATGATTTGAGCAAAGGAGAGTCTGTCACCGATAATAATGCCATAAACGGGTCTGATACAAACACAGAACTTAATTTATAGTTGTAAATCCAGATCAGGTTATATTCCACTTTTCGTGATAACTGGGTAGCAGCAAATTCAGGGTTGGAAAAAAATCGATTTTTTTCAAAAAAATCAAATCAATCGATTTTTTTGATTTAAATCGATTTCAATGATTTAAATCGATTTTTATTCGCGACATCCCAGGAAATTACGTAAAACTTATACAGTGAAACCTGTATTAAGACACTGGCTGTGGGAGTCGCAGAAGGTGGTCTCTTAAGACAGGTGGTCTCTTAATACAGGTCCAGATGCATTGCTAAACTGTATTTTGGAACTGAATAAAGTGGTATTTTTATGACTTATTTTTAACTGAATTTTAAGCTTGCTGGTTTCTTAATACAAAAAAACTTTGTTCGCTTAAGCAGTTTTAACAGTATTATTATTGCATCATTTTTTATTGCATCATTTTTTTATTGCATCATTTTTCTATTGCATCATTTTTTTATTGCATCATTTTTTTTAAATGATGCAATAGAAAAGCATTTTTTCATTCTTGAAAAATACAGTCAAAACTGCTTAAGTGACAAAGGCTATGAAATATTTTCAATTCCATAATTAGCAAAATGTCTAACTCCGGCCGAAAACAAGATCCAATATGGATTCATTATGAGAAAGTGAAGACCCCAGATAAGGCCGGTGTCCGGGCTGTCTGCAAGGTCTGCCGACACGAACTCCAAGGTATCCCAGAGCGGTTAAAAAAACATGCAGCCAATTGCACAGGTCCACCAACACCAGCACTTCAAGGTCTAGCTGTAGCCGCAACAGAAACGGGGACTTCATCTCAATCTGAGCAGCAGCAGCGCGTTGAAACTGTTGTTGATCAAAACGATGTGGTGGTGATGGAAGTTGAACCTCTGTCAACTTCAAGTTCTGCTTCAGCGGCAGTGAAGCGCCCAGTGCACGGTCAATTAGCTGCTGGTACATTGGCCGCTAAGATACCCAAGCTGAATTATGGTCTACAGAATTATGTCATCAGAACTTCAGCAGAAAAACGTGGTGAATTAGATCGTGATGTAGCTAGGATGGTGTATGCTACGAACTCCCCATTTCGCTTAGTAGAAAATAGACATTTTATAAACCTTGTAAAAGATTTACGACCAGGCTATCAACCACCATCCAGAAAGGACATAGGGGGGAAATATTTGGATGTTATCTACACAGAAGAGCGGGAGAAGGCGAGAAAAAATTTGGAAGGTGAACTTGTCTGTCTAGCATTAGACGGTTGGAGCAATATTCATAACGAGCCTATCGTATGTGCTACAGTGACGACCTGCTTAGGTGATATTTACTTAGTGGATACTACGGACACCTCTGGACATCCTCACACAGCGGAATATCTTTATGACATTGCGAAGCAGACAATTGAAAACACGCACAATGATTTTGGGTGCATTATATGTAGTATCGTCACAGACAATGCTGCTAATGTAGCAAAGATGCGAGAGTTCTTGAAAGAACGACTGGGTTTCAACATGATTGCGTATGGATGCACGCCTCATCTTCTAAATCTGACTTCAAAGGACTTAGAAATGGGTAATGTTAAGGAGCATGTCACACAAGTTGTGAAGTATTTCCGAAATAACCACTTTGCTAGTGCCCAAATACGCCAATCATCGTGCAGAAAGTTAGTGATGCCAGCAGATACAAGGTGGAACACAATGTACGATTGTTTAAACTCGTATTGTGAGGCATGGCCGACACTTGTGACAATCTGTGATGGACATACTGACCGCATAGATGTTGCCATTGCCAATAAAGTTCGTAATGTAGTAATCAAACGTTCTGCAGATGAATACCGACTTTGTTTGAAACCAGTAGCTTGCGCTCTCGATAAAGCTCAATCGGACAATTGCACAATAGCAGAAGCAGTTGAATTATGGAAAGATGTAAAAACGGCCCTGCATAATGACACTAATAATTCAACAAAGCGTGCGGCCGATAAGCGTTATCAACAAGCTGTGACACCTCACCACATGCTGGCCAATCTACTCCACCCTAAATACCGTGGTCGAAACTTGACTCAGCAAGAACGTGAAACTGCACTCACCGTAGCATCCGAAATCCCTGGTTTGATGACTTTGGTAATCAAATTCGAGGCCATGGCACCACCATTTCACATTCTTAAATTTAACGACGAAGTTGTTAATGGAGTAACCTCTCTTCATTGGTGGAAGTCGCACAGACGTGACTTCGAGGATGATCTGCTGGAAGCATTTGAATTCACTCAGCGTCTGATGTCAGCTGTGGCGGCGTCAGCTGGTGTCGAGCGCGTGTTCTCCAGCTATGGGCTCGTGCAGAGTAAGTTGAGAAACAAACTTGGAACTTTAAAAGCGGCTAAACTAGTATTTCTTTTTCGGTCCCTAAACTGTGACAAAGAAAATGACTTCCGGTTTCAGTTGAATGATGATTGTTGACTAGACTAGTGAAGTACAATTGCAGCATTATTGAAAACTGAAAGTGAAAAGTGATGACAGACACATCTATCTGTGACTCAGTTAGGTTTGCGCGATATTGCTTGAGAGAATATCGATATCGTTATTATAAAAAAATTGCGGTATCTCAATAGTCAATATATCGAGTGTTCTGGTTAATCACTTAATTGTGAATAATTAAAGAATATGCATCCCATCATTCATAACATATTGAATATTTTGAAAGCAATTTCACTGGAAGCCGTTGCTGCCTAAGTCAGCAACGGTTTTCAGTGAAATTGCTTTCAAAATATTCAATATGTTTATTATGTTACGAATGATGGGATGTCTATTCTTTAATTATCACTGTTTGAACTAATAATATATAGAGTTCAAAATTTATATATTACGTCATATTAGCAACGATTTTTCAATTTTGTTCACAATTGCATCACAGATACAGTGAGTAGCAATAGGACAGAAATGATGCAATGCATAAATCTAACGAATTAGCCCTAATTAGATGCACAAAATCTATGAAGGTATGCAAAAGTCATCATTGTCTAAGTCTATCAACCTTGTTAACTTCCGTCTTTAAAAATATGCTCAAATTAAAATTGATAAACTGGTGTACATTTTTCAACAATTTTGGTGGACGATGTTGCTGTCTGCGACAGCTCTATCATCCACCAAATTTGTTGAAAAATGTACACCAGTTTATCTTTAACCCTTAGCACACTGATGTCGAAATTTTTAAATTTCAAATTAAATTTAAAGATAAACTGGTGTACGTTTTTCAACAAATTTTGTGGAAGATGGTGCTGTCACAGACAGCAGCATCGTCCACAAAAATTGTTGCAAATTGTACACCAGTTTATCTTTAAATTTAATTTGAAAATTTAAATTATCATGCTCCAGAGTGCTAGGGGTTATGTTTATTTTGAAAAATTAAAACTCCTACATCAGTGTGCTAAGGGTTAATGTAATGTAATGATGTGTTTACGTGTTACAATGTATATAGTTTCTTGCCAGTTTCAGCAATTACTGATTTTGATTTTTGAAGTTGTAGTAAACTACTTAATTTAATAACATTTCAATCTTTATTGTTTTAGTGTTAAATAAAATGGAGCCCAAAAGTCCAACTTGATAAGCACTAGCCAATAGTAATCGAGACACTCAATGACACTCCAGAGTGACTCCAGACGCATGTCATAGCTGAAAAAAGAGACAGTGTCTTGCTTTAAAAGAGTGTGCTTTTGGAATTAGACTAATAGTAATAGCCATACTGGCCCATACATGACTTTTCATGTACACTATTGCTTTAATGGTCATGTAGTGACATGTACGCACATGGAATTCTCCTCTTCTTTACAGCTTACACATACTTAATGATCATACTTTGTACACATGTGTGATGTACTGTGTACATGAACCTCAAGTATGTAGATTGTAGATGTGGACTCGTGCACTGGGTCTAGTCTTGCTGATGACAAATATGAGCAATTAAGTGTATAATTCTATTTTGTGTTGATGTTCAAGTGCCATGGAAGCAGTAAAATAATTATGTTACTTTAATTTAACAAAATTACTGTTAATTGTATTAATTACTTGAAAATTCCTCTATTTTTGCAAAACTGATTTAAATCACGATTTTTTCGATAAAAATCGAGTGATTTAAATCATGATTTAAATCATGATATAAATCAATTGATTTAAATCAAGCCAACCCTGAGCAAATTTCAGCCTAAACATTAACAAAGTTAAAATCTTTCAGTTTATTGTTTGGAAATTAGAAAAAAATTATTGAAATTTATTTCGTAGTGGTAACTAGGGCCTGTTTGAATTGTCATTGCGGGTAGAGAAAAATCAATCTAGATCTGAAAACTACAGAAGCACCCCATGCCAGTTCCACGCTTCGGGAGAAATAAATTATTGCTATGGCAACGGGTCTGCTATGCTACTCAGGACAGTAACTCGCAGATGTCATTGGACGCAAAAACTGGATTGATTTGTTTAATTTCCTTATGAGTTATCAGTATTTTTATCATGGGTAAAAAATGTAATAGTGAAAATACATGTTTTTCACTACACTGACATCAAAATGCATAAAATAATCACTTGTACATGTGCTACGTGCATCTTTTTAAAATTTACACTTGTGGTGTAAAAATACTGTATCTATTTAATGACACATGGTTTGTTGACATCGCCTAAGCGACGCGCGCGTGAGAACGTCAAAAGTATGTACCCTCGAAATCACATGACCCTCGGAAACACCTTACTGGACGATATACGTATAATCATCATCATGCGCAGGATCATGCAGGGTTTCAGCAGCAAATTAAAAAATAGTTTTCAAATTTCTGGCTTATATTGACTGACGACTAAGGAAAACTCTGGACAAACTTTGGTCATTAAGACATTAACCCATTGACACTTAAGCCGCCCCCCCCCCCTATATTTCTATAATGAGCGCTACTGCATAGTCAAATTGAAAGCCTGTGATGAGAGAGAAATCTGATCAACTTTGCCATAGACCTTCAGTCGCCTGAAAGCAAGCCGAAAACATCTGTAGTAGTCTTAAAGAATGATCATTGGCAGGTCAATAGAAGACTATTTTTGAAAATGTATTACTGTAAAGACTAGCTCAATTGCAGTCATTCCAAGGATACACTTTCAAAAAATTGTCTTGTCATGCTTGGCCTGCAAATGAACTTTCGCTTATTTTCTTGAGCATTAAAGGGTTAACTCCTAACACTGATGTCAAAATTTCAAATTTGCAAATTAAATTAAAAAAGTTGAACTGGTGTTAATTTTCAGCAAATTTGGTGGAAGATGTTGCTGTCGTAGAGTTTCTGCGATTGATGTTAAAATATTGACCTCAGAGTGGTTTATGGTATATGGACTTTTCCACTTTATCCGCCCATCATATGATGTCATAATCAACTACATACTTGATGTGTAGAATGACATCATAATCAATGATGTCATGAATGACGTAAATAAGTATGTCACGGACACATAATTGAAGACGGACTATGCGTTGTTGTATGAATTGTATGTATTTTCTATTTAATAAATATTCTGTTGAATATTTTGTAACTAATTTGACTGGGTGCTGTTGCTGCCTATGGCTTGTCTGTATAGTTTTCAGGAAATTGATAGTTGGGGTATTTGGGGAATGATCAATCCCAACACGGCAAAGTGTTGGTAGAGCTTAGCTAGAGGTGGCAGGGGCATGGCTAAAATTGGAAAGGTGAATTACATGTACATGTATATACATATATATATATATATATATATATATCTCAATTCACAAATTCATAGTGGTCAGTACTTAGCCAATTACCGTGTTGCATTGGTACATGCATGCACATACTATTTTGGCCCTTTAACACTCAAAACGGCAAAAACGGCCTCTGCAGTGATCCTGAGGAATGTCCATTTGCAAACCAAGAGAAGAATATTGAAAATAAAGCTAGAATGAATGTCTCGGTAGGAAATTTCCAAAAATAGTCTTCTCTCTTGGTCTGCAAATGGACACTTTATTAAAAAATATAAATTTGAGTGTTAACATGGCCCTTCGAAATTAAATTATGGCATGTTACTGGATCCACTCAATCTTCAGACAGTCCTGAACACAGTAGCTCACACAAAAGCTGCTGTCTTTTCCTGGTCCGCCGGGTCTCTACATGTACAAAGATGTATATATCAGTGTTTCTCATGTTATCTACATTTTGGAGGGCCCAGGTACCCCACCCTCTGAAAGTGGGGGTACCAAGCTGAAATTCAAGGGTTCTAAACTGAAAACCTGGTGTTCAAATGGAGGTTTTGTCTGGCATCACAGCTGTGTGAGGCCATGGTACAATACACCTTTTATTCTTAGAGTTTATTCTAAATTTTATCAGGGTATTTTTGTGCAAACAAATCTACAACCAATTAATATTTAATAATCATACAAGATTTTCAGGGGTCCCGTAAGATCCACTGTCACTACATTTGGGGGACCCAAGTTGCATTTTGGGAGTATATGCATGCCCTAAAAATTACCCTTATGCGAATCCCTGCTCTATAAGCAATGTTACCTTACAAGTAAGGGCTCTGAATATTACATGTGTTATCATTTAACCCTTTGATGGTCAAAACCTTAAGAAATTTGAAATTGTTGCTGCATTTGCTGACCAAGAGAAAGATATTTTGTAAATTTATTTCTAGAATGCTTCTGGAAGGCTTGCCAATTAACCCATTAATACCCAAATTTGTTCAAGAAAATTCAAATTTTGTGATAAAAAAATGTCCATTTGCAGACCAAGTGAAGACAATTTTTGAATATTTACCACTGGAATGACTGGATCGGTGTAACCAAGCCAGTCATTCCAGTGGTAAATTTTCAAAAATAGTCTGCTTGGAGACATGCAAATGGATATTTCTCAAAACCACTGTGGATGCCGTTTTTTGGCCGGATTACTGTTAAAGGTTTAAGTTTACACAATCTTACTGTAATTACATAATAATCACGGAATTACATTTTATATGTTTTCTCACCATCAGGAGGTGATCGCGGGTGTGGTGGTGGTAGAGAGCCGGAGCGATGTACAGCACCAAGGCATCACACTCGTCATGGAGGGATCTGTCGCCCTGCAGCTCAGCTCTAAAAGTGTTGGACTCTTTGAAGCATTTTATAATTCATTGAAAGTAAGCTAAAAGCGGATCTTTGTAAAACTTGTAGCGATACTTAGGTGTAGTTTCTGATTGTCTTAGCCCTTTAACACTGAAACATTTCAAGCTGGCTAGAACGGCGTAGAACTGCATTAATCAGGGATTCTCATAAGGGTCCTTATATACCCTTGCCAGTATATACCCTTAAAATGCAACTTGGAACCCCCAGAAGTATTTTCAGGTGTATGCTTGTTTTTATGTAGTAGACATTAGTGTTGGGAATTGGTACTATTTTTGTGATCGATGATTGGTTTTATATACTAACCGATGATCAATTAATGATTGATCATAACAGGTTCTCATTTTTTACCCATTTTCAATGCAGTAATTACAGCATGTTCAAGGATAATTACCTCTTTTAAACCAAGTCGCAGGCATGACAGATTCTTAATAATTTCAGAAATAAGCTGTTGCATATTTTGAAACTAATTTGACTGGAAACTGTTGCTGCCTTAGGCAGCAACAACTTCCAGTCAAATAAGTTTCAAAATATTCAACATGTTATTGGCATGTTTGATTTGAAATTAACATACTATTTCTGTGCTGAAAGAATTAATGTCTTAGACTAAGGAGTAATACGATACAGTTGTAACAATTAAATTATTATTCAATTTATTTGTTACAACTATATAGTATTACTCCTTAATCTAAGACATTAATTCTTTCAGGACTGAAATAGTATGTTAATTTCAAAGCAACCATACCAATAACATGTTGAATATTTTGAATCATATTTGACTGGAAGCTGTTGCTGCCTAAGGCAGCAACAGCTTCCAGTCAAATTAGTTTCAAAATAATCAACATATTATTTCTTAAATTATTTAGAATCTGTTATGCCTGCGACTTGGTTTGAAAGGGGTATGTATCCTTGAACATGCAGTAATTACTGCATTGAAAATGAGTAAAAATTGAGAACCTGTTATGATCAATCATTAATTGATTATCAGTTAGTAAATAAACCTACCTGTTATGATCAATCATTAATTGATTATCAGTTAGTAAATAAACCTAATCATTGGTCAGAAAAATAGTACCAATTCCCAGCTGGTTTAGTACAGTAGCTCATTCAGGTTAATTTCAAACCATGTCAGGATAACATGAGTGTCGTGTGTGTGCATGCGTGTGTGCGTGCATATGTGCATGCATGTGTACGCATATGTACACATGTTTATGTATGCCTGCATGTTTAGGTGCGCATGTGTTGGTGAATGTGTGTATGTATTTGTATGTGTACATACATGTACATGTAGATGTAGATGCATTCGTTAGAATCTAATTCTAGTGTGCAATTAATATTTTCAGCCTATTCAATTGTTGAACTATGCATTAGAGATCGCCAAGCCAGGACGTCTTCCATCCGGTAAAACAGAAATACCATTTGAGATTCCTCTAAAGGCAAAACCAAACAAAAGCCTCTATGAAACTTATCACGGCGTGTTCGTAAACATACAGGTTTGTGGTAGGGCTGTTTGATTATGGAAATAAATAATCGATTATGATGTCTGGAAAATAATCGGGTCATCGATTATATAATCTTGGAACTTTGGTAGTAGCAAGTACATAGTAGGGGAGGGTTGGCGAACGGGGGAGAGAGGAAAGTATTGCTTTCTTAATAATAATAATAATAATAATAATAATAATAATAATAATGATGATACAATGTAATAATAATAAATAAATAAAAATGCCCGATTTTGTATAAAAATAACAGAATACGCAATTTCCTAAATTGGTTCCTAGTTATGTTTAGTTTACCTCAACTAAATAGACCTACATGTATGAAAAGACTGCACGATGCTCAATAGGACAGGCTATATCAACAAGTCCTCTGATTGGCTGAATATGAGGAACAATCCATGTTCACTCGTTCTAATTGGACAATGGTCTTAAGAAACCGGCATGTATGCCCAGATTTTCAAGCCAGTAAAAAGTAAAATTTAATTTAACATTACAAAGATTAACTTTTAATTATATAAAGCTCACCCGTAGTGCCTATCTACGATGTTTCCCTATTTTTCAGCACTGGAAAATCATTTGACTGCGCGTGAAGCAACAGTTTTAAGTCAAATTAGTTACAAAATAATCGGCAAAATTTATGAAAATTTGGATCGATAGGTTTTAATTTACTACGAAGTCAATTTTGCTCATTTTTTTCGCGAAATGGCCATATTATTTTTATACTTATAAATTGTGCCCATCTACAACGTTTCCCTATGTCCCAGCATTAAAAAAAGTCGAATATTTTGAAAAGCATTTGACTGCAAGTTGTTGCTGCCTTAGGCAGTAACAGCTTTAAGTCAAATTGGTTCCAAAACAATCGTCAGAATTTGTGAAAATTCACATTTTGTGAATTTACTATGAAAAGCAGTTATTCCTTTTACAATTTATTCGCAAAATGGCCACCAACACTCCAGCCCACAGCCTTCAGAGGGGAATACATCTATTAAACAGTAGCAATCAGATGCTACCGATCACTGGTGTATCAAGATATTACTTATATAAACATTCACGCGCATGAACTATGACACGGGACGGGTTGGCTTGAACATCAGGAATAGATGTTTATAGAGTTACCTTGCTAGAGCTATCAAACCACCGACGCATTAGCTATATTACAAGATTACATGTAAACACTAAATTATGCCTGATTAGAATAAATAATTGATTTTTACTCGATTAAATCGATTTTTCAATTATTTTATTTTACACGCGATTATAAAATTGCCAGCAAAAATAATCGACTATCGATGAAATATTGATTAACCGAACAGGCCTGCTTTGTACGTGTAGCTACATGTACGCAATGTACATGTATATACATGTAGGCTTACACGATTATTGCTTTGAGTAATCTTGATCGATTATTTAAGAATAATTGTGATTACGCGATTAATCAGCTCGGGTACAAATTACTCAGTTATAACACCAAAGAGCATATCAATGACAAAAGCTGCAATGTTTTTTTTAGAAAAGTCCATTTGCAGGCCAATAGGAGACTACATGTACATGTAGTTTTGAAAATGTATCACAGGAATGCCTGGTCTTGAGCCAGTCATTCCAGTAATGGGTTTTCAAAAATATTATTCTGTGGTTCTGCAAATGGACATAGTTTCACTAAGCAAAATGCAAATTTTTGTGATCGATAGCATTAAAAAGTAATTACATGCAAAAGGAAGGATTTGAAACATGTTATGCGGTACAACTTAGTCAGGATTTTTTCGAATCATTCAATTCACCTTTCCAGAGTATGCACCCATCATATGATGTCATAATCATCTATGCAATGTTTAGAATGACATCATAATGGATGACGTCATGAATGATGTCGATAAATACGTCACGAACGCATATTTGAAGACGGTCTATGCGTTGTTGTATAAATTGTATGCCTATACTATTTAATAAATATTCTGTTGAATATTTTGAAACTAATTTGACTGGCACCCAGTCAAATTAGTTACAAAATATTCAACAGCTTCCCTGTATAGTTTTCAGGAAATTGATGGCTAGGGCATTCGGGGATCGATCAATCCCAACACGCCGAGGAGTGGGTGGAGCTTAGCTTGTGATGGGCGGGGCATAGCTAAAAATGGAAAGATCCATTATATAAATATTTACGATTTACGAAATACAAATGTAATCGCGATTTTTGATTTACATATAATCACGTAATCGCACGAGTCTACAATTTAACACATTCACATTTGACCCTTACCAAAAGTGTAAATATTTCACTAAATAACTTAGGTTTGAGGAAACTGCTTTCCCATTGTATGTCGATGTTCCCAAGCCCCTATTCCTTCCCACTTTATACCATATGGACGCTTTTTGGCGTCTTAGCGGACAAAAATAACCCATTTTCGTAGGCCATCAAACAGACGACAGAAAGGGTTAATGGAGACTGGTACCCGGCTCCAAACTTTCTGAAATAGTAATTCAATAGGGAATCGGGAACCAACGAACTATAGTGAACTATTCAGTGTTCGGCTTGTCATAGCGACTGCGCATGTTCAGTAAACCAACAAGCTGACTATAGTTAGCGAGTCGAACTTGACCAAGGTCGTCTTTTAATTTAATTTGAAAATCTAAACTTTGGGGGTCAGAGTGGTACATTGTAAGTGTTAAGGATGTTTATAAGTGATTGCACAACATTAATTAACCCTTTAAACCAGCAGATTTCTACAAAAATATTTCTCAAAGAAAATCATCTTTTGCAAAACCAAGAGAAGAGTATTTTTTTTAATTTATCACTAATGACTGGCTCGATCACCGAGCCAGTCATTCCAGTAATAAGGTTTCAAAAAAAATCCTCTTGGTCTACAAATGGGCATTTGTCAAACCCGACTCTTCTTAAACAGAAGAAAGCGTCAGGCATACATATATATAATAGCTAAGCACCAAGGTTTTTAGGATTTCCTTTGTTAAACCCGAGTTACATGTAATAACGCTTTCAAAATTATGTACATCTCAGATACAACAAATTATGTTCTTGAATGAGAGAACTAGTATTTTGAAACTAATTGATCTTGATGGTGTTGTTGCCTAATGCAGCAACAGTTTTCATACAAATTGGTTTCAAAATATTCAAAAATTTACTTGATGTTCACAGTTGAAGAAACATGTACATGTAATTTCCTTTTAACCATTTAATTTTCAAACCAACTAAGACCAGCATCTGCAGTTGTTCTTGAAGAATGTCCACTTACATGTACTATTTTTTGAAGATTTAATGCTGCAATGACTGGCTCAATAACCGAACCAGTCATTCCAGCATGTCCAGTAGTATATTTTCAAAAAATTGTCTTCACTAGACTACATGTAAAATTGAAATTTATTAAGTCTTGACAAGTAGATTATTAAGACAGTCATGATTATGGACATACAGGAACATGCTGTTAATATTTTGTCTTGTTTCAGTATTCTTTGAAAGTGGACATGAAACGCTCACTACTCAACAAAGACCTTCAAAAACAGTGTGAATTTATCATCGAATACAAGGTATGTAATGAGTACTAGTAACAAGAAATTATTGGTTTGATTGGCGTCTTTCACGTCCCTGATTCCAGGTCCTATTCACGCCATTCTAGGCTGGTTTTATTTCAGTCTAGTATTGGTAACTTCCCCAGCCTTTGCACTGGTACCCATTATACTCCTGGGTGGAGAGAGGCAACGAGGAGTGAAGATCATTGCCACTATGTTTCCAGCGATTGTGAGTTGGCCGAGCAGTGACGTGATCCCGGGGTCGCCGGTTTCACAGCCCTGCTCGTTACCGCCTCCTCTGGTGTACTAGTAACAGTGCTACAGGTTAGTTTGCATACAACTACTTATGACCACTCAGTGAAATTACATGATCAAATGCTGTGATTTGATTGGTCTACATCTAGATACTTTTTAATTCAGAATTGACTTCACAAGCTCATATTGACAAGTCAAGCATAAAATTTTACTCTCCTTCATTGGAAATATTGCTATCAATTCATCAAGTGATTCCTCCTCATCTATGAGTGTCTTAAAATTTTCTATTAGTTTCCTCACAGCTAACTAACTGTATTTGAGACCTCAGTTAGAATTGTGTGTCTTTCAAATGCTGGTGTATAGGTGCATGGCTCTGAGGAAAATATTCTCAAATTCTGAGATGGTTGCATGTATATGGGAACCTTTTGGAAAATTATATGATCTCTATATTATGTGGCAGTCTGTACCAAGTCACGAACCCCAAGCTTGGTTTGGGATCACAAGAATGGAGGTGTCCGGTTTTAGCTATGCCATGCCTACCCTTAGCTAAGCTCCAGCCACACTTCACAACATTGGGATCGATCGATCCCTGAGCTGTCTGACTATCAATTTCCAGAAAACTATACCGGTACAATGTAAGCTGTTGAATATTTTGAAACTAATTTAACTGGTGCTGTTGCTGCCTATGTCAGCAAGAGACGCCCAGTCAAATTAATTTCAAAATATTCAACAATAACTTTATTAACCATGTTAAATAGTGAAGACATACAATTCGTACAACAACGCCATCTACATCATTATGACGTCATCCTACACGTGACGTCATTGATTATGACGTCCTATAATTGGTGGATAAACTGGAAAGATCCATTACCCTCACCCCCACCCCTGGGCGCGAGTAGTCAGTAAAGTGCAAAGTGTTAAGATTCTAGAACTCCTGATTTTTGTGATTCCAATAACTAACATAAACATGACTGTTGATTTCAGTCCACAGAAGACCGAGCCAAGCAGAAAAATGTGCCATTTACCATATCACCCGAGACCCTTACTAACGTCAAGGAGGTATGTGGCAAGAGATGCCGGATATTGAGCTTGACAGTTTCGTGATATGTACTGCATAAAAATAGCAAAATGTCAATATTAATATATAGAAACTCAAGTTTTTGTACTGTTAAACATGTTAGATTTGAAATTTTTTAAATCAATCCTTCGAACATTGTGTTCTTCACTTTACTTTTATTTAAAGGCATATACACACCAGAATGCTTGAAAATAACACTGATAAAGATGTGTACTTTTAGAGTCTTAAATTGTGTAGTTCCTTGTAAGGGAACAAAAGAAATCGTAGTATTAAGCTTATTTCATTCAGTATTTAAATGAATATAATTTTTTTAGTTCTGGATTTGAATAAGGGATCCGTATCCGTAACCGGGCCTGTCACCGATGAATTCCCGATATCTAATTTTCAGGGCTACCATACCGGAAAACTGTTGAATATTTTGAAATTAATTTGACTGGAAGCTGTTGCTGCCTTAAGCAGCAACGGCTCCCAGTAAAATTGATTTCGAAATATTCAACAGAATGTTTTATATCGTAGTTTACTTTTTTGGAGATTTGTCATTGAGAGGTAATGGGCGGCTATAAATTTCCCAGCATAGATTAGAAAAGCAGATATTGTTCATGTGTATTTTCTTTTCATGGCTATTTTGTTCTCGGGTATTTTGTTCTCACGTATTTGACAAATGCATGCAGTAAGAGGTGCAGTGGCTGAGTGGTTAGGGAATTGAGCGTGTGTCGCGGAATCGATTCCCGGCCGGGCTGCTGCGTTGTGTCCCAGAACAAGGTACTTCACTCAGCATTGTTCGAGTACACCTATCTAGAATAGGTACCAGTGAGGGCAGTGTCGGCATACGGAATGTCGGCAAAAACAGCGCCTATAAACGGCATGCTCCCAAAGGGAGTTGAGATTGTGCAGGAATGAAAAATACGCAATAACCACTGGGTAAAGTTGTAAAGTCATCTGACCACGCAAGTTGAAGCAGACTATAAGACCATGACCTATACCTATATAATGCATTACATTCTTTTCTGATCGCAGAAACAAAACGTTCCAAAGTTTAAGATAAAAGGAAAGATTGACACGGCCTGTATCTGTATCACAAGACCACTCACTGGCGAGGTAATAATACAGGGAGTTTCAATTTCCTTAGCGCGTGTAAGGCAGGAATGTGTGCCAGTCAAATTACTTAAATTAGAAATGGTCAACTACTTTTCTGCCATGTCTGCATGCCTGACTTGGAATTGTGATTAGTTACGTTGTAAAAATATTTTTGAAAATTATAAAATAATTTGACTGGGAGCTGGGGATGGTTTAACCCTTTAGTGGTCAAGTCGGCCAAAACCAGCATATACAGGGGTCCTGGGAAATGTCAATTTCGCAGGCCAAGAGAAGAGCATTTTTGCAAATTTACCACTGGAATGACTGGGTCGATTATTGAGCCAGTCATTCCAGTGGCAAATTTTCAAAAATACTTCTCTTGGCCTGCGAAATTGACATTTTCTAAGAGAAAATTTAAATTTTCTTGAACAAATTTGACCATGAAAGGGTTAATAGAGGGTTCTGATCTGTCAATCAAAAGCATCTGATGTCATAAGCAAATTACGTCACATATTAGCTGACGTCGCAATAAAAATAGCGTAACTGCGTCACGAAGAGAATGATTTGTATGTCTTTGATGAATTTACAATTTAATAAACATTCAGTCGAATATTTTGCCATCGGCAGCAACTACCCCCAGTCAAATTAGTTTCAAAATATTCAACTATTTACCTGTGTACATATATTTATCTTGAAAATTTAATTATTGAAATTCACATTTCAGAGTTTTCAAATCAATTCCAACCCAATAAAAAGTGGGCGGAGCTTAGGTAGAGAGGGATGGGGCATAGCTACATAGAAATGGATCTTTCTATCGAGATACATGCACTGAAATGTATTATACATGTAGCTTACTCAGTGTGAAACGCTTTACAGAGTTTATCATGGCATCTAAATTTTGGAGGTCCCAAAGGACCCATACCTAAAAATCTAGTGGTCGCAACCTGAAATCTTGGAGTCCCAAAGTCAAGATTGTGTCTCCTATGCAGTTTTTCTCATCCATGCTAAAATTAGAGTACCATGGGCTCAGAGCTATGGATTATGGATGTTCAATGCTAGATTTTGTGGGTACGTTTGTGCGAAAATCTATAAAACTAATTAACATTTAATTATCATATACAGGATTTTTCATGGGTCCAGTGGGACCTGCTGCCACGATTTTGGGGGTCGCAAGTTGCATTTTGGGAGTCTACCATCTATTCCCTTAAAAGGACCCCTATGAGAAACCCTGGATTAGTTTACACAATTTTTTTCACATTTCGAAATACGATCTGCTGTTTATGATCCTTAATGGTTAATAGTCCATCAAGTTGTATGTCTTTATTATTTAATAAACATTGTGCTGAATATTTTGAAACTAATTTAACTGGATGCTCATTGCTGCACCTAGTCAAATTAGTTTCAAACAGCTTACCTGTAGTTTTCTGGAAATTGAGATTTAGGGAGTACAGGGATCGATCGATCCCAACACAAGTAACGCATATGTGGGGCTTAGCTAGAGGTGGGCGGGGAATAGCTAAAACTGGATCCTTCCATTAACCCTTTAACCATCATATTGGCCAAAAACAGCCTCTGTAGTTGTCTTGAGAAATGTCCATTTGCAGACCAAGAGAAGACTATTTTTGAAAATTTACCACTGGAATGACTGGCTCGATAATCGAGCCAGTCATTCCAGTCGTAAATTTTCAAAATCCGTCTTCTCTTGGCCTGCAAATGGACATTTTCTGAGAAAATTTAAATTTTCTTGAACAAATTTGAGCGTTAAAGTGTTAAATAACTGATTAAATTAAGTTGAAGCTATTTCCGAAAAAGTTGGTCCCGATCCCAGGATGATTCATAATAAGGAAAAATTAGTTACCTCTCCGGGATGTAGAAATGCTGTCACGTGACTCCACAAGAACTGACCAGAGTGACGTTGCCAGCGACCGTCAGTTAGTGGTGAAGAAGTGACCGAGATGGTCACGAAAGCTATGTTCAAACAATTTCTTACATCCCGGAGAGGTAACAAATTTTTCCGTATTATATAATTTGAAGCTATTCAACAGAATATATTTGTTTTGTTGATATCAAAGTATTTGTTATACTTTCTCTGTATGGCAGAAATGCTTCTAAAGATAACGCACATGTGCTATATTTTCAGCTAACGGTGGAGTCCTGTGATGCGGTAATTAAGTCTATAGAACTTCAGCTCGTCAGGGTCGAGACATGTGGCTGCGCCGAGGGCTATGCAAAAGATGGTATGTTGGGTCGTGTATTCTTAAATTACCTTTTGTGACATTTATACATGTAACGTTCTTAGTTGTGGGTAGCAGCTCAAGAAACTTCCATGTCCAGCCAGGCGGTCAGTCAGGCAGTCATCAGCCAGACAATTGGTCAGTCAGTCAGGCAGTCAGTCAGTCAGTCAGTCAGCCAGCCAGCCAGTCACAAAAGCTTGTTTCAGGCTCTCATTTCAAGAGTGTTTCGTATACGGTAATCAAACTTGGTTAATGGCTAATAACTGAGCCAGTCATTCCAGGGGTAAACTTTCAAAAATAGTCTTCTCTTGGAAATTTTCTTGGTGTTGTGGGTTAAAGGGTTAACACTAATATCAGTCAAAATCAACTTCTGCGGGGGTCTTGTGAAATTTCACTTTTCTCATAGAAAATGTCCATTTGCAACCCAAGAGAAGACTTTTTGAAAATTTACCACTGAAATGACTGGCTCGGTTATCGAGCCAGTCATTTCAGTGATAAATTTTCAAAAATAATCCTCTCTTCGTCTGCAAATGGACATTTCTCACGACCAATGCAGCAGTCGATTTTGGCTGATATGAGTGTTAAATGGTTAATCAGCCCACGGACTAACATACATACCTTAAACCTTTAACCATTGAATTTGTTCAAGAAAATTTCAATTTTTCTCATAGAAAATATCCATTTGCTGCCAAAGAGAAGACTATTTTTGAAAGTTTACCACTGGAATGACTGGCGCGGTTATCGAGCCAGTCATTCCAGTGATCAATTTTCAAAAATAGTCTTCTCTTGGTCTGCAAATGGACATTTTCTATGAGAAAATTGAAATTTTCTTGAACGAATTCAATGGTTAAAGGTTTAAGGTATGTATGTTAGTCCGTGGGCTGTAGGGGCCCCCCTGGATACCCCCCCCCCCCTAATTGACGAAACTATATTTTTCTAACAGCTTTTGATGTCCGCTTTAAGATTATGTATGTTAACATGTGATAAACTGGGACTCGATATGGTTTTTGATGGGTTATATTATAGCTAATACCCACAGTGAAGCAGACCATATTAAGGGGTAGGGGTATTAAAAACTGAGATATCTTTTGATAGAATCATTGTAGATTAGTGATCGAACACTCAAAATGTTGCTTATAGTATCCTGTACGATTACATATGGTTTACATGCAAATCAGTTTTATAATGAGGTCGACAGAGGTCAAAAGGTCACAAATCTTCGCCACAGCTTAAAATCTGGCAACTATATGTTGCTATCACTGA
The DNA here is from genome assembly GCA_034401795.1 of Chaetoderma sp. LZ-2023a. Lineage (NCBI taxonomy): Eukaryota > Metazoa > Mollusca > Caudofoveata > Chaetodermatida > Chaetodermatidae > Chaetoderma > Chaetoderma sp. LZ-2023a. Next base: position 24,576,618 of record CM067361.1, on the reverse strand, counting down.
CCAAGCACCAGTAAAGGAACATTCTAGTTTTAACAGCTTAAGATTGATTAAAAGGCACCATTTGACAAATATAATGAGTACAAGTTTACTCATTTAATAGGCTATTGTTACTATGACAACTGACAGCATAGCCAATTTTTGAGAATCGATGAAAAATGCATTCATTGTAAATTAATTAAGTAGATTTTGATAGAATCATTGTAGATTGGTGATAGACCACTCAAAATGTTGAGCAGAAATACAGTTCCACTGACGAAGATGGTGAAAATGAAGAAGACTCGGCAGATAATAGTGACAGTGACGAATTAAGAGGAGTTCAAATATATTTAGCAGATTTATAGTCGGTGGCTAAAACAAGCAACAATAAAAACATTTTGAATGCGCTTTTATTGCTCTACACAATTTCATTCGATGATACATGTATGCTCATTTCAAGTTTAGTTTACAGTGATTGCATTTTTCATCGATTCCCAAAAATTGGCTATGCTGTCAGTTGTCATAGTAACAAAATTCTATTAAATGAGTAAACCTTTACTCATTATATTTGTCAAATGGTGCCTTTTAATCAATCTTAAGCTGATAAAGCTAGAATGTTCCTTTACGGGTGCTTGGTCACATTTACATGCAAATAGACATTCTATCTACCTTGTTCAATAAATGTACAATTTATCCAATTTGATACTCAGGTAAAATTAATTGAATCTGGCACATGGACACATTGTATGTATTTAGCTTTGGGAATTAGCCATCATTTGAGATACTAAGCCAGAGCTAACAGGGTCGTTCCAATTTCAAGGCAACCGTAGTCAATAAGGGTTGAAAAATTTGGATAACCTTAAAATATGTTACATGGTCATTACGCCGACTAAACTATCATAGTATTTGCCTTTCACCGATGAAATCGCTTTAACATCTATCACAATTTCTATGATCTGTCATAAAGGAAAGCTGGTGGATATTTTGAAAATAATTTTACTGTCATGACTTGAAGCCATCGTCTGTCTGCATTTAAAGGTGTATATTGACAACAGAATACTTGAAAATAAAATGGTTAAAATTTTATACTCTTAGATGCTTAAACTGTGCCCCTCAATGTAATGAAACAAAATAAATCTTAGCATATGATAATTCCGTTACGTATAAATTAATATAATTTTTAAGTTGTCAAATTGAAATAGAGGTACGAGTCCCTAATTCAAATTCACAACTACATGTAAACCTACGACATTTATTTAAATGAAATCATTATATGTTAAGATTTATTTTGCTTCGTTACATGAAGGTACACAATTTAAGCCTCTAAAAGTATTTAATTTCAACAATTTAATTTTCAAGCATTTTGGTGTGGATTTACACCTTTAAATGAGATAAAAATGGTATAAATACAGTATAAAATGTAGCTCAGAAATAACTTATAGTATTTACAAAACAAGATAAAACATACTGTTGAATATTTTGGACTTAATTTGATTGGAAACCATAGCTGGCTTCCACTTAATTTAAGTCCAAAATATTTATCAAAAATTTCTTATTTCGTCTTCAAAAGTACACATATGTACAAACTGACATGTTTTTGTTTTAGAAACGAGGAACATTATTTCCGAGTTGTACTGCAGTTTGTTTTATTCAGCTGACTTGCTCACGCTCTAATTCTCTCTCCGTAGCGACTGAAATACAGAATATCCAGGTTGCCGATGGCGATGTTTGCCGCGGCCTATCCATTCCAATCCATATGATATTTCCACGGCTGTTCACATGTCCCACCCTCGTCACAAATAACTTCAAAGTGGGTGAGTACACTTTAACCCTTTACTGGTTTAATTTGGTCAAGAAAATTAAAAATATTTCCTTATTGAATATCCATCTGCAGGTGAAGAGAAGAGTATTTTTGAAAATTTATCACTGGAATTATCGAGCCATCCATTCTAGTGGTAAATTTTCAAAAATACTCTTCTCTACCTGCAGGTGGACATTCCTGACGACTACTGCAGAGGCCGGTTTTGGCCGGCTTGACGATTAAAGGGTTAAATATATATAACACTGTTAACAGGTTAATTCTCTATGCCTGTGTTGGGATCGATCGATCCCTGAGCTCCCTGACTATCAATTTCAAGAAAACTATACAGGTAAGCTGTTGAATATTTTGAAACTAATTTGACTTGGTGCTGTTGCTGCCTAAATATGACAGTGCAGTAACAGCGCCCAGTAAAATTGGTTTCAAAATATTCAACAGCATGTTTATTAAATAGTAAAGATATACAATTTGTACAACAACGCATTAGTCTGTCACCAATTGACGAACTTAGTTACGTCATTGATTATGGAAAGGTCCATTGGCAAGCCAGCAGAAAGTGGCTTGCCTCTGTAGTCGCGTGGAAGTATACAATACCTGTATAGAAGAATATTTTAGAAAACATTCCCATGGAATGACTGGCTCTGTCAAAATATACAAATACAATGTCAGGGGAGATAACCATGAATATGGACAGCTTAAGCCAGGATAAATTCCAAGTTAGCTCCCCATGACAAACTTTAACCCTTTCATGGCGAAACTGATCAAACCCAGACTCTGTAGTGGTCTTGAGAAATGTCCATTTTCAGGCCAAGAGAAGACTATTTTTGAAATTTTACCACTGAAATGGCTCAATAACCAAGCCAGTCATTCCAGTGGTACATTTTTTAAAATGGTATCTTGATCTGCAAATGGAGATTCAATGCATGTGTTTAATATTCTTGACCCATTTTGTGCATGAATGGGTTAATTTTTCAAAAGATTCTCTACTTTACTCTGTATTTTGATCCTTTTAACATCCAAGATTAGTCACCATAACCAGAATGGATCTTTCCAGTTTATCCATCCATCATACGACATCATAATCAACTACGTCACATGTAGGATGACATCATGAATGACGTAGATAAGTACATCACAAACACATAATTGGTAATGGACTAAACGTTGTTGTACAAATTGTATGGCTTTACTATTTAATAAAGATGCTGTTAAATATTTTGAAACCAATTTGACTGGGTGCTGTTGCTGCCATAGGCAGCAAGTGAACCCAGTCAAATTATTTTCATAATATTCAACATCTTACAATGTACCAGTATAGTTTTCTGGAAATTGATAGTCAGGGAGTTCAGCGAGCGATCGATCCCAACACGAGCGAGGTGTCGGTGGAGTTTAGCTAAAGGTGGGAGGGGCATAACTAAAACTGTAAAGGTCCACTCTTGCTTTTGCTTAGCAAATCTGCATAATTTGCAGGTCAAACAGTTATTCAATACAGTGGTAATACTTTTTATACCCCGCCAACAAAATTGGCGGGGTATTATGTATGTATGTAAATATTATGTAATGGCAGCTTTGAAACCGAGGGTGGTTTGGACGACGTTTGGTGAGGAAACCTATAGAAACGTATGATGATCCGAAATCGAAGATGGCCGCCAGCCACTGATGGCCATCTTGCAAATTGGTTTCCGGACGATAACTCCTTGACCATTTAACAGATCGCTTTATCACTTCATAGGATAACTGACTTGTCTGGGTCTGAGGAAGAAATAAATATTTTCTGATAGCTCTCATTCATTGGTTTGTCATCATAGCGGGGTATTATGCACCGTTTGCGGAGCTCTTGTTAAAATAATCTCTTGGCCTCCAAATGACCACTGCATAGACGACTTTCGGCTGACTTGACCAATCCGTGTTAAAACATTGAAGTCAAATATGTATTATATGACCAGTAAATTGCTACTTTACATGCTTTATACTAAATCAATGTTGTATATTTTATCTTTCAGAGTTCGAGATAAATGTCGTAGTTGTGTTTCACGACGACCATTTGGTAACTGAAAACTTTCCAATCAAACTGACGAGATTTTGAAGGCAGGACTTCCAGCATTATATTAAATAGGCAGTACATGTGCAATATTGAGGAAACTCCTAAATGCATGTCATATGATAGATAGAGAGGGGGAGGGTGGGGGGGGGAGATCGAGAGAGATGGGAGTTGGGGGGGGGGGGGGGGTTGGAAGGGCCTGGTGAGGATGTTCCACATAAGCTACAAATTGTGCTAGCTGTGTTGGTAAAAGCTGGTATTAGAATTCAAAGATAGTACCGTTTAGAAGTAATCTTAGTGATGTTTGCAGGTCAGAAAAATTACACGTTCCTGCGGTCCGGGGCAAACACTTTTTACTGTAGGGCAACCAACCTTTAACACACTGGTTGCCCCGGGGGATACCTAGATAATGTGTTATTTTCAGGGCCTGCATAAGCACTCATGGTGAATATTTATTTAGTCTATTAACCCTTTAACACTCAAATTTGTTCAAGAAAATTTCAATTTTCTCATAGAAAAATGTCCATTTGCAGACCAAGAAAAGAAAATGTTTGAAAATTTACCATTAGAATGACTGGCTCGGATATCGAGCCAGTCATTCCAGTGGTAAATTTTCAAAAATACACTTCTCTTGGTCTGCAAATGGGCATTTCTCAAGACCACTGCAGACACCATTTTTTTTTGGCTGATATGAGTGTTAAAGGGTTAAATGGTCGAGTTGGTATTCACAAGGATTCTGTTGTCTGTATATCTTACAACAGAATTAAATTTACAGAAATTGGGCAACCTGGAAATACAGTCGGGCAACCTAATTTAAATGGCGTACTTGCGTACAGTACACCTCAGAAATAACATGACATGTTTCCAAAACAGAAACATGTTAGACTAGTATAATTTTGAACACGAGGTAAGAAATGTTCTGTTGAATATTTTGAACATAATTGGATTTGATGACAAATGTTGCTGTCTTAGGAAATCCAATTATGTTCAAAATATTTAACAACAGTACGTTTTATTTTGTCGTGGAAACACGTTGCCCTTTTCACTGATGTATTCCCCATATCTCCTTTTCAAGGAAACTGTACAGGTAAACTGTTTCATATTTTGAAATTAATTTAACTGGAAGCAGTTGCTGCCTTCTAAGGATCCCAGTGAAATTAGTTTCAAAATATGCAGCCTTCCTGTATAATTCACCTTTCCAGAGTCATGACATCATAATCAGCTAAGCGGCGTGTAGGATTACGTCATAATCATTACGTCATAGATGATTTTATACGGCCCGTCTTGAACTCTTAATAGTCCGACACGTACGAATTGTATGTCTACTATTTAGTCCCACGCGTACAAATTGTACGTCTCTACTATTTAATAAACACGCTGTTGAATATTTTGAAACTAATTTAACTGGGCGCTGTTGCTGACATAGGCAGCAACAGCACCCAGTCAAATTAGTTTCAAAATATTCAGCAGTTTACCTGTATAGCTTTCTAGTAATTGATAGTCAGGGAGTTCAGAGATCGATCGATCCCAACACAAGCGAGGTGCAGGTGGGACTTAGATGGAGATGGGCGGGGCATACACATGTAGCTAAAACTGGAAAGGTCAATGATCTTGCAATTGAGACGCTGACATTTGTTAAAGGTTAAAGTGCTAAGTATGAAATTTCGCTTCCAAGTCAAGAAACTGGCAATGGATGTGTCCAATCTGTCAGCCAATTATAATGACATCATTATCAGTTACATCACATGTATTTTTAAACTAAGTTAACATCCCCCCCCCCCCTAGTCAAATTAGTTTCAAAATATTCAACAGTTTAGCTGTACATATAGTTACCATGAATTTGGGATTTTGAAAATTCAGAATTCAAAGAAATAAATCGATCCCAAAACAGGCAAAGCATGGATGGGCAGAGCTTAGATCAGAGATTGGCGGAGCTTAGATCAGAGATGGGCGGAGCTTAGATCAGGGATGGGTGGAGCTTAGATCAGGGATGGGTGGAGCTTAGATCAGAGATGGGCGATGCTTAGATCAGGGATGGGTGGAGCTTAGATCAGGGATGGGTGGAGCTTAGATCAGACATGGGCGATGCTTAGATCAGGGATGGGTGGGGCTTAGATCAGAGATGGGCGATTCTTAGATCAGAGATGGGTGGAGCTTAGATCAGAGATGGGCGGGCTTAGATCAGAGATGGGAAGAGCTTAGATCAGAGATAAGCGGAACTTAGATCAGAGATGGGCAGAGCTTAGATCAGAGATGGGCGGAGTTTAGATCAGAGATGGGTGGGGCATAGCTAAAAATGCAAACATCCATATGTTTACTGTCATATCCAGCAGAAAAATTTGAAAATGAAAATCTGTCAAGATCAATATTAAAGGCCCATATTCACTCCAAATGCTTAAAAATAAAATTGTCAAAACCTGTGTACGAAACGAAATATGATGATTTTGTCACGTATAAATTAATATAATTTTTTTGTGAAGTTGAATTAGGTACATGTATCTACGTGTGTCTAATTCAATTTCACAACTTAAAACCATATATTAATTTTTTACGGAATGAAACCATCATAGGTTAAGATTTATCTTGTTTCATTACATTGTAATATTTATGTACCTTATGTATCTTATACATGTAAGATAAGTCTTTAAAAGTAGATAATTTTAACACTTATTTTCAAGCATTTGGTGGGAATGGTGGGTCTTTAATTTACACAATCATATAATTTAAATGTGAATTTAGCAGGTACCGATCTACCCAAATCTAATCAAATGCTAGTAAAATTTTAATCTGGCTAATGAAAAGAAGAATTGGCTAATCATTGGATAATGATTAAAATTAATTTAATTTTCTTGATTGGCAGATATCCTGTTCTTCTTTTCTTCTTTTCGTTCGCTGATCATACCGCCAGTCCTGTAAGTGACTATCGACATGATCATAAGCGTTAAGTGCGTGGATCCATGGTTTATTAGAGTGCGCCGTGCGGCCTGGAACCTCCGTCTTCAGCACTCGAGGTTTCTGTCAGGGTTACCTCACCCTTACCTCCTTTAGTCGCCTCTTACGACACGCAGAGGATACGGAAGGTGTATTCTAAGCCCCACCTACAGGGCGAGCAGATATCCTGACTAATTCCAGCATTTCAATTGTAAAGCAAAAATTCTTGTTTAAGTTGCTCAATATTTTGAAACTAATATGACTGAAAGCTAGCAACAGCTTACAGTCAAATTAGTTTCAAAATATTCAACACCTTTCTTAATACTAAGACTATTGTATCTGGACTGTAAAATTGATAGTATTAACTGATGATACTGCAAACAGTCATTAGTGACATTGAAGTAAAGATGTGGCTAAAATATCTACTATTTGTCTAACAAAAATGGTATTGGGCTAATTTATTGGCTAGACCATTGCAAAAGCCAGATCTATCCCTGATTTAGTGATATTTCCGATTAGTGCCATATATAATTATATTGTGACAATACAATATGTGTATATATTATTTTGTATATATTGTACAATACTGTTACAGAAATTAATCCATATAATAAATTAATTATAAGTATTTATATAAGCTTCTGTGTTCTTTATTAGCCTCACAACAAAGTTCTTAGGGACGATTGCAATGGAGGAATCCAGTTTTAGCAATGCCCCTCCCATCTTTAGCTAAGCTCCATCCACGCCTTCGCCCGTGTTGGGATCTATTGATTCTGAACTCGCTGACTATCAATCTCCAGATAACTATACAAGATGTTGAATATTTTGAAACTAATTCGACTTGACGGTATTGCTGCCTATAAACAACATGTTTATTAAATTGTAAAGACATACATTTCGTACAACGATGCTTAGTCCATCATCAATTATGTGTCTGCGATGAACCTATCGACGTCCTTCGTAACGTCATTGATTATGACGTCATCCTACACGTCATGTAGTTGATTATGTCATATGATGGATGGCTAAACTGGAAAGGTCCATTATACTGACCGTCAGTCCAACGCTATTTAACTCAAGTTCCACTGTAGGGATCATAGCCAAACTTGAGATGTTGCCCTTGGGTTCGTCTGGATTTGCGAATCAAAGGGGTTATAGATCAACGTAATGGATAGGGGGTGGGTGGGTGAGTCTCAAAATGGAGGGGATCCGATTTCTCACTCGAGTATCTGATGTCATAATCAATTACGTCACATGTTAGCTGACATCACAATCAAAGTGAGGTAAAGCTGTCATGAAAATGGAAAAGATTGTCACAAAATTGTACGGACATAGCTAGAAAGGGTGGGGGGGGGGGGGTCATAGCTAGAAAGGGGAGTGGCATAACCAGAAATGAGCTGGTCATAGCTAGAAATGGGAGGGGCATATCTAGAAATCAGTCGGGTATAGCTAGAAATGGATGGGACATACTAGAAATGGGAGGGTCATAGCTAGAAATGGGTCATAGCTAGAAATGGGAGGGTCATAGCTGGAAAGAGTGGGGTATAGCTAGAGATGGATGGGACATAGAAGTGGGGAGGGTCATAGCTAGAAATGAGTGGGGCATAGCTAGAAATGGGAGGGGCATAGCTAGGAATGGGTGGGTCATAGCTAGAAATGAGCAGAGCATAGCTAGAAAGCGGTGGGGCCTAGTTAGGAATGGGTGGGTCATGGCTAGAAATAGTGGAGCATAGCTAGAGATGGGTGCAGCATAGCTAGAAATGGGTGGGGCATGGTTAGAAATGAATGGGGCATGGCCAGAAATGGGCGGGTCATAGCTAGAAATGGTCGGGTCATAGATAGAAATGGGTGGGGCATAGCTAGAAATGGGTGTGGCATAGCTAGAAATGGCTGGGGAATAGCTAGAAATGGATGGGCATAGCTACACATGGGCGGGGCATAGCTAGAAATGGATGGGGCATAGCTACAAATGGGTAGGGCATAGCCACAAATGGGCAGAGCAAGAAGAGGACAAGCGTCAGCTTTCCACGTTATATCTTAACCAAATACTCGTAAAAAATTTGGCAGATGCCAATACAAAGGAGCTCGCAAATGCAATGATCCTACCCTCCATAATTTACCAACCCATGGCCAAGAGAATCTTTCTTACAGCATCATACAGATCTTAAGAGGAGAACCAGATGATGACACAAACACTCCCATCAGGAGGAACAAAGAAGCATATTGGATCCACAAACTCCGCACAATGGCACCATTAAGGCATCAACCATATTGGTTAAATGGTCCGACACCTGCCACACACACCCCCACACCCATGTCAGTAACTACCCATATAAGTATCTTGAAATCCGGATTCTGTGAATTCAGTGTTCAATGTATATAAATGGATTTCAGGATATGTAAAATGTTGGTGGAGATTAGCAAAAATGGGGGCCACAGTTGGAAATAAATCACTATTGTATCTTTAATTCCTGTTTATTCCGGTTTCTTTTGAACAAACTTTAATCTCTATGCCTGAAGAATGCGCCCCGCCAAATATAATTGAAATCGGCCCGGTGGTTCTTGAGATGTCATTTAAAGCAAAAGTTGACAGATGGACAGACGACGGCATAAGCTCACTTGGCCTTTCACGCCAGTTGAGCTAATAGTAATCAAACTATCTACATGAACCAGTAAAAAACAAATAAATCGAGAAACTTCGAAAGAAGCACCTAAATACCATTTATGTCACTTGGGCGAGAACCAATTAGTGACCTTTGCTCTCTGGTTTATGTAGGTGAATAAACAATATCCACAAGACAATCTTATGATCTCAGTTCTATTTGCGCTACACTAACTAGCCACAGGTAAAATAGTTATTTTTAAAAAAATTTGACTGAAAGCAGTTGTTTCCACTGACAGGGCCTACTTTCAGTCACCCGAATTTCAAAATATTCAGTAGGTTCATGTTACGACCTTGGAAACCGTGGCAGTGTATTTTGAAAATATGTTGATGGAAACCCGTTGTTGTCCCCAGAAATGTTCAATCATATTTTCAAAATGATCAACAGTGAATTAAAAGCAACAACATTATAATCTCTCGGCATGCACATATAGAGAATATTATTCATATCTCCTACGAAACTATATTCAGGCCTGCTTTCATTATATTAAGGTACCTGCACAAGCAGTTGACACACGGCGTAGCGCGAAGCACCAGCAATGTCCCTAATCCTCCCATCTTTAGCTAAGCGCCACCCACACTCTGACTGTGTTGGGATCGAGCGATCCCTGAACTCCATGCACAACGCCCAGTCAAATTAGTTTCAAAGTATTCAACAGCAAGTTTCTTAAATAGGGCCATCCTTAAAAGGTTTTTGGGTTGTCCTCTCCCGACCCTGGTGGTTGGAATAGGGTAGGTACCGTAGTCGGGAAATTCTTTTTTTTTACCAGCCGAAATATAACTTTGCAAAATTTAATTTAAAGAACAAAACTTGAAGTTTTTTATTTGAACTTGAAACAGAAGCTATAAAACAAACACTTTATCTGAGCCCATTTTGATGAAAGAAGTCAATTAAGTCCCCAAAGGACTTAAATTTGAAAATAAAAATATTTCTTCACAGGAAACTACAAAAAAAGATTTTGAGTCAGCAGGTTTTTTAGGGTCAGTCGGGAGAGGACAACCAAACTATTATTTATGGATGAAGAATTTATAACGTCGGATGGGGAATGGAGGGTAGGGGGACAGTCTACTGGCTAAGGGCTCTTTAACCATATCGCTGGTGCCTAGAGACTCCAGGGTGTGGAGATTATATATCCTGTATGCTTCCTCCTCTTCATCTCCTAATTGGAGTGTTTATGTTTGCACATGTGTACCCTCTTAGAACCTGGCTAATGAAGTAAGAAGCATGCTCCATCCCAAGATTTGTTAGTGCCATATTTGGGAGGGGGGGGGGGGGGGGGGGAACGAGATACCTATCACCCCCCCCCCCCCACCCCTTCTCATGCTACTTCTGTGAGAAGAATTTGCAATGAAGTCGAGTGAAGGAAATCTCTGGTTGGAGATGGTCTGTATTGGCTGATTAATTCACCTTTCCAGAGTATCCACCCATCATCTGACCTCGTATGATGTCATAATCATCTCAGTGCGTGTATGATGACGTCACAATCATTACGTCACAAAGGGTTGCATATCGACCGCCACCAAATCTCAAATACTCTGACACGTTTTATGAATTGTGTCTTTATAATTCTTTGCTATTTAATATACATGCTGTTGAATATTTTGAAACTAATTTGACTGGAAGCTGTTGCTGCCTTAGGCAGCAACAGCACCCAGTCAAATTAGTTTTAAAATATTCAACAGCTTACCTGTATAGTTTTCTTGAAACAGATAGTCAGGGAGTTCAGAGATCGATCCGAACATGAGTGAGGTGTGGGTGGAGCTTAGCTAGTGATGGCCGGGGCATAGCTAAAAACGGAAAGGCCCATGTAAACTGGTAAAACGTGATAAGCTGTGTGGTGACTGTCATACTATTTATCATAAAGCCACTCACCCCTACCACTAATTCCAATTATACCAAAATGGAACACACTGCGTATATGCACATACATGTGCAAAACAATGGCACATCCAAGCCATTTACCCTTCATATGCTGACACTCATCAGTGGTAGGGGCCCTACATACTGGGTCCAGCTAAGATCAATCAGTGAGCATGCGCACGCACATGCTTAGTAGCAGGAACCCTGAATCAAGGATCCCCGGCTAATCAAGGGTCGCCAGCTAAGAAGAATCAGTGAGCATGCGCACGCACATTCCCAGTAGCAGGGACCCTGAATCAAGGATCCTTGGCTAATCAAGGGTCCCAGTTAAGAAGAATCAGTGAGCATGTGCGTGCACATGCTCAGTGGTAGGTACCCTTGGCGGGTCCCGTGGCCTATAAATACATGTATAAGGCACTGTACCAGTGTCAGGCATCCAACTTTCGTCCTCCAATGGAAGACAAGCGTCAGGTACACTTCAGCGACGTGGCTCATCACGTTTACCAGTTATTATTTAGGGATGGTCTAGTAGACATACAATTCGTACAACAACGCTTAGTGCGTCATCATTAAGAATTTGTGACAAACTTAGCTATGTCATTCATGATGTAATTGATTATGACATCATCATACACGTCACGTAGTTGATTATGATGTGATATGATTGATGGATAAACTGGACTCCTCCATTACATGCATCAGCAGTCAAATGTTTAACCCTTTAATGTCTAAATTTGGTCAAGAAAATCTAAATATTTCCTTATTGAATGTCCATTTGTAGGCCAAGAGAAGTTTTTTGAAAATTTACCACCGGAATGGCTGGCTCGGTTATCGAGCCAGTCATTACAGTGGTAAATTTTCAAAAAATTGTATTCTCTTGGCCTGCACATTGACATTCTTCAAGATCTGTGCAGAGGCCAGTTTTGGCCAACTTCGTCATGAAAGGGTTAATTAAACCCTCAAATAAATTAATATAATTTTTTAAGCTGTAAAATTGAAAGTGACACAAGTCCCTACCTCATATTCACAACTGAAAAAATTATATTAATTTATACATAATGAAATCATTGTATGTTAAAATTTATTTCGTTTCATTACATGTAGACCCACAGTATAAGCTTCTAAAAGGACAGAATTTAAACAATTTTATTTTCAGTCATTTTGGTGTGAATATGCACCTTTAATATTGTATGAAATTACCAATAAACACCATTTGATAGTTCCCTTTTCCATACCTTTAATGAACTAGTATGCATTTATTGCTTCTGTCAATTTTGAGATTATTAGAAAAATTACTGTTTTCGTTGTTTCACCAACAAAATCCCTGAAAAAATACATTCTTTACGACATAAAACGGCTTCCAGTCACATTAATTTCAAAATATTCAACAGTTTTCTTGTACGGTCGCTTTGAAAATGAGATACTGGGAGTTCATCGGTGAAATACTTAAAGTTCAAATTTGCTCCAAAAAGTACAACTTTCTTTATTGTCCCTAATTTGCAAGTGAAGAGAATTTGTTTTAATTTACCACTGCAATGACTGGCTCGATTATCCCACGGTAAATTTGCAGAGTTCGCATAACCTGTATTGGGAAATCTATCAAGATGACTGTAGAAACCATTTTAACCAGCATTACCACTAAAGATTTGGTCATATCTCACTTTATACAAGTAATCAACCTCATACATGTACCAGGAATGCATATAGGGAGGGGTGGAGGGGGGGGGGGGGGGGGGGGGCAGGGAGAGGGAGGGAGGAGGCAGGGCGAACAAACATAAGTGGACACATGCTACTCATTACCCTTTACCAGTGAAAGAATAAAAACCCAATATTATCATCAATAACAAGCGTATATTTAGTCATAACTTATACTTAATCATAACATCTACCAGGCAATAACTTACTAACAAGGCAATGAAGCTAACATCAGTCACCTACATGTATAACGATAATGCACAACAAATATATTTATGACAGGCCCATTGTATAATGTGTATTACTATTAGTAGTATTAGTTGAATATAATAAAAAAGATCACACTTAAATATAACGTTGTTCCTATTATCAGGTTAAACTTTTCATGGCGAAATCGGACAAAACTGGCCTCTATGTCTGAGAATTGTCCATTTGCAGGCCAAGATAGGACTATTTTTTAAAGATTTAACACTGAAATGACTGGTTCGATAACCAAGCCAGACATTAGTGGTATATTTTCAAAATTAGTCTTCTCTTGGCCTGCAATTGGACATTCAATGAGGAAATATTTTGATTTTCTTGGGCAAAATTCGCCGTTATAAGGATTAAACAACATTTGCATGTATTTTATTTCCATTGCAGTCTAAATTCATTAATTTAATTATTAAATTTCTCATCAAATAATCCATGGTCAAGATTAACCCTTTAATGAATAAAAATTTTAATATTTACTTATTGAATGTCCATTTGCAGGCCAAGAGAAGACTACTTTTGAAAACTTACCACTAGAATGACTGGCTCGATAATCGAGCCAGTCATTCCAGTGGTAAATCTTCAAAAGTAGCCTTCTCTTGGCCTGCAAATGGACATTCCTCAAGACCACTACAGAGGCCGATTTTAGGCCGACTTCATCGTGAACGGGTTAACCCTTTCATGGTCAAATCTTTTCTAATAGCATGTAGGACAGAACTCTAAAAGTAGGATAATGCAGTATCGCTGTGAGGACCATAACACAAAATAAGAAAACCCCTGAGCAATAAGAAATCCCCATAGCTGAAAATATAGGTAGGAATGGGATAAGTGCAGTGGACTATTGATGGAAATGCAGTAGTAACTGCTCTATAGATGAAGTTTGTTTACTATAACCCTGACAGTTTAGCTGTACATGTAGCTTAGCGAGACAGAAAAAGTTAACGAGTATGGAATACGGCAAACCCAAAACTTAACCAGAAATGGCAAAGCCCCTGAGCTGGAAACATACATAGGAGTGGGATATAATGCAGTGTACTCTTGACAGAAATGCAGTAATAAATTTATAGATGTAGTTTGGTTACTACATGTATAACCCTGATAGAAAAGTTAATCTGTATGGACAAAGTCTAACTAAACACAAAACATAACCTGCAATAACAAAAAGCCTGAGTTGAAAATATAAGGAGGAATGGGATAAATGCATTATACTATTGGTATGAATGTAGTAATAAAGTATATTATGAAGTCTAGTTACCATAAGCCTGTTAGTTTAGGAGAGCAAAAAAAAAAAGTTAACCAAAACTGCAAATGACTGGGACGCTGACAATGCTGCCACGATGATCACATAAGCTCATTTGTTCTTCGAACAGGCGGGCTAAAAATACTGACTAAAATAAATTGACTGATATCGCATTTTTGACTCTGCATTTTACAACTGGGTGCCTTTTTTACCTAAAATGTTGACCCAAAAAATATGGCCAAACTAGTCTATTGTAGGATTTCCACGCACGCATGCACACACAGACCCCACCCCTTAATGTCTTCTCTTGCCCTCAAACTGGCCATTTCCCATGGCCACTGCTGAAGCCATCTCTGGCCGGGTTGACCAATAAACGGTTAAAATCAGTAACCCGCCACAATTTTATTTCCTGCATTGTATGCATGAAGTTTCAAAGCGATCCGATAAACGGTAACGAAGCTATCATCTGGAAACCAATTTTCAAGATGGCCACTATGGCAGCTTTCATCATTGAGATGCCTTTGTTACATGTAAACGTATGTCTGTGTAATTTTCACCCAGGATGATTAATTGAGTAATCAAAATTATTCCTGAGTAAGCGAATGTGATCACCCAAAGCGATAAGCGCACAATCCTACTGATGTCATAATCAAATCTTACACTTGTTAGACGATGTCATAATCAAATCTTACACTTGTTAGACGATGTCATAATCAAATCTTACACTTGTTAGACGATGTCACAATCAAATCTTCCACTTGTTAGATGACGCCACAATCAAATCTTACACTTGTTAGACAATGTCATAATCAAATCTTACACTTGTTAGACGATGTCATAATCAAATCTTACACTTGTTAGACGATGTCATAATCAAATCTTACACTTGTTAGACGATGTCACAATCAAATCTTCCACTTGTTAGATGACGCCACAATCAAATCTTACACTTGTTAGACAATGTCATCATCAAATCTTACACTTGTTAGACGACGCCACAATAAAATCTTACACTTGTTAGACGATGTCATAATCAAATCTTACACTTGTTAGACGATGTCACAATCAAATCTTCCACTTGTTAGATGACGCCACAATCAAATCTTACACTTGTTAGACAATGTCATCATCAAATCTTACACTTGTTAGACGATGTCATAATCAAATCTTACACTTGTTAGACGATGTCATAATCAAATCTTACACTTGTTAGACGATGTCATAATCAAATCTTACACTTGTTAGACGATGTCACAATCAAAATGACGTAAATCTGTCAGAAAACTCTGTGACGAAAGTCTAGGAATTGCATGTCGTTGGTGAATTTACAATTTAATAAACATTGAAGATTTTGATATTAATTTGGCCACGGCAGTAACAGTCTCCTGTCAAATTTGTTCCAAAATATTCAACAGCTTCCCTGTATAGTTACCCTGAAATTTAAATTCTAGGAATTCAGCTTTCAAATTGATAAAATCGATTCCAACATGCAGAGAAATGAGCGTAGATTATCTAGAAATGTACATAAATAGGCTATCTACAATATTTTACTCATTCTTCCCAGGGATCCTCATCAAGGTACCAGGACTAGAAATTAACCACGGATCCCGTGATCCATAGGCCTTTTTAGCATACAGATCAGTACCACATCAGTGCTTTAGGACACAGTCACTGACCCGGCTGGATCACTGTGTTTCAGCAGTAGTTTTATGACAAAATTCAAACAGGATTTATTATTTACTTCATCAACCAGCTGCAGTAATCTGTTGTGTTTTAACCCTTTAATGGTCAAGCCGACCAAAAATGGCCTCAACAGTGGTCTTGAGAAATGTCCATTTGCTGGCTAAGAGAACATTTTTGAAAATCTACAAATGTACCACTGGAAAGACTGGCTCGATAAACGATCCAGTCCAGTCATTCCAAAAGTAAATCTTCAAAAATCGCATTCTCTTAGCCTACAAATCGATATTAACCCTTTAATGGTAATAACTGCCAAAACATAGTTGAATGACCATTTACAGGTCAAGAGAATACAATATATGAAAATTTACCAGTGGAATGACTGGCTTGATAACCGAGCTAGCCATTCCAGTGGTAAATTTTCAAAAATAGCCTGCTCTTGGCCTGAAAGTACATGCAATATGACGATATAAAAATTTTCTGGACCAAATTTGACCATTAAAGGGTTAAGTAGACAAATATTTTGACTTCTTGATGATGAAATGATTAATTATTCTAACAATATGGTGTACATTTTTGTAAATGGCGCAATCACAACATTTGATCAATTTTATATTCTGTCGTAGTACTAGTGTTGGGAATTGGTACTATTTTTGTGATCGATGATTGGTTTTATTCCCTAACCGATGATCAGTTAATGATGTTCTCATTTTTTACCCATTTTGAATGCAGTAATTATAGTATGTTCAAGGATAATTACAAGGAGTCACAGGTATGACAGATTCTTAATAATTTAAGAAATACTCTGTTGAATATTTCGAAACTAATTTGACTGGAAGCTGTTGCTGCCTTATGCAGTAACAGCTTCCAGTCAAATAAGTTTCAAAATATTCAACATGTTATTGGTATTGTTGCTTTGCAAGTAACATACTATTTCAGTGCTGAAAGAATTAGTCTTAGACTAAGGGGTAATACTATATAGTTGTAACAATTAAATTTAAATTCTTTTCCAGCTTGACTAGTTAAAATACATTAAGTCAATTTATAAACAACCAAAATCGATTTCTGAAATCATGATTGATCGGTTGGTTGAACATGCAAACCAATCAATCATCAATCAAATCGATTAATCGGAACAACACTAAGTAGTACTTAGTAACTACCGTCTTCACAGTATGGATTAGTACAAAATTCCAGGGATCTGAGAAGTTTCTGGTTTACTGATCCATATGGATCACAATTAAAAAAGTTTATTTCTAGCCCCGATGTACACGTAACATATGTTGAGGAGCAGTAATCACTATGGTATGGTTTCTAAGATGATGCCCTTTACTGTGTATTACTGTGGCGATGGTGAACGTCACGAAGTTAGACTTGCCCTCATATCTTTGACACCTTGGCTGAGAGTATCACATTGTTTCAAAAGAGACTGAAATAGAGAGAATAGTAAAACATGTAATTTTCTTCAGGAGAGAGAATAGTAAAACATGAAATTCTCTTCAGGAGAGAGGATAGTAAAACATGTAATTTTCTTCAGGAGAGAGAATAGTAAAACATGTAATTTTCTTCAGGAGAGAGAATAGTAAAACATATAATTTTCTTCAGGAGAGAGAATAGTAAAACATGTAATTTTCTTCAGGAGAGAGAATAGTAAAACATGTAATTTTCTTCAGGAGAGAGAATAGTAAAACATGTAATTTTCTTCAGGAGAGAGAATAGTAAAACGTAATATTCTTCAGGAGAGGGAATAGTAAAACATGTAATTCTCTTCAGGAGAGAGAATAGTAAAACATGAAATTCTCTTCAGGAGAGAGAATAGTAAAACATGTAATTTTCTTCAGGAGAGAGAATAGTAAAACATATAATTTTCTTCAGGAGAGAGAATAGTAAAACATGTAATTTTCTTCAGGAGAGAGAATAGTAAAACATGTAACTTTCTTCAGGAGAGAGAATAGTAAAACATGTAATTTTCTTCAGGAGAGAGAATAGTAAAACATGTAATTTTCTTCAGGAGAGAGAATAGTAAAACATGTAATTTTCTTCAGGAGAGAGAATAGTAAAACATGTAATTTTCTTCAGGAGAGAGAATAGTAAAACGTAATATTCTTCAGGAGAGAGAATAGTAGAACATGTAATATTCTTCAAGAGACAGAGAATAGTAAAACATGTAATTTTCTTCAGGAGAGAGAATAGTAAAACATGTAATTTTCTTCAGGAGAGAGAATAGTAAAACATATAATTTTCTTCAGGAGAGAGAATAGTAAAACATGTAATTTTCTTCAGGAGAGAGAATAGTAAAACATGTAATTTTCTTCAGGAGAGAGAATAGTAAAACATGTAATTTTCTTCAGGAGAGAGAATAGTAAAACGTAATATTCTTCAGGAGAGAGAATAGTAGAACATGTAATATTCTTCAAGAGAGAGAGAATAGTAAAACATGTAATTTTCTTCAGGAGAGAGAATAGTAAAACATGTAATTTTCTTCAGGAGAGAGAATAGTAAAACATGTAATTCTCATTAGGAGAGAGAATAATAACGGTTAGCCTCCACTATCACATAAACACCAAACCACTAAATATGGTAAACACTGCTACGCCAGCCGTGCGTATATCACCCACCTAGACAACATATACAATACATAGAATGTTGACTAATAAACTTTCAAAACCGTAAAATTATTACTATGATTAATGCTATTATTATTATTATTATTATCAAACTGCATACTCATACTTGCGGCTGCATTACAGAACAAAGTCCAACTCAGAAGAAGTAGGACCTTCAAAACCGACACGAAAACCCATTAAAAACCTTCAAAGGTAAAAATTCTTGGGAACGTATTCCTCATACCGCCCACTTAATTTAGTATAGAATGAAATTTTGCAAGGTCTAGCTGAGAGGGTTACAGCTACTTCTTCAAACTCCTAACAGGACTCGGGATAGCGCACAATAATGGATGGCAAAAACACAAAATATAAGCTATAATTTTATGAAAAAATTTGGATTTTTTAAATTTTTTCACTGAAAACTAGGTGTTAACGCTACGGCCCCTAGCATGTAGAATGACCAACCGTCAGAACGAGCATAATCAGCTCAATTTGATTAAGCAATCAGAATTAGTCACCATGGCAAACAATGGTGTGACGAAAGTCAACAACATGCACTACATGTAATCCGTGTGAGCGAAACATTGTTTTCACGCTTCACTGTGTGCCGCTGGAAAACACATACATGTAATTTTCTTCAGGAGAGAGAATAATAAAACATGTACATAAATTGTAATTGTCTTCTGGAAAGAGAATAGTAAAACATGTAATTGTTATCTGGAGAGAGAATAGTAAAAAAACATGTAATTGTCTTCGGGAAAGATATGTACTATGCATTCTAAAGAACGAAATTCCTTAATTATTTAATACCATTGCCAGAATGAATTCAAGAATTTCCAGACTTATTTTATACATCGCTAATCAGTGTCCGCTTTAAACTTGTAATTTTTAAACATTTAAATGCATTCCATAGTAGCCTTGAGAAATGTTTATATGCAGACCAAGAGGACAATTTTTTTTCATTTACAACTAGAATGACTGGCTTGATAACCGAGCCAGTCATTCCAGCTGTAAATTCAAAAAATGTGTCCTCTCTCGGTCTGCAAATTGACATTTTCTTTGGGAAAATTGAAATTTTCTTGAAGAAATTTAAGGCTTAAATGGTTAATTGTAAGCAATACTGTAGCATAAATTCAATAAGCAGCCATTCAATCACTCTAATTTGTTCATATTTTTGACAACTGCCTATGTGACAATGATAGGATATCTCTTGCCAGCTCTTCAATGCCTAAATTTGTTAAAAAAATTTAAAATATTTACTTATTGAATGTACATTGCAGGCCGACAGATGACTATTTTTGAAAATTTACCACTGGAATGCCTGGCTTGGTTACCGAGCCAGTCATTCCTGTGGTAAAATTTCAAAAATAGTCTTCTCTTGGCCTACAATTGGACATTCGTCAAGACTACTACAGAGGCCGGTTGTGGCCGGCTTCGTCATGAAAGGGTTAATGTCTTTGATAAAGCCGGCCAAAACAAGAAGACTGTTTTTGACAAGCTACCACTGGAATGTCTAGTTCAGTTATCGAGCCAGTCATTCTACCAGTAAATTTTCAAAAATAGTCTTCTCTTGGTCTGTAAATGGACATTTTTCATGACCACATAAGAAGCCATTTTTAGCCGTCTTGAGCGTTACAGAATTACCCTGTAATGGTCATTATATTTAGGCACACAATCTAAGCCCCTAAAAGTATACAAGTTTAATAGTTCAAGAAAATTTCAATCGGGCTCATCATTCTCATACGGTACAGGTAGGTTCTGGTATGAATGGTTAATGTGCAAGCTATGGCAATTTTACACACGATGCAAGAAATATTCTGTTGAATATTTTGAACATAATTGGATTGGAAGACATTGTTGCCGTAGGCAGCAATATCTTCGAATTCAATTATAAATATTCAAAATATTCAACCATATGTACATAGACTAAGTTATTTCTGAGCAGTACTGTAGATTCCGGGATGAAAGGTTAAAGTGTATTTTAGGAGAACTGGACAATTTCGACCCTGTGAACCCAGACAAACATAAGCGTGTATGACCTTGCCCCACTTGAGATCTGACCTGAATTTTATCGACAATTGCCTTGCGTTTCATCTTGACCTCTGCTGCTGATTGGCCGAGTTCCATTGAATCGAGTTCTTCTAGCAGCTTCATAAACTGTTCTGCCGTCACAGAGATGTCTTTGATTATAGACTTCAGCTTGGCTTCTCGCTCATCTTCTAGATAGCCCTGATAAGAAAGATATATATATATATATATTGTAGACTTTTATTGACAAGATTGATGTAGTAAATTGAAAGCTCTATGAAAGCAAATGCGTACGGTGGCTCACAGCTGCCATATAAACTTTATTTCAATTTACTGAATTTTTTTGTTATTTTTTTTTTCCATTTAAAGTCATTTTTATTCTTTTATTTTTTCAATTTCGTAAACACATTAAAATTTTTTTAAATGAATTCTTAATTCTCACTTTACTTTATTTCATTTTTATTTAATGCCTAAACTCCATAAAAAAGCTTTAATTGGAAAATTACAAAATATGAAAGATTTCTATAATGAAATGACTTGGTAAAATTTTCTCCTCTGGCTCTCTTTAGCTATAAATGGATATCTCTTAAGAGCACTGTCGATGTAGGTTTTGGCTGGTTTGTCCGTTAAATGGTTAATCGCTAAATTTAATATTCAACTCACTCCGTATTATAGTGCAGCTCATGAGTAAGCTAAAATGTTTCCATAACAAACAAGAGGCTCACAGAGGCCTGTGACGCTCACCTGCACCATTAGCATTTGAAACATTTGCATTTAAATATACACGATTCTTTACATTAAACAAGATGGCCACCGGAAAAATTGACCAATCAAAATTCTGAATGACTTTTATGGAGCCTATCACCATAGAATACATCTAACCAAATTTGGTTGAAATATGTCAAGCAGCTATGGAGGAGTAGCATTTTGACCATTTCCGGTAAATTTTCAACCAAAACATTTATGAATCAAAATTCTGAATGGAATTCTGGAGCCCATCACCACAGGATCCTTTCAGCCAAATTTGGTTGAAATCGCTCAGAATGGTAAGAAGAAGCATTTGAACAATTTCCGATACATTTTTCATAAAATCTAAGATCACCCAAAAAATTGATGAATCAAAATTCTGAATGAAAGTTCTGGCGCCTACCACAGTAGGGTCCTTTCAGCCAAATTTGGTTGAAATCGCTCAGAATGCCAAGAAAAAGAAGCAATTTGACAATTTCTGGCCAATTTTTCATAAAATCTAAGATTTTCACCCAAAATATTGATCAATCAAAATGCTGAATAGAAGTTCTAGGGCGTACCACCATAGAAGCCATCTAGCCCAATTTAGTTGAAATATGTCAAGCAGTTATGGAGGAGTAGCATTTTGACCATTTTAGGAATTGAGCAATCAAAATTCTGAATAGATGTTCTAGAGCTTACGACCATCAAATCCATCTAGTCAAATTTGGCTGAAATATGTCAAGCAGCTAAGGAGGAGTAGCATTTTGACCATTTCCGGTAGATTTTTCATAAAATCTAAGATTTTCACACAGAAAATTGATCATCAAAATTCTGAAAAAGCACCATAGGATCCTTTCAGCCAAATTTGGTTGAAATCGGTCAAACCATTAAGAAGACACGATTTGATGGACAGACAGACGGATGGCCGCCATGGCATAGGTGAGCTAAAAATGAAACATTAATTAGTGTACATGTAATACAATTTTGAATATGACGTAAGAAATGTTCTGTTGAATATTTAGAACATAATTGGATTGGTAGACCTAAGTGCCTAAGGCACATGTATGTCTTCCAAACAAATTATCTTCAAAATATTTTGTACATTGTGCATTTTATTTTTTGGGGGGAAATACATTACGTACAGTAACCAAACAATTATATTGACTCCATAGGTTCAAAAGATGGGTAGTTTCTTGCCTAGGTTGGTGGTATCGCTACATACCCCGTGTAGACCATCAATTTCACACGTGATATTACTGATGGTCTGTTCATGCTTCATGAGTGCTTGCTCTATCGACGTGATATGTGCATAGTTTACGTCCTCATCTGGGTTTGGCTGATGAAGAAGAAGATATGAAAACATTATCAATATTTGGTTTGAACAGACCAATTCAATATCTTGTATTACGAGAATTCCTACCTAAAACACAAGATCAACGATGGAGGAAAAACATAAAAATACCGTTAAATTCCGTATATATTGCACACTTTTTTGCTCGAATTACATGTTATAAAAAGCTACCGCGCACTATATACAAGGATAAATATTTGTCACATTTTTTTCCTCACAATTTTTCGTCAGAATCGCAAAATTCAGGGCTGAAATATGATTTTATGGATCGGGAATCAGTCGGGAATAACGATCACATTCTAACATGTCTATAATGGTACTATCTCAACTAGATCGTTAAAATGGCTTACTACTGTCTAAATATTGTGTTATACCTTTATTAAATACCACATAGTGTTGTAAAATTATCAAATAAACCATCATTTAACATTTTTACAACGCCATTATTTCCTGTAATATGTTCTAATTTATTTCTATAAAGGGAGGTTACTCATGTCTTCCCAAGTTGAACATAGAGATGTTTAAAATCCATAGATTGCTACACAGATACGGACATAAATGTGTTAAAAAAAGAATGATAGAGCCGATGTTTTTCAAGGTGATCTAGCATTTACATAGATATAGAAAGGAATGTTTTCTATGTACTAAACGGCACAATGTTTTGACCAATCGGCGGGCAGGATGATTATGATTGACAGATTAAGGTTAAAGGTCACAGCCGTCAACGTATGACGAAGTAACTATAGAACTGAAAGGATGAGAATAGAAAATCATTTCAAATTGAAGATAATTCAATTTATTTAATAAACAATGCGTGGAATAAACTAGATTATAGCACTATATTATAATTTATTATGATGATGATGATATACTATAATATATTATATAATCCCCACCCCCACTCAAACAATACCCACAACTGATCACTGTCGATTTTGTAAACAGCAGGCAGTCAGCTCTATCACTTTTGTTTATTGTTCTTCTGACCGCGTTAATCCACCCACCCCGCCCCACCACCTGACTACACTTCCTGTGAACCGAGTCTTGAAACCACTCATCTACTGCATATATGAAATCTCATGGGCTCGCCTTTGATATAGTTATCAAAGTAATTACCGGCACTGTTAGAGTGAGTCAAAATGGATTTGAGGTGGTTTTTTTTAATTAAAATCGATTTTATTCTCAAGTATCAGCGCACAAAACTCATATTTTATGAACTGAAACAAAATAAATATCCGCTTTTTTATGTTCTAATGACCATTTATGTTAATGAGCTCTGCTCAAATCAAATTCAGATTCTAAGCTGTTCTAATGGAAATTATATTTGTATTTTTATAACATTCAATAAAGTTTAATACAAATTATTTGCTAAAAGTGTAGGCGAATGATATTCCCATGATTAAACAACAGAGTAACGCACGCCACAAACGGCATTTTATAAGGAAAGCGTATTCGACACGCAGTAAGTCATTGATTTTTTTTATACCAGTTTTCGTTCACACATCTCAATCTTACTGCGCACTATACACGAAAACAACGTTTTTTCAGGCCGATTTTGGTTAAATTTAGGGGTGCCCACTATGCACGATAGCGCAATATACACGGGATTTAACGGTAATTGCACAATTTCAGCTAAGAAGTTTTAAGTTATAACAATATTAATCCTATCATCATGTTAATTGTCAAGACTGATTAAGAAAATCCAAAATGATTTCGCAATGAATGTCCAATTGCAGGCCAAGACTAGACTATTTTTTTAATTTACCACGTTAACTGGCCATTATAGTGAGAAATTATCAAAAATATTTTCATAGCCAGCAAATTGACTATTCTCATAAGCATTGCAAAGACATTTTGAGCGGCGTGACCATTAAACGGTTAACAAAGCTACAGAGAAACAAAAAGAGTTACAGAAAATTCTGAGGAATCCTGAGTGATAAGGATTTGGCTGCCAAAAATTACTACATGTACATGGAAATAATGTTGAAATTATGCCTTAAAATTCCAATATTTTTCCTTTCTTCTAGAAATGGAAAAATCAAGTTATGAGCGTTTGAAAAGCAAAAAATAAATTGGTATGACCTAATATGTATGACAATTAAAAGCACTGTGTGAAAGCAGGACATTAGCCTGACACTACACCTCACTAATAAATTAACATGTTTCCCAAACAAAAATTAACCTAGAATATGCA
This sequence comes from Chaetoderma sp. LZ-2023a, assembly GCA_034401795.1. Taxonomy (NCBI): domain Eukaryota; kingdom Metazoa; phylum Mollusca; class Caudofoveata; order Chaetodermatida; family Chaetodermatidae; genus Chaetoderma; species Chaetoderma sp. LZ-2023a. Next base: position 24,551,553 of record CM067361.1, on the reverse strand, counting down.
GTCAATGACACATCATCGCAAATCTCCCTGGGGTGGAGTCTAATGTAGACGTCATCTTGCAGTCCCCAATCATATAGGTACAACTCATATAACTAATGTGATTGAATTCCAGTAAATGGTTTTGGAGGAGATACATGTAGCCAGATGGATGTACAGACGGATGCAGGCTGTTAGCCATGAATTGAAAATAGGGTGTCCACTGCATTGAGCATAGGTCTTATAATGCTCCAAGTTAGAAAATTAAAAAATGTTCCGGGTTAAATTGGTAAAATTCTTGTAAATTTTACCCTGTCCTTATTAATTTCTCTTTTTCTGCCTGTCTAAAACGGAGTTTACCTGTCCAAAAGACAGGTGGATGGATCTCTGGCTAACATCCTGGATGGATGGAGGCGACTGCAATATCCTTTCCATTTTTTTCAAAATGTATGGGGATAAGCATCAAGCCACGCATTCCAGTGATACATTTTCAAAATTACTCTTCTCTTGGCCTGCAACTGAGCATTTTAAACAATTTTAGCCCTTGAATTTGTTCAAGAAAATTTCAGTTTTCTCATAGAAAATGTCCATCCGCAGACCAAAAGAAGACTGTTTTGAAAATTTACCATTGGAATGACTGGTTCGATAACCGAGCCAGTCATTCCAGTGGTAAATTTTCAAAAATAGTCTTCTCTTGGTCTGCAAATGGACATTTCTCAATACCACTGCAGAATCTGTTTTCAGCTCATATGACATGCATAAGGCTTTACATAAAACAGATTTTGTTTCCTGCAAACCAGGTGGCGAAAAACGACTTCCGCAGGGAGGGAGGAAATTTTTTTTTTCCCAATTATTAATTTATATTAAAAAGGTCATAAATATTTGTTTTTCAGAGATTTGACTAGATGTCCATTAAATATGGTTGTAATTGCCAAATTTGTCATGTTTTTCATGACACAATTAGGAAAAGGGATTCACATTGCATACAAATGGTATTAAAAACATTGTAATTTGTATACCGTTAAAACTCGACTAAAGGACGCAGTTTTTTGGTCAAAACACATGTACTAGAAAGGGGGGTGCGTACTATAATCGAGAACATTCCTTCCACACATTTTTGGGTCAAAATTTTTCTTAAAAAGTCACAGATTATACCACGGAAATTGAACTAAATGTTACCCTAGCCAATTCGCGCCGCCTGACGACTATGTTTAATGTATACTCCAAAAACACCAAGCGGAAGTGAAATTATTAAATTGGGGCGCCTAAATATTGCTTATTCTTTAATACATATCACTTATTACATCAAAATTAATCCAAAATTTGACATAAAATGGCGTCGAGAAAAGATACGTGTATAAATCACGTGATTCGCCCCCAATCGCAAAAGATCTTTATTCTAATTAGAGCGAGTACTCGGATATAAATATTCTGGACTCGGAACTCGGAAATTGCTATATATCATCATTGCGCGATAGGAACTGAATGTTCCCGTACCTGTTTGATAACCAACTCCCGTTAGCGCATAAGATTACACAGCGCCTCCAATCACAAAAGAGCCAGATAACCAACTCCCGTTAGTGCATAAGATCACACAGCGCCTCCAAACGCAAAAGAGCCATTACAATCTGTTTCTATCACACGATTTCGATGTTTTCAAGGAGACATTTTATGCCAAAATTAGATTGATTTTGATGTAATAAACAATCTTTATTGAAGATACACAATATTTAGGCGGTCCTATTTAATAATTTCTCTAACATCATGATAATTTTTAGTCATGCATTAAACATGACCGGATTGATGGTTATTTTTTATACCAATTTTCAATTTTTTAAAGGTACGTTTTTTCTAAATCTAACAGCGTCTTATACTTGAATACAAGAGATTTTTGGGCGGATTTTGGTCAAATTTTTAACATTTCTTGTGGGTACAAAAAAAATTATTTATTTTATTTTATTCCCGGCTGGGTGAAAAAAGAGAAAAATCTCACCCGGGAGTTTACAGGAAACAGAACTATTTTTTATTTTGGCCTGAGTGTTAAAGGGCTAAACACCATTGCAGCTTTCGTTATTGACAGGAATTGGAGCACTTCACTCCTGGTCTGTCCAGCCCGTCGTTGCATTTAGCATTCTGTCCCAAACCAAAAACAACAGTAAATTGAACTAAATGTTACCCTAGCCAATTCGCACCGCCTGACGACTATGTTTAATGTATACTCCAAAAACACCAAGCGGAAGTGAAATTATTAAATTGGGGCGCCTAAATATTGCTTATTCTTTAATACATATCACTTATTACATCAATATTAATCCAAAATTTGACATAAAATGGCGTCGAGAAAAGATACGTGTATAAATCACGTGATTCGCCCCCAATCGCAAAAGATCTTTATTCTAATTAGAGCGAGTACTCGGATATAAATATTCTGGACTCGGAACTCGGAAATTGCTATATCATCATTGCGCGATAGGAACTGAATGTTCCCGTACCTGTTTGATAACCAACTCCCGTTAGCGCATAAGATTACACAGCGCCTCCAATCACAAAAGAGCCAGATAACCAACTCCTGTTAGTGCATAAGATCACACAGCGCCTCCAAACGCAAAAGAGCCATTACAATCTGTTTCTATCACACGATTTCGATGTTTTCAAGGAGACATTTTATGCCAAAATTAGATTGATTTTGATGTAATAAACAATCTTTATTGAAGATACACGATATTTAGGCGGTCCTATTTAATAATTTCTCTAACATCATGATAATTTTTAGTCATGCATTAAACATGACCGGATTGATGGTTATTTTTGATACCAATTTTCAATTTTTTAAAGGTACGTTTTTTCTAAATCTAACAGCGTCTTATACTTGAATACAAGAGATTTTTGGGCGGATTTTGGTCAAATTTTTAACATTTCTTGTGGGTACAAAAAAAATTATTTATTTTATTTTATTCCCGGCTGGGTGAAAAAAGAGAAAAATCTCACCCGGGAGTTTACAGGAAACAGAACAATTTTTGATTTTGGCCTGAGTGTTAAAGGGCTAAACACCATTGCAGCTTTCGTTATTGACAGGAATTGGAGCACTTCACTCCTGGTCTGTCCAGCCCGTCGTTGCATTTAGCATTCTGTCCCAAACCAAAAACAACAGTAAATAATAATAATAATAATAATAATAATAATAATAATCTTTATTTAATGAGGGTAAACAACGTCAGTAAAATCTGATCTTCCCCGAGGCCCTCAGAAAGAATGCACACACATGCATACACACGCACGCACACAGACAAACTGACAGAGAAAAAAAAAAAAGAAAAAAAACAAAAAAAAACCACTGCAAGTACACTTACACACAAATCATACTATGTACAAATATATACAACATATTACAAGTAGAAATAGTCAGTTATTAGTCAAAAGTTTACATACATGTATTATATCCTGTGTACAAATGATATACAAATTAATGACAATGGCAGCAGCAACTACTACTACTGCCTCTACTGTTACATCTACTGCTACTGCTCCTGCCATTGCCACTGCGACTACTGCTGCCACTACTACTACCACAGTCTGTCCTGCAGCTCATTGCTACCGTCATAAACCAAATCATAACAATAATAATAATAATAATACATGTAATAATAATAATAATAATAATAATAATAGATTACCAACATTCCATGTAATCGCCATTGACAGTGTAAATGTATGTACTAATGGACCCCATATGCCACATTGTGGCCTGGGTGTAAATAAATTGAATTGAATTGACATGCCTTTTTGTTATGCCTCGGTTATTTGTACACAACGGCCAAGCCGATTAATCGAATAATCAGGATTCTTAAATAATCCATCATGATCACTCAAGACAATAATCACACAAGTCTACAATGTAATAGTGATAGAAATTAATCTACATTTACCTTTTTCCCAATGAGCATAATTTTGCATCCATTTTTTAGTCCTTCCCCTGATAGACTACTTTCCAGGTCTGTGAGAGACTTACCTGCGAAAACATATATAATGTATCTACAATTAAAACCGGAAACCCATCTACTGTTTCGAATCAAAAGATTGAGGTTTTTCAAGACAGATAATCAAAAGACCATGGCAAATGTCTTAAACCACCACCATATTTTAGTTACAACTCAGATGTAAATTTAAAAATTTCCAAAACAAAATTAAAACACCGTACCTGTAGTATTTTGCAACGCAATATTTTGAAATTAATTTGATTGGAAGCCATGGCTGCCTAAGGCCACACAGCATGGCTTTCAGTCAAATTAATTTCAAAATATTCAAGAGTTTTCCAGTACGGTTACCTTGAAATTGAGATATACATGTAACATTTACTTTGTATTGGAAGCATGTGAACTTATTTCTCTGCTGTACTATATGCAGGGATGTGATCGATCTTGAGGATAAAAGTAGGAAATGGCTGGATGTGAAGCGTCAGTCATTCGTGACATAGAAATTGTCATCATCTCCTAAACCAATTAACCTTTTAAATGACAGGTGAGGAAATTGTCATGAGGAACATCCATTTGCAGGACAAGAGAATGAAACAGCAGACAATCTCTTGCAGCACTGCCTGCGGTATGAACAGGCTAGGAGGAGCTTCTGGCCTATTGAGGTATCGTTTGAAGAAAAGATCAATGAAAAGAGAGAGAGAGAGAGAGAGACAGAGAGAGAGAGTTTGATGACCACTGGAGCTTTGATGACCACTGCAGCTTTCATGGACCACAGGAAAACAGTCAAAGATTACTGTCATGAGAAAGCTGAATGCAAAAAGACATTTGGGCCAGGATGTATCATATGTACCAACATGACCTGGAGGCACGAGAAGTAATGAGACACCATTATTATACATGCTCATCCTCATCATAACATAATGACTGTGTGAATATTGCTGATCCATGGTGTCATCTGTTTATCTGTGTCTGTTTCTCCGAAGCATACATACCTCCGGAAGCCTATACTTTAGAATCACCAAATTTGGCAATATACATTCATATGAGTGGCTACATGTACATGTACTTGCTAGAAAATATAGTCTGAGCTCAAAAGGTCATGGTGTGCATACCAGAACACAAATTTTCGGGTACATACTTCATGACTTTAGTCACAAAATTTTATTAGATCACCCTTTTAAAGGGGGTGGTGGCGTCGTGGCGGGGGAGGAGGATGGGAGTAACTGTCATTTCAATCTTCCCTGACAGTCGAGACGATGGCGACGATAGCGACTGTCGGCATTTCAGTCTTCTCTGTCGGCATTCGACGACGATAGCACCAATACTGTCGACATTTCACTCTACCCTGTCAACAGTCGACGATGATGACAATAGCGACTGTCAGCATTTCAGTCTTCCCTGTCGAGTCGACGATAGCGCCAATACTAACTCTCGACATTTCGCTCTACCCTGTCGACAGTCGACAATGGTGCCGATAGCATTGTTTGTCACAAAAATTTGGTAAAGTCATGAAGGATTGACCGATTTTCGTTGATAACTCTGCAAATATGCAAGAACATAGAATCACTAAATCTGTACTGTTCATACATTCATACCGTGGTTGGCTAGAACCAAAATTTAGTTTCAGGTTAAAGCTGAAATATCGAGGTCACATGGTCATTAAGCACATTGTCAAAACCAAGTGCAAAGGCGTAAATCAGCATCTCCCTTGACTGCATTCTAGTTCACAACAGTTTGTACTCACCTTTGTAGATAAGCTTCTGATTCCTGGGAGGGATCTCCGTTACAGATTCGATTTTATCAGCCAGATGATGGACAGACAGACATGAGCCAGTCTCTTCTGCTGGCAACTGTAGCTCTATATTGTGTTTCTTCTGGCCTGTGCGGAAAGACAATGAAATAAAAAGAACAAATATTTCAATTTCTAGTTAATCCTATAACACTCATATCAGCCTAAAATGGCTTCTGCAGTGGTCTTGAGAAATGTCCATTTGCAGACCAAGAAGAATATATTTTGAAAATTTACCATTGGAATGACTGGCTCGATAACAAAGACAGTCATTCCAGTGTTAAATTTCCAAAAATAGTCTTCTCTTGGTCTACAAATAGACATTTTCTGAGAAAATTTAATTTTTAAGCCAAACTCCAGGGTTAAAGGGTCAACCCTCTAATTTGCTAAAAAATATTCAATATTCTCCTAGAAAATGTCCATTTGCCAAGTGAAGAGACTATTTTTGAAAATTTACCACTGGAATGACTGGCTCGGTTACTGAGCCAGTCATTCCAGTGGAAAATTTTCAAAAACAGTTTTCTCTTGGTCTGCAAATGGACATTTCTCAAGACCACTGGTAAAGACATTTTTGTTGATATGAGTGGTTAACCTCGACACACATTTGAATAGATTTCAATACATTGAACTATGAACTGCCCAAATCTCAATGGAGGAATGCTGTTTTAGCTATTCCCCACCCATCTTTAGCTAAGCTCCAGCCACACTTGGTTTGTGTTGGGATCGATTGATCCGTGAACTCCCTGAATATCAATTTCCAGAAAACTATACATGTACATGTACAAAATGCACATGTAAGCTGTTGAATATTTTGAAAATAATTTGACTGGGTGCTGTTGCTACATGTACCTATGGCAGTTTTTATAATGTCATAGAAAGCTTGGTTTTGATAATCTGGCTGTGTCTTTTGTACCGTGTTGAACGCAAATTCCTTTGAACACCTTTCCGTAATTCTTAACACCTCTCAGTATTACTGTATTTTCCCTATTTCTGTTTACGGTAGTTTTGATGAAGTGACTGTAGTGCCGTATTTTGGATGTTATTTCCGTAGAAACTATGAACAACTCATAGTGGTAAGTAGGTCTGTACTCCCATGCTCATAGATACATGGCAGGAGGTGAGGTGGGAGGGCTAGGGGAGAGAAGGCCTAGCGAGTATTAAAATTTCATAACATTAAATCATTGTTTGAGTGAGCGGCAGTTAAATCAAAGGATTTAAAATGTATCTGACTGATAGACTAATGTATGTGTACATACTACTTAACCATTACCATACTACATTGTTGTCTACTGTCTACTTAACCATTACCACTCTGATGTCAAAATTTCAAATTACATTAAAAGATGAACTGGCGCACATTTTTCGACAAATTTGGTGGACGATGGTGCTGTCGTAGACTGCAACATCGTCCACCAAATTTGTTGAAAAATGTGCGCCAGTTTCTTTGCTATTGACCCGGAAAAAGACAAAATATCAACATCAGAGTGGTAGGGTTAATAAGGGTGGTGGCGGTTGGCATCGTAGCTGGTGGTGAAGGTTTGAGTGGTGGTGGTGATTTGTGTCGTTGTTGGTGGTGGTGGTGTTCAACTGATGATTTAGCACCCTCATTTGTGCATACAGCATGTGTTGGAAATTGGATAAACTGTTTGATTCAAGCTGTGTTGATCAGGCCATTGTTTTGTAATTACACGTAATATTTAGTCATGGATCAAAATGACTTATGTGAAGGATATAAAGTGTTCATTCCAGGATGCATCATTGTGGCATAGTCCCCTAAATTCTAGCCAGGACACAAAGTAAATAACCTTGTGGGTCAAAGGGGGGCATAAAATATCTGCACGAAAACTGGATACGAACATTATGTAGCTGAGCTATCAAGGAAGATTTTCTCATAACATAGAAAATCCTATGACGTTAAACATTCATTGCATTGTTTATCGAGTAGACCTTGTAAGTTCTTAAGTTGCAGAGGTGCCATATCTTGTTGAGTACAAAGAGACATTGACCGGCCTATTCTATTTTTTGAAGGCATCTGCGAACCGTTGGAAACAGCTTAAAGAAATACAAATCCTATTTGAGCACCCTACACTATAGGCTGTGTATTAAGTCCATTGCTTTTTAACTTTTTCATAAGCAATCTTCCAGCTATTTTTGACGATGGATGTGACCCTCTATCACTACACAATACTTCCTTAAGTTGTTTGATGTTTGCCAATGATCTTGGTATCATGTCTCAAAGTTCTAATGGTTTACAAAAGGCTCTCAATAATTTAAGTAAATATTGTGATAAGTGGAATCTCATTGTTAATCTATCCAAGACAAAGATAATCATTTTCAATAAGGGTGGGCAAGCCATCAAAAGATTTACTTTTACATTCAAATCTTTGGCCATCGAACTTGTCCAATCGTATTGTTATTTAGGCATTGTCTTCAAATCGTCAGGTAAATTTAATGATGCCTGTGATAGGCTTAAAGATCAAGCACTAAAAGCGCTCTTCAAACTCAAGGCACTAAATGTGCGTGATAACTTAACAATTGCCTTTAAGCTGTTCCAGTCTTTAATCATTCCAATTGTTAGTTATTGTTGTGAAATCTGGGCTCCATTCTTTTTAAATGGGATTAATGAACACAACTTTATGAATATCTGTGACAAGCTGCCTGGTGAAAAAGTGTTAACAAACTTTTGGAAATATCTTCTTGGGGTCAATAGGAAGGCCACCCATGCTGCTGTTAGAGGTGAACTAGGTCAGTATTCCCTACTTGTAAAACTCCTGCCCCGAGCAGCGAAATACTGGCTACGGTTGTTTGGACTGAACTCCTCATCACTAGTGTATCAGGCTTATCTAGACTCCTATTCAGCACATTGCAAAATCAATAATTGGGCCAGCCACATTAAAGACATGTGGTAAACCTTTGGTTGTAGTGAAACTTGGATTAATCAAGGTTCCAAAACCAAAAATAAATCTATATTAATCTTGCGGAAGTCTATCGAGAATAAGTATCATAAAAACTGGTTAGATTATATAAATGGCGAACGTGTGACAACATCTAGTTCTGGTTCTAAATTAAGATGCTACAAACTTTTTAAACAACAATTTAGCACAGAGAATTACCTCCTAATGGAAAAGAACTTCACCAAGCGCAGAAACATTACAAGATTACGTATTAGTGAACATGCATTACAAATTCAGATAGACCGACACAAAAACCCAAAGTGCCAGCGGATCTACGTTTTTGTAAAGTATGTAAATTAGATTTAGTTGAAGACGAACAGCACTTTATAATGGATTGCTCATGTTACACCTCAGATCGGAATAATCTTTTCAAGAAATTGAGTTAATTTAAGAACTTTAACTCCCTGAACATGAGTAGTAAATTTATTTTTTTAATGTCCTACAACAAGGGTGATGCTAAAGTCCTGAATCTTGTTTCATCATATATCAATATATGCCTATTTCTCGTCAGCGCATTCTAACTCCCACTATATGACCCACACTGCCAGAATTATTGATTGCCCTCGTCCGTACATGGTAAATATACCTACCATAACTCATAAATCATTGTTAATATATAAATATACATAAATATATATATAAATATACATAAATATATGTATATATGCATAAATATATATAAATATACATAGATATGTGTAAATATATATAAATATGTGCAAATATATATGAATGTGTATAAATATATATATAAATCTTGTCTCATCATATATCAATATATGCCACTCTACTCGTCAGCGCATTGTAACTCCCATTATATGACCCACGCTGCCATAATTCTTGTTTGCCTTCGTGCAGACATGTTAAACATACCTACCATAACTCATAAATTATTGTTAATATATATACAGGTGTATACAAGTATATATAGACATACATAAGTGTATATAAATGTGCATAAATATGTATAAATATACATAAATATGTATAGGTATACATAAATATGTATAAATATATGTAAATGTGTATAAATATATATATATAGGGCCTATAGTATTTAGTCATGTAAATATTTAACATTATTTTAATTATATTATAGTATCTGCATTGTTTTGTAACTGTACTGTTGTAGCTATGTCTCTATGTTGAGACTTTGAAAAAAAAACTATAGATGAAAGAGGTGCATGAAATCTGATGGCTGGACATCCACAAAGCCATGTAAACTGTGTACATATAAGTGCCTCGATTCTTTTATCATGATGTTCACGAATGACGCATAACACTAAAGGTTATTCCAAGAAGTTGACAAACTACGATTTTATAGTGACAACGTACATGTACATGCTTATTGACACACTTCCAATTCACCTTTCCAGAGTATTATCTATCATCTGGCATCATAATCAGTGAAGTGGCATGTATGATGACGTCATAATCATTACATGTACATCATAAATGATTCTATTAGGCCTGTCTTTAACTCTTGATAGTCACATTGTAAATGTACGAATGGTATGTCTGTACTATTTAATAAACATGCTGTTGAATATTTTGAAACTAATTTGACTGGACACTGTTGCCAGTCATCTTTAAGGGGTAGATTGACGATATTGCCGGATTGATTATAAAACATCCTTGTAATCGGAATGATTATGAAATCAGTCACATAATAATATTATTAGGGCCTACATTTCATAACCATAATCATATGGTACCTACATATTGTGCATGTTTGGATTATCGCCTCCTATCAAATAGTCTGAGCAAAAATTGTAATTGTTTAATAAATATAAGAAACTAGTATGGGTTCTTATTCACCTGTATGAAACTTGAACTTTTAATTGTCGGTCTGCGTAAAATACAGCCCAAAAGGAGAAGCTACCGAATCCTATGGTGTACCCACTTTTTGCGCATGGGCAAAAAGTATTTGTTTTGCAGCATATGCTACCACATCTTTTAAGACATGTTTCACATAAACGCATTGTTGATGAAGAGTAACCAATGGTAACATATGTATCATATTTGAAAGATCGGTTTGACAAATGGTGACCCTGACTGCGTAAAAATGTCTGTCTTGTTCTTAAAGGGGAAGAAAATATCATCCGAAATTATTTAATAATCAAATATAGGTACAAGCCTTAATATCTTGTTTCTAAGAAAAATTTTGCTAAAGATATAAAAATTTTGAAATAATGTCAGAGTCAGAAATCACCAGCACTGCTTCAAACCTATATTGACAAGTTGTTTCACAATTTCAAGTGGCGAAAGTCTTGCATGAGCAAAATGAATAACCATAGATTGACATGTAAATCAATATGTGTGCATGCCGATCGTGAGGGACGCTCACAAGAGGTTGAATTCGTATGCGCAAAGAGAGGGGATGCGCAAATACAGGGCACACAATGATAAATCAGCAGGGGCCTTTGAATTTTCGTCCATCAATCCCTCAACCACATATTCCCCCTATTATAGATAATATACACTGTATATATAGTATATAATATAGTAGAGGGATATGTACTAGTGCGATGGATGGACGAAAATTCAAAGGCCTGTGGATAAATGTAAAAAAGTTTAAAGTAACACGAAAATAGGTTTGATTTCAAAACCAGCTAGATTATGGTGTTTATGCATATTGTAGTGTAGAAATACACGATTGATTAAAACATAGACAACTTCCTAAACCGATTAGAGAAAATAAAACGATCTGCTAATTAAACTAACCATGTACGATGACAAGTTTCATACAATTTATGTTATCGGTAGCCATCTTCTTCTTGTTGTGTAGATACCGCCTCAAAAGTGATGGTTTGGATGGTTTCAAGTGGAGTATTTTCTAACACTGCACGCTAGCACGACTAATACCCCCTTAACCACATCTGTAACTTAGCTTTCACTCAAGGCATATTTCCATCAAAATTAAAAGCAGCACGAGCAACACCTATATACAAAGCAAAGGATTCATCTAACTTCACAAACTATAGACCTGTCTCAATATTTCCACTTTTCTTAATGGAACGACTTATGTACAATCGGCTTATCAGCTACTTAGATAAAAAGTCAATCCGCTATACATTACAATACGGATTCCGTGAAAAACATTCAACAATGCTATCACTAATTGAAATGACAGAAAAAATAATAGACTCAACTGAAAAGAAAAAACACATAATAGGCATTTTATTGGACCTTTCAAAAGCTTTCGACACTATCAATCATAAAATCCTACTAGAAAAACTGGACTATTATGGAATCCGAGGAAGTGCACTCATCTGGTTTGAAACCTATCTAAGTGACTGAACGCAATGTGTGCAATTCAATGCAATTTGCTCTGAAAATAGGAGACTAACTTGCGGTGTCCTTTAGGGATCCATCCTTGGCCCTCTGCTGTTCCTCTTGTACATGAACGATCCGCCTAACATATGCAAACATATGTCACTAATACTATTTGCTGATGACACCAATGCCTTTTGCTCTGACGAAGACATAGCTACATTATATAAAAACGTAAATAAGGAAATGGAAGAAATTACTAACTGGTTTTCACTAAATAAATTATCACTAAATGTGGATAAATCAAACTTATTTTCAAAATCTAGAGAATTAATAAATAAAGAGGTTCCAAAATTGTACATTAGCAATAAGGAAATTGAAGAAGTCCCTTATGCAAAGTTGCTAGGAGTATATTTAGATTAAAACTTGACCTGGGCCAAAAAAATCGAAACAGTTACTGCAAAAGTAGCAAGAGGAATAGGTGTCATCCAAAGACTAAAACCATATATGACACAGGCCACAGTTAAAACACTGTACAGCACCGTGATCTTCCCGCACCTCACTTACTGCAATGCTGTTTGGACTAATACCTACAAAAACAGAATATCAAAAATTCAAAGTCTCCAAAAAACGAGCATCAAAAAAATTTTCTAGGCCAGCAGAGGGCCAAAATACTTTCAAAGCAAAACAATTACTTAAGCTCACCGACATAGGAAAATCTCAAGTGCTAACTATTGTCAAAGACTTCCACCACAACACTTTACCCAAATCAATAGCCCCCTTCTTTATAAACAATATTAACATCCACCAACATAACACCAGAAGCAGATATAAACTACATGAGCAATACACACGGACGGGCATAGGAAAACACTGAATATCATTTGCAGCCACCAAACTATTGTAGCGACCATGGTTCAGCCGAACAGACATGGCCTTAAACCTGAGCACTAGCAGTGGATAGCAGTGCTGCAATAACCAGGCCACCAAGCTATGGTGCCCTCAACGTCTAGTATTGGTTATATACAACCACTCATAGCTTGAAGCCAAGCCAGGGTGCCTCGTGTTCATTACAACTGAGTTAGTCTGTACCTGAATTGTCCGGTTCCACTGGTAAAGAGGGATAACAGCAGTAGAAGAAGAAGTAGTAAATGTAATGAATGAGTTCTGAGAAAAGACTGCATGTGTACTATGCGTGCTGTGATGAAAGGGGTAAATGAATGAAAGTAGAATTTAATGAATGAATGAATGAATGAATGAATGAATGAATGAATGAATGAATGAATGAATGAATGAATGAATGAATGAATGAATGAATGAATGAATGAAAAGGCAGAAGCACGAGAAGTATCGTCTGATTATGAAATGTGTGCGTGTTGTAATATTTGACGGTTAGATGAAGATAACCACGGCCTCAGGGCCGAAAGGGTTAACTGATGTGACAGCAGAAGCTAGTAGATCCGTGAATGCTTGCTGGATTCCAGTGTGTGTATGAATGAATGAATGAATGAATGAATGAATGAATGAATGGATAGATGAATGAATGAATGAATGAATGAATGAATGAATGAATGAATGAATGAATGAATAGATAGATGAATGAATGAATGAAAGAATGAGTGAATGAATGAATGAATGAATGAATGAATGAATGAATGAATGAATGAATGAACGAATAACTAGGTGACATCCACGGCCTCGAGGCCGAAAGGGTGACAAGGTAACGTTGGTCTAGACCTACGGCAGGCTACTACCCTTCCAGGAACAGATCGGGACAAACTAGAGGACACTCCGATGCACGATGGGCATACTATAGGCATATGACAACACTTGGGTAAAATAAATGTGATTTATTATGTAGTTATCTTCCTTACTAGATTATTTTGTAACTTTTATGACAGCATCTACAATAGCCGATACGGCTTTATGTACACAGTATCAATAGTTAGAAATCCTCGATTGACATGGTTAAATACATAAATAAAAGAAATAGCAATGTTCTGATCCAGATAATTTGAGAAATGGCAATCCGTAAAAATGCACGCTATGATTGAAATAAGTTGCGAAAGTAGTAAGACTAATTTGTAGGGCGGAGTTTGACAGCTGTCGAAAGTTAATAATGTTCGAGCAGCCGACAAACGTTACCGAAATTCCAATGTAAACAAAGTAATCCTAGCATCTGGGAGGAAATAAACTTAGTAGTCAAATTTATTCCGATACACCCACCTCATTTACTTTGCAAAAGTTAGTTTAGTTTGGCAGATTGATTTCTGCTAATGTTTTACGAGGTTAATGCTCCACGGTCCGAACAGGTATGGACCCCGAACTGCAAGAAAACACCCTTTTTGTTAACTTTGGACCATTGTGACGTAGAAAACATAGTGCCCGTAAACATCGCAAAAGCTCTAAAATGGACAATTAAAAGCATTTAAAAGGGCCAGTAACACTCAGAAAGGACTAATATCAAGTTAAAAATAGTTAAAGTGGCCTAACTTCCGTCAAGTAATTAAAATCACTTCAAAAAGCTCGCGTTTGATGCGGTTTGCACGTGCTGAAACCGCTCACCCCTACACAACCACATTGGTATGAACCGCGCAACCGAGCTGTACCAAAACCGAGCACAGCCGAAACCACTTACAGCTGCCGTATACACCATGTCTATATCCGGACATAATATGCCTAAAATATGAAATTAAACGCTGTATTATACAGATTTAGATATTCCTAATGATGCTAAATAGTGAATTTGTATGTCAAGCTAGAATTAATAAAATGACTACAAGTTGCCAGTATTCGTGATAGCAACAATATTACATCACAGAATACGCTAACTATCTATACAATAAACATCATAGGAAATAGGATAGAGGCAGGTTCTCTACACTATCAACAAAATTGTGCAAGAAAACAATAAAAAACTACTTGATTAATACACACTATTATTATCTAATTCATGCAGTACAGCTCAAAAATGGCCCGACTCGTCTACAAAACAAGGTAAAAAATGCTGTTTTATACTCATGCATAATTGGATCCTAAGACATTGATGTCTAATAGGGCAGCGATGTCTATCGGTCCAAATAACTTTATAGTATCTGACAGAAAATTTGTTCTATCTATATAACATGCTTCTTTCCTTGTTTTGAAAAAACTATTGACCTGCTACTAATACTGATGCTACTTCTGCTGCTACTACTGCTACTAGCACTACTACTACTACATGTACTACTGCTACTACTACTACTACTACTACTACTACTACTACTACTACTACTACTACTACTACTAGAATTATGACTAGATGATTCCACTTGCTATTATATCCAATAATAACTTTAATTACCATAGTAACAAACAACAGGACGAGCAGGAGAATGAGCACCCCCCCCCCCCCTCCATCCCCCTTCCCTTGTCCACATCCTGTAAACAGCATATCATCATTATAAGTAAAAGTACCCTCCCCAAAAAATATATAAATGTTTATTGTTGTAGCTATAATCATAGACATCCATGTATATTATTGAACTTGACTATGTTCTGTGCGTGTCTGTTACGTAACTGTCTTGTCCTTATTTACTACCCATATGTAGCGCAAAATAATAATAATAATAATAATAATAATAATAATAATAATACTACTAATAATAATAATAATAATAATAAGTGACCAACTCTTTCACACACCCTGCTGTTACAGTATTATATGTTGGTTCGCGGACTGAGAGAGGCCCACTCCTGGAGTTTTTCTTTCCACTGTTATGACTGACTAGATAATTGAACTGGTGGAGAACTCTGCTGGGGGAAGGTGTGGGGTGTGGGGGTGTTGGGTGTGGGAGGGTGCTGGGGTATGGGGAGGGGTGGTCTCCTCTTGACCCGTGAATATTTCCTTTTTGAAATTTAAACTGTATATGTGGATCAAGGGTCAAAGGGTTAATAAGGAAGTAGTAAATGTAATGTCTGAATTTATAATTGTTTGTGTACGTACTGTCTTGTCTAATTTATATATACCTGTATATATGTGTGTAAGGTGTCCGCCATAATAATAGGCACTGCCTTAGGCGGACAACCTGGTATGATTCGTGAATACGTTTATCTTCGAATTATTGAATAAATAATCTTGAATCTTGGATCTTGAATCTTGAAATCTCTCGAATATGATGCAGGGATTCAGAATCCTTTAGGCGAACCTCTGTGATGGAGTAGTTCCTATTATATTATAACTTTAACTGTGCATATCAGACTAACTGTACACATCGCGCTAGATATATAGATCTATACACAAGGAATTGACTATTGAATCTACGTCGAATGTCAATGTTCAAATCGCAGGATTTATCATGTGTTGTGACTTTAAATGTGTAGTTCAGTAGAGTTTTTTAGACTGATTTTAATGGGTTAACAGAGTTTCAACAGATGATGTGTTCATAAGTGATGAAGGTTTTAAGTGTGGACTGTAGCAGAGTTCTCTTGATCATTTTTCGAATGTTTCTAGATTGGTGTCTGATAGC
The DNA here is from genome assembly GCA_034401795.1 of Chaetoderma sp. LZ-2023a. Lineage (NCBI taxonomy): Eukaryota > Metazoa > Mollusca > Caudofoveata > Chaetodermatida > Chaetodermatidae > Chaetoderma > Chaetoderma sp. LZ-2023a. The sequence goes on along the minus strand of CM067361.1, from coordinate 24,535,079 downwards.
TTGCTAGCATCTAGAATAGCCTGCATATAGCGCTCACTGTATGTATGTATGTATGTATGTATGTATGTATGTATGTATGTATGTATGCATGTATGTATGTATGTATGTATGTATGTATGTATGTATGTATGTATGTATGTATGTATGTCGGATTTTTATAGCGCCAATTCCAAACTGAATTGCTCAAAAGCGCTTTACAAAATTTAGAATGCTCTTTGGAAAAGATATGTTTTTAGTAGTGATTTAAATGAGTCAATTTTAGAGCAGTTTCTAATTTCAGGTGGAAGAGAATTCCAGAATCGCGGACCGGCTCGAGAAAATGCACGCTCACCAGTAGTTAAGTTTGATTTTGGTATGATACATAGTAATTGTGTGCTAGACCTAAGAGACCTTGGTGCTGCTCTTTGCTGGATTAAGGATTTTAAGTACGGCGGGGCCAGATCATTTAGGCACTTGAACACCAACAAAGCCACCTTGTACCATATATGTTGTCTTATAGGCAACCAGTGCAGCTCCAATAGGACAGGTGTGATATGATCGAATCTTTTGGTGTGTGTAATCAGTCTAGCTGCTGTATTCTGCGCTCTCTGTAAACGATCTAATTGGCTAGATGGTATGCCTATTAACAGAGAGTTACAGTAGTCCAGACGTGACGTGATGGTAGCATGTACGAGAGTTTTGACCGCGTTTTCATCCAGGAAGCTGCAAATTTTGCTAATGTTCCGAATGTTCATGAATATGGAACGGCAGACAGTGGTAACATGAGCTTCCATCGATAGGGAATTGTCAAATGTTACGCCTATGTTACGGGCACTTGCACTGAAAGATACGTCAGCCTCCCCAATATGCAAACTGGTGATGTCAACCTTATGTCTTAGGTGCGTGAGGTTATTAACAGAATTTCAGTTTTCTTATCATTGAACTGCAAGAAGTTGCTTAACATCCATAGTTTAATGTCACGAACACAGTCTTCAACATGCTCACGAGCATTCACCTGGTCATTTGCATAGAATGCGAGATATAGCTGTGTATCGTCAGCGTAGAAATGGTAACTTATGCCATGAGACTGCAATAGCACTCCAAGGGGTGCTGTATAGATTGTAAAAAGGATCGGTCCCAGGACCGACCCCTGTGGCACACCTGATGTTAATTCATGTTCCTCTGATTTGATATTATTCACAATGATCATTTGATGGCGTTTTCTGAGATATGATGAAAACCAAGCAAGAGAAGTGTCTAAAATGCCCAGTTCTGCTAATCTAGATAGCATGACATCGTGGTCTATAGTGTCAAATGCGGCAGACAAATCCAGGAGAACTAGTAAAACACACTTGCGTTCATCCATGGAACATAAGACATCATTTTGTACGTGCAGTAGGGCTGTCTCAGTGCTGTGAAGTTCGCGGTATGCGCTTTGAAAAGGTTCCAGAAGATTATTTCTTACTAAGTGATCATTGAGCTGCTTGGCGACAACTCGTTCTAATACTTTTGACAGGAAAGGTAAATTTGAACCAGGTCTATAGTTTCCAAGCACATTTTGGTCTAGTGATGCCTTTTTTAGTAACGGAATCACGTTTGCAGTTTTGAACAGGTCAGGGACATTGCCACTTGTTAAGGACAAATTAATGATTTTGAGTATCGTAGGCAATAATTCATCAACACAGCCCTTAACAATATTTGTTGGTATCGGATCTAGTGAACAGGATGCTCGAGACGATTTGCGAATTATTGTCGATACTTCTTCAGAGCAAGCCGGTTTAAATTCTGTCATGGTACATTTTAAGTTAAGGGCGGTGCGACAACTAATTAGCGTGAGTAGTTTTGGTGTTTTAAAATGCAGTCACGAATTAAACCAATTTTCTCCGAAAAGAAGTTCGCAAACTTGTTTGCTAGCTCAGTTGGGTCAGTGTATTGTGGGAGATTGCTCTTACTTTTGTCCTTGTGAAGTAGGTCGCTGAAGATGCTGAACAGCTTTCCCTGGTTGGATGCATGTTCAGATACTAATGTGGAGTAATACGATCGTTTTGCCGATAGTATCATATCACTTACGAGACGAACTTGACTTGCATATACTTGGCGATGGACCTGAAGTTTGGATTTACGGGCGACACGCTCACTGTTCATGCTGATGTTGAGTCGCTTTAGTAGTTTTCGTATTTTTATGAGATATGGCTGTCTGACATGCTCTAGCTCTTGGCAGTCGATAAGGAAGCGCTGCAGATCTTCTCTGTGATGGCTGCATAGCTCACATTTTACTGCTCCTCCTCTGTTCCTGGTTGGGCCTCCAAAGAGATGATATCTCTGCAAGAGTAGTCTTACTTTCACTGTAGCTTTGCAGACTGAGGTGTTATCTGTCTCGCAGCTTCTCCATGCTATGTATCTTCTTCTTCCTCCTCTTTTACATGCAAATTCCCCCACTTTATGATACACCTCCTTTCGGGAGAAAGATGATCATACGTGGTCTGAATCGCGGAAGTCTGAATTGGGGAAGTCGATTTGGGGGATAATTTTCATACCTACATCCACTCAGGGAAATGAAGATATTTCTTAAATGAGAACAGCACGCCCTAAAGGTACAATCAGATAAAAAAAATTACCATAGCTAGCAGCATTTCGTCTCTGTTTATAGAGTGAAGGCAATGATCATACTTGAGGAAGTCCAATTGGGGAAAGTTATATCCATAGAGGCAAAATCATGCAACTGTGCCATCGAAGATGGTTGAAATATTGCTAATTACTTTATCTGATTGTATGTAATGGTCATACTCGCTCTAGTACCCATTTAACCTCTCTTAATCGACTGCCACAATTCAGACTCCACTCCCAACCCGTTCGGACTAAGTATGGTCCCATTAGTCCCTTCCAGAGAAATTAAAGTTAAACAGGGGTGGGAGGGGAGAATAAAATAAATAAGTAAACAAATAGCATAAAATCAGGCTAGAGACCACGCATTGACTATACACGGGTTAGAAAAGAATCAGAATCAGAATCAGAATAATTTATTGGCACAAGATCTATAAACAGATAGATATAGCCTGACATAAAACATGACCATAATACATCAAGTTCAAGTTCAAGTTCAAATTCATTTATTTTGATATAAAATGTACAATATCTAATTACACAACAGGTGGTCCACCAAAGGCAGAGCCTATATAGACGGTGGGCCCCTACATGGAACAATATATATATATATATATATATATATATATATATATATATATATATATATATATATATATATATATATATATATATATATATATATAAATTGTATGAAACTTGTCATCGTACATGGTTAGTTTAATTAGCAGATCGTTTTATTTTCTCTAATCGGTTTAGGAAGTTGTCTATGTTTTAATCAATCGTGTATTTCTACACTACAATATGCATAAACACCATAATCTAGCTGGTTTTGAAATCAAACCTATTTTTGTGTTACTTCTTTACATTTATCTACAGGCCTTTGAATTTTCGTCCATCCATCGCACTAGTACATATCCACCTACTATATTATATACTATATATATATAGTATAAAGTAAAGAACTCATGACACAGTAGTCTTCACTGTTGGCGGTAATGGTCACCTGACCCAAATGGAACATTCCATCCACTCCAGAGGGCGGTCTCTGTGGTCACCAGTTGCCTACAGTCTCCCATCTCCATCTTGAGGCAAGATAACCAGCATCGTCGGACCGACCTGTACCTAGAGTACAAGCCGGAATCCGAAGAAGAATTGATGGAGCAGCACAGCGCCAGAGCTACAGTTGATGGACCACCGCAAGTGATGGACATGATGAAAAGAAATGTGTCATATCCTCCAGGCTGAGTTTGCAGAGCTGGCATGTTGGAGATGTGGATCCGCACCTATCCCACTTTTCAAGTACCGACTGTAGTTGATAGATGCCAGTCACAAATCTTGACTTGAGGACACCATTTTCTTTTTCATGCAATGTTGATTTCGATTCCGACCCTAGAAGGGATGGTCCCCTCACGAGTTTGAATGGTGTTTGTGACATGTATTGCAATGTAGACATATTTGATGCTGCATTTCATGGCTGAGCTTCCAAGAAGTTATGATTGCCTCGTGAACCTTGTGCTTCCATTATCTTTTTGTTGGCTTTTGGAAAAGTGGAGTGTTGGCTGAAGGCAACTGGTAATTCCTGAGAATATCTTGACTGTATGAAAGCCAGTAGTTGCTGGAGAAGGACTTCATTGCAAGTTGTCATAGAACAATTGTGTACTCGCATCGTGTTAGGTCGGCAACTAAATTTCTCAGCAGACTTACTGGCAGAACTCAAAGAAGCCCATATGCAGCTAGATTACCTGTACCTGAAGCAAGACAAACCTTTCCGAGCAGTACAACTTCACTTTCTTGGAAGGATAAATGTTGTCCACATTTTCTGGCACACAACAGGTTTCAACACGTTTTTCCCATGGAAACTGGCTCAGAATGGACTGTATGCTTTCCCGCGGGCTAAGGTGATATTCTTCTCAGTTCTGAGCATGCTAACTTTGGAAGAGGCGCTCATCAGAATGCCGGGGGTGGGGGTGTCTGTTCAGATAAGAAGAGTTCATCAGACTTGTAGCTCTCACCAGATGTCTGGGTAAAGGTTTTTCCAGCAGATGCATGATCACGCTTGTCTTCTTCATGCATATTGTGTAGAACTGACTGTCCGTATTCTGTGTTACTGTTAACGCAGTTTGTGCATCAGGGTGTTGTTGTTATGCGAGGATAGCAACATCATCTGCACATGTTGGTGCCGCTATGCGGATGTCTACTATATGAGCTCCGATACCAGCCTTCTCGATCCTTTACAAGTTTGAATGATGTTTGTGACATGTATCGCAATGTAGATACCAGCCTTCTCGATCCTTAACGAGTTTGAATGATGTTTGTGACATGTATCGCAATGTAGATAATAATAATAATAATAATAATAAGTACATTTATAAAGCGCTGAATCCATGACAATGCGTGCTCTAAGCGCTAGTGCGTAATAGCTATATCTACTGAGAATATGCTCGTTTGAAAAGGGTGGTTTTCAGTTGTGATTTGAAAATATCTAATGATGCTGAGTTTTTTAGACTAAGTGGTAGATTGTTCCACTCGGTGGGAGCTGCATAAGCGAAAGTTTTGTGGCCATATGTAGTAGAATTTACTTTTGGGACGTTTAGCAGCATCTGATTGACAGATCTGAGTGATCGACCAGGCGAATAGGGTTGTACTAGTTCAGTTAAGTATGCAGGGGCAGTACCGGAAACACATTGGTAAGTCAAGCATAAAATTTTGAAAGTGATTCTCTGCTCGATCGGGAGCCAATGCAAATTCTGTAAGACAGGGGTTATGTGATCATACTTTCGGCGGAGTGATATGATTCTAGCAGCGGTATTTTGTACAATCTGTAGCTTATGAATAAGTTGTTTTGGTGCACCAATAAGCAAGCTGTTACAATAATCAAGTCTCGACGATATTAACGCCAGTATAAGCATGATTGTAGCCTCCTTCGTAATATACCGTCTGATGCAACCAATATTACGTAGCTGGTACGAGCACACTTTGCAGAGATGATTAACATGCTTTTCCATGGTCAGTTCATTATCAAGCATTACCCCTAGATCTTTCACCACAGCCTTCTCGATCCTTAATGAGTTTGAATGATGTTTGTGACATATATCGCAATGTAGACATATTTGATGCTGCGTTCCAAGGCTGAGCTTCCCAGAAGTTATGATTGCCTTGAACATAATGTTGTGAAAAATGTTAATTTCCGTTCTGAAAGAACTGTCATTAAGATTTAGTGATTTTCAGCAAACATTTACATTTAGGCACATCTACATCGTTACTGCACGTCATTGGCAGGTATTATCATTGATATTTTGCATGAATAGTTGCATTAAAACACACTGCTTAAAATGTAATATGTTTTCGTAACGGGAAAATGCTTGTTTGCTAAAATTCAAGTTCAGGTTGTTTCAAATATAACATAATGACATGCATTTATCACGAAAATGTGCCATTTCAGATGCCAATGACTGAATGAGTATAATGCTTTCAATTGTTAATATTTTGGAAACCAGTGACCACCATTCAGTCATTTAATTTTCACGAAAATAGTCGGCCTTTTCAAATATAAGTGTGTTGTTGTTGTAAAGATATTTTGGTGTAACTTCCTTGCATTAATTTTCCTGGCATAATTTGATGCGATTGTCAAATTTCTTTGCTTTTTTATTGCTAATGTGTCTAGCTAGATCAATCCATCAGCACTATAACTAGTCTACTTTTATCAATTTGTTTGTGATATCTGTGATGTGAAATGTGACAGTGCTTAATTAGTTTTTCACATACACACTATGTATTTTCAGTCGTCTTTCTCTACTAATTTCAATTTGACTGAAAATCTATATCTGTGCATGTGAATATATATATATTTTCGACTCCTCATGTTCCATTGCTTAGAATGGCTTCTTTCCTCCTATGCCATCCCAACTGCTTCACTAGTTTGATGGGGTGTGGGTGGAGAAGTAGCATTATTGGTGTCCATGCTCATGCTATTTCCACTTTTAAAGTGGGCATCATGAAGATCAGTGACTGGTTTGAGAATATGCGGTGTCAACGTCGCATGTCAAAGTCATAGAACAAGGTTATTTCTGATTAGTCGAGTTCGATGACCGGATAGACGACATGGCCATTGATGCCTATCCCATCGCTCCAGATGATGTCCATAAAAGCATTGCAGTTGATAGTTTTCGTCGGGGTGTGGGTAATCAGAAGGCGGCCATGCTTGCCCTGGAACAGGAACCATTAAGACTGCTGATGGCTCTAGATTTGGTAGAATATGCATTATTATGTCAGCAGCATATTGTATTGGAGCACAACATGGGTCACTCTATGTCAGAGATTTCAAATCCTGATTTAGTTCACGCCTGCACTTGATGCGTCAACCGCAGGCTCTTGGTTGATCTGCTTCTATGACAACTGACAGCACTTTCGCCAGTAAAAGAATAACTACCGGACAGTGAGTGTCATTCTGCCGTGTCCTATTAAGCAGTGTTTTGAGACATGAACAAGGGAAACGACCAGGTCAGCAACACTTCCATTATAGAAAGAGCGAAACCCTGATATTGGCTCCGTGCAGCACATTACTGAAAGGCTGCTTGGTGAAAAGTTTAACTATTTCAATGCCAGCGCTAAAAATTAAATCTCATCACAGATTTATGAATCTTTGGTATTTGATCCAGGTTAATGTTTATATACTATTGGTAATTGCGTGTATGGTATCTTCCTCTAGGCTTCTTGGCTCCTCAAGCACTTGGCCACTACTCTTCTGAATCAACAGATTCGCTTGATGGAAATAGTTCGTTGTAAATAATCGTACATGTCCGCATGCATTACACGCTGTAAATTATGTCTTCATGGCCACATGCAATCCATGCCTATGAAGAAATTTGGATGTGTCTTCATGAGGCTAGAAAAATTTGTCCTTGGAGATTCGTCACAATTGTTTATTCTAAATTGTTTGTGTATTCTAATGGCATCTGTTTTTAATGGCTTCCCTGGACACTCGAAGGACATGTGACACTATTGTTCTATATTTTGATCACTTGATTCCAAATTCGTTCCTAGTAGGCTCGCCTAGCTGAGGGGCACTAGTTAGAAGTTGCTTCCACTGATCTTAGTTGTAGTTATTCATTCTCATAGTTGCATCTACCTCCTGAGGTGTTGGTCATGCAGTCCCTTGGGGATGATGCATACCTGTCTCCTGTTGAACTGTACCTTCAATGATGGATGTTGCATAGTGCATACTTTCTTAACTAACTCGGCATCTCATTCCCACTTGGTATCTTGGCCTGATAATTAATATCCTCTGTGGCAAGGTTGCGCTGGCCCATAGATAGTAATTCTCATAGTCATGTGCAGGTAATCATCTTTGAGGTGTTAGTGGATATTCACATATGTTTATTGATTGATTCAATCATTCACATTTTGTAAAAATTCTCACCAATTCTATTGCAGCTCCAGCACCTCATTGTCCCGCCGTTGCGTCCTCCAGTTCAGACTCGACCTCATACTCATGGTCTGCGCCGACGATTGCTGGTTAGTTGGGTTTCGGGAAATCTTGAGGTAGACATCGGCTGACTGGGGTGTACAAAGACCTCTAGGGCCGGTGGAACAATCACATTCCAGTGGGGCCAGGCGAGCATCCTCACCAATGCGAAAAACCACCGTCTTGTCCCAATTCAAACCAGTGGAGGAAGTTATACCAATACAGTTATTGGACAGATGGCCAGAGAATCGTGGAAAGGGACAACTGCTCAAGAATGATTTGTAGGCAACTAGATGTACTTCCAGGTTCAATTCTTGGACGCCTGCTGTTACTTACTAGGTCTTACTAGTTGTTATTATACATGAATGATCTACCTATTGCCAGTATCCTACTATCACAAATATTGTTCGGCGATAATACCAATGTTTTGGCAGCCATAAAGATATAGCCATCCTATACAAAATTACAAACAGTGAAATGGAAAAAATATAAATTAGTTTTAAGGTAATAAATTATCCTTGAATGCCATCAAAACCAATTTCCTATTATTTAAATGATATAACCAAGTAAAGGCAGAGCTCTCCCAAAATTTGATATAGACAATCAAGAAACACAGGAAACTGAATATGTTAAATTCCTAGGAGTCAATTTGGAAACATTCTTAACAAATCTTTCTAAAGTATGTTCACTTCAGAAAATTATCATTCTACATCAATCATTAGTCCCAGAAGCAGTAGTATTCCATTAAAAGACATAATAATAACACTGATCGCCATAGAAAATAAATTGAAAGGACTCAAACCCAATAAAACAATGGCCCGGATAAAATAACAGTGTAAATATTATGGGAAGCTTCTAAAGAAACTAGTGCACCACTAGTGTGATAACATGATTATATAAAACATTGTGATTATTTTTTATATTATGAATTTAAATGACTAAAAATTAAATAATCGAATCATTAATAATTTCTACTGCCTAAAATATTTTAAAAACCTACCTCCTAATTTACTGTTTAATGCGATACGTCACGGACATTGACATTTTTTCAGTGAATGTATGTTGTCCATTTCCAGGCCAAGAGAAGATTATATTTGAAAATGTATTACTGGAATGACAGGCTCAAGCATCTAGTCGTTGTTCGACTATCTTCTCTTAGTCTTCAAACAGACATTGCTATCAAGAATTCAATTGCAGCTGGAGTTGGGAGTGCATAGTGACAAACAAATTTATTTTGCTATGCATGAATGTAATATCGTATCCAAGGCTAACTGCGCAATAGGACTAATCAAGAGAACACTTACCAATAATGATCCATTATATCCACTTTCACGCTCTTGTACAAGTCTCTAGTGAGACCTATTCTCAAATACTGCAACTCGGCATGGCCACCAAGATTGAAAAGGCAATTACAACTATAGGAAAGAGTTTAACTCCGAGCAACAAAACTCGTCCCACACATCAGAGAGTATAGCTACATAGAAAGACCTGACACCTTAAATCTAATATCACTGAAATATAGACGGTTTCGAGATTTAATTGAAACATTCAACCTCATCAGGGATCTATAAAATATTGATAAACTACTTTTACTAAATATCCTGTATTACACATACTATAGGTCATACGTTCAAGTTTGGCATAAAACGCAGCAACAAAGATATTCGCAAGCACATTTTCACTAATAGGGTAGTACCACAGTGGACATTACTGCCACGCAGCTACATCAGCCGAAATGACAACAGTCGAATTATTCAAGAACAAACTCGGTATCTACTTCAAAGGAGGAACATTTGAATTTGACTAAACGTGCATACGCATACCCGCCCATCACATGTTCATACTGCAATTCTTCCAATACAGGGGACTGATCTTGGAGCAGCCTGTGTATCGGCAAGCACATAAGCCTACTCGGTAGCTATTCCAAATGCCGGTAGATAGGTCTCTGCTTTCCACGTCCGCATTTTTGTGGTAGCATGAAGAGACACTAGAGTAGATCGCTCGCAGATTCAGAATCGCGTTCAGACATGGTAACAGCGAACTCGGTAACGATTCCGATTGGATATGTTACTGCTTTCTGTGGCTGCATTTTTGTGGATAATATGAACTCACACTAGCATAGAGAAGGAAGCTCGGATAGCGATAAATACAGAAAATGAAACCAACAGCAATACGGTCAACTACAGCCTCCACAAGTTAACATGTAACCAAATGCGAGGCACAGCAGGGTGTATCCATGAGTGTAGGCGGCGTACCGCCGCTAACGCGGGGAACACCCATTTGCACCACAGCATTTCCACAAAGTCTTAAATCCAATGTCGCTGATATATTGACGTTTTCGAGGAGACTTAGTTAAGCGACAACAGTCAAATAATTCCAAGACCAAACTAGGTATCTACCTCAAAGAAAGAATTTTTGAATTTGACTGAGCGAGCCATACTACAACACACACACTGAGGTAAAACAAGTCAATGGCTTATGCCTCGTAAAATGATGATGATGATGATGATGATGATACTGATGATGATGATGATGATGATGTTGATGGTGGTGGTGGTGGTAGTGAGTGCTTGGTCTTTCCAATACCTGTCGAGACGAGCCTTGAATGACTTAACCGATGGAGCCTCTACAACATGTTCTCGCAGCCTGCTCCAGACTTTTACAGCCCGAACTGTATAGTCATTTCTCCTCAGTTCTAACTTTGTCATAGATATCATAAAACATCTTATAAACTTCAATCATGACCCAACAAACTCTTCGAAAAGCCATGAACGTAATTCGTTCTGTCTGCTTCTGATGAAAGCAGTATACCATGTTTCTTGCAACACGTTCTATCAATGTCTAAATGACCTCATCTTCAATTACACGAGAGCAGCCAAGTAGGAGTTTGGCCATCACTTGTCATGTCTTGTTTAGTAGTTCCCGTTTATCAGGTTGTAGGCCCTTTCTATCCTGGAATATTTTACGAGTACGGGAGCTCCTGAATACAAAGTCGCAATTTGATATTCCGTTACCTAGCATACATTGCCAAGTTGCCATTCCTCTACATGTTTTCTGCATTCCCACCAAATACCTTTCCATGACATGGTCTCTGAATTCAGCAAGATGGCTGATGGTAAAGTAGGTCTTTTCCGTAAATAGTGTGTCCTCATCTACTGGACCTTTGTGATATAAGGCGTCCATTTTTCATAGATACAGACACGCAGACTGTGCATAGTGATACCAAGTAGCAAGATAATCCGGATTCAGTTTTCAAACACAGATGGCGCGTTCAGCCACCCATCCCTTGAATGAATAGATATAGGCAGACTACGTGTTGGATCGATTCCACGCAGAGCTTCCCGGTTCTACTTTGAACCTCAGCCTGACCAAGGAAATGTGACACGATCTCGGTTAACCGTTTCTTGTTCGTGTCGTCGTCTACGTCAAATGCGTCTTGTTCCCGGTCCAAAAAGCCTGTGAAAAAGTTCCATAAATGAGATAAGCAGTCACCTGCATCCATTAACCCTTGAATGGCTAGATTTGGTCAAGAAAATATTGAATGTCTGCTTATTGAATGTGAATTTGCAGACCGACAGAATACTAGCGTGGTGCTGGCGGTATCCCGCAATCCCGTAGTTCGCGTTTCGCGGCTGCCGGGCTAGCTGATTCCCGCCGTTTCTACGGACGCCCGGCAGTTGTACCTTGGAACTTGAACTGCGCATATCTGCCGCTGGATCCACGGGCCGATTCGAGACCTCTGTTGGGTGAGAAACTTTTTTATACGTAGCTAAGTTACTACACTAGTATTTGAAAAATACCACTGGAAAGTCATTTCAGTGGTAAATTTGAAAAAATGGTCTTCTCTTAGCCTGCAAATGGACATTCCACAAGAGTACTGTAGAGGCCGGTTTTGGCCAGCTTGGGAAAAGAGTTGATGGATATCAATCTAGAGATGTTAGCATCCTTGGCCCAATACTGGAATTGGCCCAATACTGACCCTGCGGTATCGGGCATTGCCCCTACGTGAGACGATAAGGTCCGCTAAGACGGATCCCTTTGTATTGTAAATATAGAGCGATGTACTAACGTAAGGCCAGCACGAAACGGGCCAATATGGTCTCCTAATGATACTAAGTTTGTAGTAACTTCAACAAGCAAGTAGTGATCAGGACGATTATTATGATTCAGGGCAGACCAGCTTGTTATGATTTATTTGTCCGGAAAATTAGTTTAGACGAGTAGAATTTTCGGACATAGCATGCAAGCGTGTGATTTGCCCCTTCCCCTTCCAGTTGTGAGCATGCAGAAATGCATTGCAAATCATCAATTTAAGCCAGAACTTGCCAGTTAACGGTGCATATTCACAAAAAAAATAAAAACAAAAAATAAATAAATAAATAAGGTGCATATTCACAGCAAACTGCATAAAATTACAATTGTTTAAATTGTATACCTTTAGAGGCTAAATTATGGGTCTAGATGAAATGAAACGAAATAAATCTTAACATATGATGGTTTTATTACATATAAATTTAAATAATAAAAGTTTTTGAATTTGAATTAGGTACTCTGGCTCGATTTTTATTTCACAAATTAAAAAATTATATCAATTTATATGGAATGAAATCATTGTATGTTAAGATTAATTTCATTTCACTACATCTAGTTACTTAATTTCCCTGATAACGGAGCTTACTGGGCCGATGCCGGGCCGATACCGTGCCGATACTGAACGTATCGGCCCGGTATCGTCCCAGCATCGGCCCAGTAAGCTGCGTTATCAGGGTTAAGTCTCTAAAAGTGTACAATTCTAACAATTTTGTGAATATGCACCTTTAATATGATTATAATTCTCTGTAGATAAATCATATAGCTATTCGGATGAAATTGGTCGACTTGAATAGGATCGAAATTGCACTATATAAAATGGAAACTGGTAACAGATGAATTATTTCATGGATATTGATAATTCAACAAAAAAAATCCGGATATTTAACAGGATGTCCGGAAATCCGGAGGCCTGTTAAAATTCGTATTTTCCGCATAAATCAGGAGAGCTGATCGTCCTGATTATTCTTCAGTACGTTGTCGTCGTCTTATGCGCCATCTTGACGTATGAGATTCCGATTTGTAATCCTGTAAATAATGATATCATTGGACTACTAATGCCAGCGGTGAAAATGGATGCACCCTGTTTTAGCTAAGCCCAGCCCATTCTTAGCTAAGCTCCACCCACACTTTGTCCGAATCGATCGAACCCTGAACTCACTAAATCTTAATTTCCAGAAAACTATACAGGTTAGATGTTGAATATTTTGAAAGTAATTTTACTGGGTGCCTATGGCAGCAACCGTGCCCAGTCAAATTACTTTCAAAATATTGAATATTATTATTGTTATTAAATAGTAAAGACATACAATCCGTACACCTTGACGGAATATTAAGTGTTTATGTCGAACTTAGATACGTAATCCTCGCATCGTAATGTGGCTATATGTAAATACGTTGCAGGCCATTAGAGTTGAGTACGCACTATACTCCCAAAATTAACGCGATATAGGCTTACCACCCCCATCCCCACCCAGCCAGCATCATTGTCTTGTGCCGGAGAACCTATTTTGAGACTGGTGGTTTACTTTGATACTCTGGTTGCAAAGACATAATAGAATAGATAGCAATAGCCATAGTTCCTCCCATCTGACCGTTTGAGATTTTGAGCTTTTTATCCGTTATCCTGTAATTAATGTTTCCATTGGCTTGCTTTTGTCTAAAATCTATGTTCAGATATTTTATTTGCATTTCTACCCCTTTAGTTTCAAGGATGTGACGAAATAGCAAAAGAGGAGAAACTTATTCTCCTGAATTATCATACGATGGATGTACCGGGTTATCTAATATGAATTTACCATATTTTTGGCGACCGTTCCTGAAATAGTCAATTTGTTTCCAATTTCTTTCTGAGTTTTGTGTATATTTGAGATATTACTCGTGTCTCTACATAAGTATGCGACTCGTTGCTCCAGGGACGAGTTGTGTGTGCCTACAATGAAAGTAAACTGAATGGTCCTGGGAACAACTATTACTAAAAAACAATCTTGGTACACAGAAGAATGGCCTGCCCCAGTAGTAACTATAATTGCTCCTAGTACAGAGTCACAAATATACGCAGAAATACAACAAACTGCATCTAAGTTGTCATGGATTATTGAAAGCTGGCACCTCTGTATTGGAAGGTGTCCGCCCACGCAACTTACACTAAGCACTGGGTAATACCCCAGGACGACTGATTGGTGGAGCTGCGCAAATAAATGTAGGGATCGATATTTTAGCCATGACGCACTGAGCTCCGCCCTGTGTTGGGCTTGATTTATATACTTTGAACTCTGCATTCCTAGAGTACCATTTTCAAGTTAATTTTATAGGTACGCTGTTAAATATTTTGAAATTAATTTGACGGTGAGGCGTTGCTGCCTATGGCAGCAACAGCGTACAGTCAAATTAGTTTTAAAATATTCATTAAAATATATGGACAGTTTCAAAATGCGAACTTAAATGACAGAAACAAAACAGATATTTTGATCGTTTTCATGTTGTTTTTATTCTATCACGTGAATAAAATATTATTACCAGAGTGTTGTTTCCCACTATATACAAATGCATATATGGTTATTTTATCCAGGGCGTGCGTATGTGCGTGCGTGCGCTACAACAACGAAATAAATAAACAACTTATATTAGAAGTATCATAGCATATGGTTACATGGTGTAATAGTTGTAGGTATTGGGAATATCATTTATACACAATACAATTGAGAGCTAAGAATAACTACCCGTGAAATATTTTGCGAATATTAGGTTATGAATAAGGCCTAGCTACTAATATATTCGGCTACATTTGCACTAACCTCTGACCTCACACCATTTGTTTGACCGTGTTGTTGATGACGTCATGCCAGCTCAGATATATGAATATTCATTAATAAATGTCGGCATCGTATCCTCCTCATATGCATATTCATTGATCTTGGTAAATGCATTATGATGGAGGGATGAGAGATAGCGAGTGAGAGAAGTGGATGGTAGAACAGATGAATAAATTATTGTCGGATGCTACTAGCACAATTTTTGCTTTTCTGAACAATTAAGCCTTTAATCTTTTCCTTAAGCCTCCAACTACTTTCAGTCAAATTGTTTCCAAAATATACAGCAAGTCCAGAGTTATTGCCCATTGAAATTATTGCCTGATAGCTTGCAGCGGTCAAACTTATTACTTGAGAAATTTTCGTTAAATATAGTTAGAGGATTTCACAAAACACAGTTGCTTATGTTAGAGATGTCCTTAACTGAGCAAGCCAACACTTATTTCATGCTGCAAGCGGAATTTTGAAGGCAAGTACAGTAAGCCTAGAAATAAAGTAACATGTTTTCAAACTAACATAAAATGGATTGGTGAATAGGGGTATATTCACACAAGAATGCTTGAAAACTAAAATTGTTAAAATTGAATGCTTTTAGTGGCTTAAATTTTGTGTCTAAATGTAACGAAACGAAATAAATCTTAACATATGGTGGTTTGGTTTCATTTAATAGAAATTAATATACTTTTTTTAGTTGTGAAATTTAATTAGGGACTTGTGTCTCTAATTCAATTTCACAACTGAAAGAATTATATTAATTTATACTTAAATGAATTCATTATATGTTAAGATTTATTTCGTTTCACTAAATCTTGGCACACAATTTAAGCATCTAAAAGAATATAATTTCGATAATTTAATTCCAAATCTAAAGAATTTTAGAGTGAATATGCACCTTTAATTCGACTGGACGCCATTGTTGAACAAGACTCCAATTAAATTAAGTCCAAAATATTCAACAGAAAATTTCTGACATCGTGTTCAAAATTACACAAACTAACCAGTTCCTATTTTGTCCTGGAAACATACCACGTTATTACTGAGGTGTATTTTTGCACTCTAATCTTGTAGGCCCCTAATCCATTCGTGTCTCGGGAAATCTCCTTCAATACGAGATTGCCTTCTAATTTTAAGATTGGCCCTAGGCATGGACACACACGATGGAGGAAACCCGGTTTGGCTATGCCCCGCCTATCTCTAGCTAGACTCCACCCACACTTCACCCGTGTTGAGAATTCCTCGCTTAACTCCCTGACAATCGATTTCCAGAAAACTATACGGGTAACCTGTTGAATATTTTGAAACTAATTTGACCGAGTGCTGTTGCAGCAACAGCGCCCAGTCAAATTAGTTTCGAAATATTCATCAGAACGTTTATTAAATAGTAACGACATATAATTCGTCAACAACTCTTAGTCAGTCATCAACTCTAAGCGTCCGTGACAAACTTATCTAAGACATTCATGACGTCATTGATTATGACATCATCCTACACATCACGTAGTTGATTATGACGGCATATAATTCATGGATAAACTGAAAAGGCCCATTGAACACATCTAATTATATTAAAGTCTCACATTGACAGTCGGTATTTTCATAGGAACGGATATATGTATATCTTAGAACAATGTTAAATTTAATTTAAAGGAAAGGAATAGGGAACTAACATATGCTCTTGAATGAAAGCTTTATATAACAATCAACCTATATCCCCACCCCCAACCCCCGGGTAAAAAAACCCCAGAAATAAAACCGAATAATTAGATAAAAGCAGCTAAATACCATATATGTTATTCTGGCGGGAACTAATTAGTGACACAGCTGCGCCTATGCGCTCTGGCGTATGCTGAGCGAATAAATAATACCAGCTACAGCCGGTTATATAAGCTCAGTTATATTCGCGTTAAGCTGGTTAGCCACTACTTCCTGCAGATAAAATACTGTTTTAAAGCAGTTTGACTGGAAGCCGTTGTTTCCAGAGTGACTACATTCAGTCATACGCATTTCAAAATTTTCAGTGGGATTCATATTGGGACCTTGGAAATCAGCAGTGTATTTTATCTCTCTACATCGGCGCCTATAGAGAATACGGTTCATAGTGCTTACAAAACTATATTCAGGTGTGTTTTCGTTATATTCAGGTAGGCTTATACCAGCACCCACAGTTGACACACGGCGGAGTGAGAAGCACCAGCTTGGGCACTAATTGGCTCCAAGTTAGGCGCTCCTAGATTTAGTAAACGCTTTTCCTCAAATAATCCTGATTCATTTCCATTTTTAACCAATAGCAGTTTATTTTAATATTGTATGAAATTGCCAATAGGCATCATTTGTTATTTCCCTTTTTCCTTCCTTTAATAAATGAGTTTGTCTATTAACCCCGTTTGCGTCAACGTCCCCCTTCAAACTTCAAAACTTCTAGTTCAAACCAGCCAAAATCGGCTATGTAGTGGTCTTAAGGCATGTCTATTTGTAGGCCAAGAGAAGAGCATTTTTGAATATTTACCACTGGAATGACTGGCTCGGTAACCGAGCCAGTCATTCCAGCAGTAAATTTTCAAAAATGCTCTTCTCTTGGCTTTCAAATGGACACTGGCTAAACAAAAACTTAAATTTCTTTAACGTTGCCCTTTTGATGGTCAAGCCGGCCATAATTACAGTGGTAAATTTATTAAAATAGTCTTCTAGAATTAAAATAACTTGAAAAATGTTGACCATTAAAATGAATAATTGATATAAGTAGGCCCTATTGCATTATGAGCGCTTTGAGGCGCTGTTGACAGACGTGTGATTAATTCATCAATCTAAATACTATTTTCCCTGTTTGTTATAATCGTTATTTTAGTCTTGTGGCGTTACATTGACGAGATCCATCCATTCCTGATCGTGTCGTCAAATTTCCCTCCGATAATAACTGTATTTACACTGTACGTCACCGCGCGTGCTTCGGCTACGTCATGCACCTGAAATGTAACGTAACAGATAGATAGATATTTATTTGCCACAATAGGCCATAGGCCCTTGAGTGTAACAACTCAAATATATATATTCATGGAAAAACCATACAATAATTAATACAGAAGTTTAGTAATAATTTATGATTTAAAGTACATTGATAATTTACCTTTAACAAGCCACCAGCCCACATATGAATAGTAATCGGCCCTAAATACTCCCAACCCCTCCCCTGATCAACCGGCGACAATGCTCAATTCAATGTTGAATATTTTGAAACTAGTTTGACTGTTTACTTTCTCCTAGTACCATTTTCAGGTGCACGAATTGTATTGTAAATAAATTCTGCAGCTTAATGACTGTTGAATATTTGAGTCTGAATTGAAACTAATTTGAATGTGGAACTTGATCGATTTACTTTCTCCTAGTGATATTTTCAAATGGACGAATTGTATGTCATTGATAAATTTGCAGTTTAATGACTGTTGAATATTTTGAAACTAATTTGACTTGTGATAATTTTCAACCTACTTTGTCCTTAATAACTTAATATGCATACACGCGCGTCAGCATTCATGGTGATACTAGTTACTACGACTTAAAGGCACACATTCGCACCAGAATACGTGAAAATAAAATTTCTAAGGCCGTGTTCTTACTCGAGACTTAACCGGCGTAACGCCATGTTGAGGTATGGCGTTATTCCTGATTAACTCTCAAATGAGAACACAGCCTAAGATTGCATACTTTTAGAGTGTATCTCAATGTAAGGAAGTGCAAAAATGTTTGACTGACTCTAAGCACAGCCCGCATTTCCGCGTGTTGGAATCGAAATCATGAATTCCTAGAATCCCAATTTCGAGGTAACTATCCATGAGTGTTGTTGAATGTGATGAGGCTAGTATGACTGGGTGTCGTTGCTCCTTTTTGCAGCAATGTCTCCCGGTCGGGTTAGTTTCAAAATATGTAATAGCATGTTTACTAAAATCTATCAAAAACATACAATCGATAAACCTGACGCACATTTCAGTTTCAATTTTCAATTATTTGTCTCACTATTCTTAATATGTAGCATAAATAATGTTAATGTATATATGTAAATATCCAATTGTATTTTACTGTAAAATTATTATGTAAAATTATAACATATCGCATTTTATAGTCTTTTATGGAAAGAGTCGAATCTAAGTCAGTTTGACTTGTGACTCAATACAATTGTTGTTAATTGACAATAAAATATGTTTAAAACAAAACAAATTTTGACTTGTGATAATTTAATAAATCAATGAAGTCTTTTTAGTCGTGAAGTTGAATTAGGGATTTGAGTCTCTAATTCCATTTCATAAGTAAAAAATTATATAAATTTACAGGGAATGAAATCATAATCGGTTACAAATTATTTCCCTTCCTTTCATTTAGGCCTACACTCTATGCCTCTAAGCGTATACAATCTTACAAATTTTATTTTCAAGCATTCTGGTGTGAATGTACACCGCTTAAACTTCTACGCCTCGTCCGACTGAGAAGCGATTACAGTGTCCTTGCCACGGCTGATAAACTTTGCATAAATAGATGACAGATGTGTCAATATTTAATAAAATGCACATCAATTCGCTTGAAACGTTAATAAGAAAAAACAACTTTTGTTCAATATCTCACAGCCTGCCACCAATTCCGATTCCCAACTCGAAGTGTATCACGTGTAGTCGTGTATGGGACGTAATCACGCACATTCCTTTGCTTAGACGGTTCTTATAAGACAACATTTATCTCCCTTTCAGCGCAGTTTCAATGAAAACAAGCAACATTTTAGCGATTTTTCAACACCTCTTCGATAACCAATTTAGAGGAAATCAGTCTGTTTCATAAGAAATAAAACATGTACGAGCGTATTCAGCAGGAAAAACTGTACTATAATCAATTACAAATATCGCGTGTAGTAAAGGTAATTCACCTTTCCAGAGTATGTACCCGCCATATGACGTCATAATCATCTACGGGGTGTGTAGAATAACATCATAATGGCTGAAGTCATGCATGATGTCGATAAGTACGTCACGAACGCATATTTGAAGACGGTCTATGGGCTGTTGTACAAATTGTTTGCTTTTACTATTTAATAAATGTTGAATATTTTGTAACTAATTTGACTAGGCGCTGTTGCTGCCATAGGCAGCAACAGCACCTAGTCAAATTAGTTACAAAATATTCAACAGCTTCCCTGTATAGTTTTCAGGAAATTGATAGCTAGGGCATTCGGGGATCGATCAATCCAAACACGGCGAGGTGTGGGTGGAGCTTAGCTAGTGATGGGCGGAGCATAGCTAAAAATGGAAAGGCCCATTCCGGCGACACCACTTTCAATATCTGCCTTGTGTACTATTGATTCCTATGCAAGGCTATGCTATCCGTAATTGAAGTGACAGTTAGATACACTTGGCTGATCGATTGTCGGAATTGAAAAAGTTGAAATCATAATTTCCGTTTTGCGTGTTTTCAAATTTGCATTTTTTGTTTATTTCTTGCTATATACCCGCACAATTACTATGTGAGATGCAGATTTTTTATTTATTTCAACTATATCGTATATTAAAATTGTGTTTGCATACGGACTTTAACATTGATACGCTGGTCATGCAGACCTGGGGCATACACGTTGCCATAGCCCATTTACTTTAGGTGCTTCCTCAAACTATTATACTGGATGAATTTTTAAATAATGATTGACTAACATGAACATTCTCCGTGAAACCCAGGCTACAAGGTCGGTACAGGGCCAATTCCGGGCTACTACCGTCAAGTATTGGCCCGGTACTAGCCCAGAAACATGGCTTATCGCGGCTGCATGTTTTCATCCAGCGCATGTCAAGAGAACAGAAATATTTCGAAAGGTCTAGACTATTCTACTAATAACGCAGGCTACTGGGCCGGTACTGGGTCAATTCAGGGATGTATGAGGGTGTAGGGTTTTCACATTTGGGAGCTCTCTAGAAGACAAATTCACGGTTTCTAAATGCCCGGAATAACTAGATATTATTTGTATTTTAGGAAACCTCCTTACCAGCTTTTCCTTTGAACCTCTGATGCATTATTGCGAGATGGTGCTCTGGGCAATCACCTGATCCTGGCTTAGGAGCGATTCTGTAGGGAGAACCGGGAAAGGAAAATAAGTTTGAGAACCATGACAACGCAAGTTACTGGGCCGATACTGGGCCAATACCGGTCCTCTTTGGCCCGGTATTGGTCCAGTACTGGCCGAGTAACATGTGTTGTCAGGGAAGAATCTAAACACAATATCTGTACTACTGTATTTCGGTACTTTGGAACTTGGAGAGGAAAACGACAACATAATATCTAAAACACACAAGGGATAAATTTGCACGGGGCACATGCCATCAAATAGAAAGTTCCATTTCTACGCGGCTGGATCCTCGCTGAAAGACACTGGTAGGCTTAGTGAAAGTGTCAATCTTTTTTCGGATGTAGCATGGTATCACATTGGAACAGATCTTCCACATGCTCTTGAGGGGCACTATATGCCATAGGTTTGCTGATGGTCAAGGAGTCTTTCTGAGTTCGCGCAGAGTGATACGGGTATCTTGTCCAGCATCCTTGAAGGGGAGGTGTTGCGTGAAGGCAGAGTTTATCACGTGCGTGATTGGTATGGCGATGCTATCACCTGCATACATAAAGCATTCATTGCTGATGTCGTTGTGTTCATATGCACTTCAATTTATCAGGACCTCAAGTGCTTTCTCAGCTACGGATGTTTCTATTCGCATTTGTAACGACTTACGATCGTCTATCAATGAGTGTAATCGTCCATCGTCTGGATCTGTGCACTGGTTGTTAAACCATTCGTTGAAGGTCTCGGCTTTTACCTTGTCAGTCTCGATACAGTTCCCTTCAGAGCTACACACGGAAAGCGATGCTGCTTGACCAGCAACTCGTAGATTCTGGGGAGTCTAAACATTTTACTACAATCATCAGCGGGTGTGATGTCATCTGCCAAAGCATCTTGCTTGTATTGTGACACGGTTTTTTCAGTCGTTTACCATATGACGAAGTATGGCATTCCGTTCTCGGCGCAGCTTTGTGTAGTCTTTACTCTGGTCACTTTAGTAGATGAAGAGCCGTAATGCATTCTGTTGTTCAGGCATATTTACAATGCAGTGTAGCATTCGGCTCGGTTGTTACTCTTGATAACTCCTATTACAGTGGTCGCTATCTGCATAATCAATTTTAAACTCAGATTTTGATAATTCAGGATTGAAAGTGTTAAAGTCGATTCCAAGACGCGTGATAAGTTGGCTTAGCTAGAAATGGGCGGGCATAGCTAGAAATGGACCCCTCTATTAGTAGACGTCATGTGACGTAGTATTCTCTGGATCGAGAAGCGCTCCATGCTTATAATTATCTTGGCTACAATTGTAAGAATGACACAAAGCAGAAATTCGTTTTAGTTATGTGCCACACATTCTAGCGAAGCTAGATTTGCCCATGATTTGCGCATGTTGGGATCGATCGAATCTTGAATTCCCCGAATCTCAATTTCCAGAAAACTGCACAGGTAAACTGTTGAATATTTAAAATATATAATTTGACCGTGTTCATACTAACGAGCTACTCTGAAGTAAGTCGAATCTATCATAAAATCTCGGTTTATTCATATAAATGCTCACACGCACGCACGCACGCACGCACGCACGCACGCACGCACGCACGCACGCACGCACGCACGCACGCACGCACGCACGCACGCACGCACGCACGCACGCACGCACGCACGCACGCACGCACGCACGCACGCACGC
>CM067361.1:24429858-24507358 GCA_034401795.1 Chaetoderma sp. LZ-2023a | reverse complement strand
CTGGATTGTTCCGGTCTGCGACCATACCTATCTCGATAAATAGCTCTGTACTGTTACAGATACGTGTCAAGATGTATTTGCACTCCCCAGCGAAGTCGTATGAATGCTCATCGAAGGTCGCGATATGTACGCCGTGGGTCGCAGTACATGTGCCATTTCCGAAGAACCCTGTAAATAGTTTAATGATTGTTAACCTTTCACGTTACTGACCCACATTCAGACCGTAATTCTTAAAAGAATGTAAAAAATATTCTATAGTTTTAGAGGCTTAAACGTGTATGTTCACAGCAGAACTTAAAAAAAAAAATTAATTTATACGGAATAAAATCATCATATGCTAAGATTTATTTCGTCTTATTACATCTCGGCCCGCAGTTTTACCTCCCACAACTTTAATGTCGAAATGTTATATTTTCAAATTAAATTAAACGATGAACTGGTGTTCATTTTTAAACAAATTTGGTGGAAGATTGTGCTCTTGTAGACATCAGCATCATCCACCAAAATTGTTGAAAAATGTAAACCAGTTTCTTTACTATTGATACAGTAAAAGATAGAATATTGACATCAGAGTGGTAAGCTTCTAAAATTATACAATTTAAACAATTTAATTTTCAATCATTTTGCTGTGAATATACACCTTTAAGTTGTATACCACAATGTAATGAAATGAAATAAATCTTGTGTGATGAGTTTTATTTGAAATGATTACAATCTTTAGCTCACCTGACCAGAATGACTAAGTGAGCTTATGCCATGACGACCGCAGGGGTTGAAAATTAGGAAAGTATTGCGTTGCCCCCAGGGGCAAGTACACCATTTAAAAGTAGGTTGCCCGACTGTATATCCAGGTTGTCCCATTTCTTTAAATTTAATTCTGTTGAAAATATGTATTGTTGTAAGATATACAGACTACAGAATCCTTGTGAATACCAACTCAACCATTTAACCATTTAACACTCATATCAGCCAAAAAAACGGCGTCTGCAGTGGTCTTGAGAAATGCCCATTTGCAGACCAAGAGAAGACTATGTTTGAAAATTTACCACTGGAATGACTGGCTCGATAACCGAGCCGGTCATTCCAGAGGTAAATTTTCAAAAATAGTCTTTTCTTGGTCTGCAAATGGCCATTTTTTCTATGAGAACATTGACATTTTCTTGAACAAATTTGAGTGTTAAATGGTTAACAATCTAAATAAATACTCACCATGATTCCTTATGCAGGCTCTGAAAATAACAAATGTTCTTGGTTGCCCCAGGGCAGTGTGCTAACCATTTAACCCTCATATCAGCCAAAAACGGCTTCTCCAATGGTCTTAAAAATGCCCATTTGCAGACCAAGAGAAGACTATTTTTTTCTAATTTGCCACTGGAATGGTTGGCTCGATAACCGAGCTACTTATGCCAGTGGTACATTTTCATAGATCGTCTTCTCTTGATCTTCAAATTGACATTTTCTATGAGAAAATTAAAAATTAAAAAAAAATTGGAGTTAAAGTTTGGTTGCCCTACAGTAAAATGTGGTTGCCCCGGACAACAGGAACGTGTAATTTACGTGGCCTGCAACCATTCGTCGTATATCTATCCGTCCGTCTGTTCGTCAGGCGTCTGGTGTCCATCAACTTTATTCTTTAAACAACTTCTCAAGAACCGATGGGCCGATTTCAATTACATTTTGTAGGAAGCATCCATATGCCAGAGAGATCCAAGATGGCCATCTTGGATTTTGACCGATTTTTAGAAACAGATTTTAAAATCTTCAACTCTGAAATGACTTTGGTGTTTGATTCAAAGCTCATGAAATATCATCTAGGGCAAGAGCTGAAACACGTTTTCTGAAGCGAACTGGATTGGCCAAATAGTTTGTTGGCCATCTTGCATGAAACAGTATTCGCGAAAACGATTTCTTCTCCACGCTGCATTGAGTAGGCCGACATTTGCGAGATATGTTTAGGGACTAAGGGACATTAAAGATTTTCAAGTTTGTGGGATCGATTGAAACCTCACAAAAGATCTAGAGCAAGGGCTTAACCAAGTTTGTTCGAGGTAACTTGATTAACTAAATGGTGGCCATCTTGGATGACCTGGTTTTCGCGAAAACGACTTCTTCTACAGAGCTGCTAAAAGGATCGGGCCGAAGCTTGGGAAATATGAGTAGGCACTACGATTCTTTAAGGTAAGGGAAGGTGATAGGTAAAATAACATGGCCGCCATGGACCAATCAAAACTTAGCGTGTTTGGCGGCCATATTGGATGTTTTATTTGATGGATTTTGAAGCCGAAATTGGTTTTATTTAGTTTTTTGTGTATGCTGAGTTCAAATTTCCACCTTCAAAACTGTCGCATAAACGATTTAGCGGCCATCTTGGATCGTTTTTTTCATAGGAAAACTCCTACCACACTAACGCAATACGAAATTTAAAATGATTTCTCCTTGGGAACCTCTTGGCTTTTGTGCTATTTTCAGCTACCATTTGTGTTTTTAAAACAGATTTCTTTGTTCATGCCAAATTATTTAGGTCTGGATTTGTAGGCCTTTCTACTTCGGGTAAACTCGGTGGATTTTCCGAAGGTCTACAAGAAATGATATGAAGGCTTTAGATAAAAAAAAACACCTCTCACTAGCCAATGTTCCCGGTGAGCCATATAAACGCCATGGGCATCTTGTTAAGTTGTGAAATTGCACTAGCGAGAAGTAGGCCCCTATTAGTAATTCATCTTCACAAGTAAAAGAATTATATTAATTAGTACTGAATGAAATCATCATATGTTAAGAGTTATTTCGTTTCATTACATTTAAGGGATACGATGATAACACATTATTTTCAAGCATTTACCTGCAAATGTGGGCCTTTAGCGTTATTCATTATCAGCGTTCATATTCAAGATTCAAGTTTCAAGATTCTTTACTCAAAAGCAATATATATATATATATATATATATATGTATATATATATTACTATTGAGTAGTAGTAGTAGTAGTAGTAGTAGTAGTAGTAGTAGTAGTAGGAGTAGTAGTAGTAGTAGCCGTAGTAGTAGTAGTAGTAGTAGTAGTAGTAGTAGTAGTAGCAGTAGTAGTAGTAGTAGTAGTAGTAGTAGTACTAGCCGTAATAGTAGTAGTAGTAGTAGTAGTAGTAGTAGTCGAAGTGAACGCACGCGTTTATTTAGCTCTGCAAGTGCTGCCCGAATTTGCTAGTTTCTAGCGCGATTTTGTAGCTAAATTTTATACATATATTTCGTATTAGTATTTCCTTTCAAACTTTATGTTTAATTTCTAAATTCTTGTCTTGGTTGGAGCGCATTTTGTGTCTCCATTTTCTAAAGGCATTCCTCTTAGCTGGCGGTTTCCGCCATTTAATAGGGCTCCTCTTACTGTGGTCAATGCAATACATTTCTCCCCGCGCCAGTCTGCTATTTCTATAGTTCGTAGGCTAGCGCATTATATTTGGCAAGATCGCTTGAGTGAGTGGATTTAATTCCTTTGTCATTTGTAAGCACAAGCCTAGTTCTTTAACTATATAAATCCTTATAGTCAGTTGTCTGTCCCCGGTCAACTCGAACAGACTAACAAATATATGACTATACTATCTATTCATATATTTGTTAGTATACTTTAATCGGCTAGGTGTTAGTGAACGACTTAGAAAGTGGTTCAAACTAACAAATATACGACTGTACTCCCTATTCGTATATTTGTTGGTAGACGTCAGGGTTTCAAAAGGGGACACTATTTATTTAGTGTTTAGTTCTTTCCCTGACGTCCTGGTGTTATATAAGTATATTTATTATATATTGTAGTAGTATGGGGTTCCTCCTTTGATAAACCACCATGGCAACCTATAAGCGAATCCTAAGCCTTAAAATAACAACTAATGGGTGGGGTGTCACGGCTATCGACGTGTATCATGGGCTAAAAGACGTCGTTGGCGCGGGACCTGCTACTTTGCAGGGGCTTATCAATGTTACTAAAACTGTATGGAATGTAACAGTGTCAAATGAGGGGGTCAAGGAAAAGCTTCTGGAAGATGTTCTTATTGTAAAAGGTGAAGTTTGTAACGTAGAGGAAATCGAGTCAGATAGGTTGCTAGTGAAGATGAAAGTTCCACTAGAAATTCCAGATGACAGAATCATGAGTGAACTCAAGAAGTATGGCAAAGTGCAAAAGATTGAACGGGAAACGTATCCCTTTGACAGAACGCTAGAAAACGGTGTAAGACGTATTTGGTTTGATAAAGTGGATAGCCCTTTACCAAGCAGATTGACGCTTGATGGCAGCTTTGTCCTGCCCTTATGGTATAGAGGGCAAATTAAAGAATGCCGGATCTGCCTAAGTACTGACCATTTGGCAACAGATTGTCCCAATCGAAACAAATGTTTGCTCTGTGGTTCAGTTGACCATTTTAAATGGCGCTGTCCAAAAAATCAAAACAAGCCCTCAGTATCAGGAGATAAAGGCCCATTAAAGGATGCAACTGAGTCAAATGCTTCTGGAGCAACCGCTACGGAAGCTGTTGTTTTGGTTCATGCCACTGTAAATGACACAAACAAATCATCAAATCTTGTTAAAGTAACTACAGTTGATGAAATTCATGTATTAGAGGAGGGTATAACCTTAAGTCAAGAAAATACTCAAAATGCAGTGGAGCCAAACGTTGCTGTAAAAGACACGCAGGAAAATGATGATCTTACAGAAGAGCCAGTTTACAATTCCTTAGAAGATGACTTAAAATTAGGACAGGATAAGTTTAGGACTCAGAAGACAGAAAGTTCAGTCGATTTTCCGCTAAGCCCACTTGATTTAAGTCAGCTTGAAGATATGGTAAATGATGCTCCTGCCAAATGTTACTTAAGTAGCAATAAGCGTCATAAAGAAGACAATAGCTCAGAATCTGAGATTGAAGTAAATGATATGGATGATGATACAATGTCAGTTGCAGAATCAGATGTGTCCATTCAAACACAGAGTTCACAGATGAAAGATGAAATGGTAATGTACCGATCAGAAGGGGGTGAAGTGTTAGTGCCATATGTAACGGCGAGAGGCGTGAAATATCGTCTACTCCGCCATGATTCTGATATTTCCAAATATGAATATTTGTCTGTGGTAGAACTAGGAAATATTGAATTCGCAGGAAAATTAGGTAAATGGTCTAAGAAACGAGCTAAAAAACCCAAATCTAGTTAATCTAATGATGGCGGTTGTAAACATCATTTTACAAATTATGATTGTCTGCACCATCAATTGCAGAGGATTAAATACCGAATTCAAGCAGCGCCACTTGCTTGAAGAATTAGCAAATGAGAGAGTTGATATTGTTTTTCTACAAGAGACCAAAATTCAAAAAGCTGAAGTGTATGAATCTCTCAAAGATATTTCAAAAGGGCAGATTTTTTTCTCTTTATCACAAGACAATAGTGCGGGAGTGGCCATTCTTATCCTTCCCCGCTGTCTCAACTATGTTGACGTTATATCGTCGTCATCAGATCCAAATGGACGATGGATTTGTGTATCAATTGATGTACTAAACACAAGTTTAAATTTGATGTGCCTTTATGCACCTACCTCTCATCAATTGCGCCGTGAATTTCTAAATGATGTTTCCACAATAATTCAAGACAGAACGCCTGAAAACCTAATTATGGGCGGTGACTTTAATTGCATATTAGACGAGGCTAAAGACAGAAACTCTAGGTCTAATTTTAATGACACATCGCATAATATTTTGAAACACATTTGTGAAAATAAAAGCTTGTTAGACACTTATCGGATTGAAAATCCAGAAGGCCAGGAATTTATTTGGTTTTCAACCGATGGAAGGTTAGCTTCAAGGTTAGACATGATCTATGTAGAACGTTCATTGAAAGGTTACATGTGTAAAACTAACATACAACCAGTAACTTTCTCTGATCACAATATGTTTTCCATCACATTAGCCAATGCTGACTGGGTCAAACGAGGAGATGGATTTTGGAAACTTAATGTAGCATTGCTACGAGATAGTTGCTACCGCAAATGTGTGGAAAGTTGTTGGAGGCATTGGGATGAAAGAAGAGGTTCGTATGAATGTATAACAGACTGGTGGGAAGATGCTAAATCAGACCTGAAATATATTTCAAGGCAGTATTCCATTAGGAAAGCACGTGAAATACGAAAGCGTTAAAAGGCGCTTCAGAGGTCGTTTTGTAAAATTAATAAGAAAATTAATGAAGGGGAATATAATTATTACGAACTATTAGTTAAATTAAAAGGTAGACTAAATGAAATAGAGCAATATCAGTTTGATGGCGCCAAAATAAGGTCAAGAGCACAAATGCACACCGAGGGCGAAAAGCCTACACGTTACTTTTGTAACTTGGAAAAAGCAAGAGGTATAGAGAAATTAATGCTCTCACTGAGGACTAATGATGGAGTATCAGTGTGCTCAAATGCAGAAATGATTGAAACAGTATCCGAATTTACAAATCATTGTATAAATCTGAGGGAAGGGAGGAAACTGCAACTAGAGATGTTTTAGCTAATATAACGAAAAGACTTCCAGATTCATGTCGCGAAAGCTGTGACCAATCAATAACAATTGATGATTTGACAAAATCCCTCAAAGGTATGAAGTTAGAAAGGTCTCCTGGATGCGACAGACTTCCAGTTGAATTTTATCAAACATTCTGGCACATATTTGGGCCAGTATTAGAAGAAATAGCAACCAGCGTTTTTAAGCAATGGCATCTCCCTACATCGATGGCCCAAGCATATGTTCGGCTTATATACAAGAGGGGTGACAGAAATAAAATACAGACTTATAGACCAATCTCTCTACTCTGTGTAGATTATAAGATTATTACTCGGGCACTAACATTAAAACTTGGCGCAGTCCTAGGCGAAGTCATTCATGATGATCAAACCTGCTCTGTGCCAGGAAGATCAATATTAAACAACACTTTGCTTATACGGGACCTTATTCAATTGGTTGAAAAGGATTGTATCCCAGCAGCAATAATAGCACTTGATAACGAGAAGGCGTTTGACAGACTAGAATGGGATTTCTTGTTTAAGTCTTTAGACCATATTGGCTTTGGTTCAAGATTTATTAAATGGGTCAATATTTTATATACTGATATAACAAGTTGCTATTTAATTAACAATCAGCTATCCAAACCTGTAGTGTTGGAACGAGGTGTCAGACAGGGTTGCTCACTGTCCCCGCTTCTATTCGTCATAGCTATGGAATCGTTGGGGGCCACATTGAGGCAACGCAATGACTTTCAAGGAATATGTATACGTGGCGTAGAAAGGCCACTAAAGGTTTCTCAATATGCAGATGATACGACTGTGTTTGCGGGTAAAAATACGGATTTTAGAATTTTAAATGGAGTATTAACAGATTTTCAAAAGGCATCAGGACTTAAAGTCAATAAAGATAACTCTAAGGGATTGTTTTTGGGCGATTGGAAGGGCAGAACTGATAATGTGATGGATATTAACTGCTCAAATGATGTCATAAATATTTTGGGTATTTACTTTAGTAGAGAACAAAATGTATTACTAAACTGGGAAGAAAGGATATCCAAGCTAAAGTGTGCATTACTGAATTGGAAACGACGTCGCCTAACTGCATTTGGCAGGACAATTGTCCTTAATAATCTAATTTTATCTGGACTGTGGTATACCGCTTCTGTAATTCATATGCCCAAATCAGTAGAGTCAAAGATCATCACGTTACTTTTGTCCTTCTTATGGGAGGACAAAGCCCATTTAGTATCACAGTCAATCCTCACCAATGAAAAGCATGCCGGAGGACTCGATTTGGTTAATGTTTCAGCAAACTGTGCTTCTATAAAATTGAAATTCTTGAATAAGTTACTTACTTCAAACTCATCTTGGTCAAGTGTTTCAAGGGCACTTCTCCAAAGGTACGTTGACCCATTTCCAGTAGAATGTTTATTTATGTGCAATAAATTGCCACCTAATCATCAACAGATTCCAAATGTATATAAAGAACAGCTCGAAGCCGTAAAAATATTTACACGATCAATGCCACAACCCAATTGTTGGGTGGATGCCTTAGAGCAACGTCTTTGAGGCAACGAGTTGATTCGTGATAATGATGATGTATTATATTTGCCCTCTATGGCCAAAAATGGTATTCAATATTTACGTGACTTGGTAAATCCGAAGTCTCGTAGATGGATTGCGATGCAAGATGTAGCAAGAATAACATCAATGAGACATATTGATGCTCAGCGCTTATTTGTTAGAATAAAGAATGCAATACCTGCTGTATGGTTCAAATTGCCGAAAGCACGTGGCAACATTGATATGTTGCAACCAACATTAGTATTTATGTCAGAACATAAAAAATACAACATTGCATCTAGAGACTGGTATAGAATTCTAATGCAAAATCGGAGACAGACTCCTATTGTGGTTAGGCATTGGAACAATTTAGGATGCACGCCAAAGAACTGGAAAAATGCCTGGAAAGCAATACATCTACCTTGTCTACCAGGAAATGCACGGGACCTGGTATGGCGATTACCTCATCGAAGGCTGTGGGTCGGTCATCTTACATATATGTGTGAAATATCAAGTACAGACCGGTGCTTATTATGTAATACTGAGGAGGAAACGATAGACCATCTATTTACTCAGTGTCGCATAACTACAGGCTTTTGGGTATATATCAATATGCTCCTTGCTAAATTTGGAACCAAATATGTGAATTTAGTGGCTGAAACAATTTTGTTCAAAGATTGCTCAACTATCGGACGAATCATTAATAGCAAGGAGAAAGAATTGTTAATAACCCTGTTATCTGTAGGAGTGTGGGCCATCTGGAAGCATCGGTGTTCAGAGGCCAGAGATAAAACCGGCAACAACCATCAGAGAGCCATACAAGCTATATTTCGATCATTGTTGATAAACTGCATTCATTGTGAATTTTACAGGCTGGTAGAACATGGGAGAGAAAGTAGATTTAAAGACGTATGGTGCAAAACTGGCCTAGTATCAATTGAATACGGATATCTTAAAATATCAGAAGCGGAACTTGTGTAAGCTAGCACACTCGCTGCTTGCTGTATATTGACCAATGCTATTTTAATTTAATTTAATTGCCTTTATTTTAAAATTGTAATGCCTTAGGAGACTCTAATCTTGACGAATATCCTAACCTTGGGATCAGAATATTTAAATATCAAATGAGCATTATGTCAATATTCTGGAGGTGATCCGATTTTCAAGTTAACAATTAGCTTCATGTTGTAAATATTTACTGTAGGTGTATTTGTTCCAGGGTAATTTGCAAAAACTTACAATGAAGTAAATTTAGAATGTGAACCCAGAGCGCCATCTAAGTAGTCATAGTTTGTATACGTTTGCTTTGTGCATTATATTATATAAAGGCTACTACGTCCGTTGGGTAGTTAATAATCGGCTAACTGGCGTCAATGAGTGACCTTTTGTTACTTATTGACGAGTCACCTCGCCACTACATATGATCTACTTAGCCTGCCGGTCATGAATCGGCTCAATGGCATCAATGATTAGCAGTAGCTTACTGCTAATTATTGATGAGTGGCTTTACCACTTGTTGGTTAGCTATGCTCGCCATTTGGGCCTACTACTACACGGTGTGCAAATAGCAATGTCTTTGTTGAATTATGTTATGTTATCAGCTATTAATAAAGCCTGCTATTTCAACCGATTTTTATGGGGGTTTGCAAGCCTTTTTAAAGGAGTTCCTCTGGGAAGTGTATCCGACTGCGTCAGCGTCGGATTTTCAACAACAAAAAAAAAAAGTAGTGGTAGTAGTAGTAGTAGTAGTAGTAGTAGTAGTAGTAGTAGTAGTAGTAGTAGTAGTACTTCTAGTGTTATGCTGGTGGATGTTAGTGTTGGTTACAAAGAAGGGGGCTATGGATTTTGGCAGGGTGTTGTGGTGGAAGTCTTTCACAATCGTTAGCATTTGGGATTTACCTAGGTCAGTAAGTTTGAGTATTTTTCTATTTTAAACATGTCTTGGCCCTCTGCTGGTCTAGAAAATAATTTAATGCTATTTTTTGGTGGCCTTGAACTTTGGATATTTTGTTTTTGTAGGTGTCAGTCCAAATAGCAGTGCAGTATGTGAGGTGTGGAAGGATCAAGGTGCTGTACAGTGTTTAACCGTGCCATGTGTCATATATGGTTTTAATCTTTGGATGACACCTATTCCTCTTGCTACTTTCGCAGTAAGTGTCTCTATTTGTTTGGTCCAGGTCAGATTTTTATCTAAATATACTTCGAGAAGCTTTGCGTACGGGCCCAGCATGCACATCACGTTGTTTCAACGTTGAATACAGGTTGAAATCACGTCATGACGTGATTTCAACGTGGATTCAACGTTGAAACAACGTCATGTGCCTGCTGCGGGGGGAGTGCCTCTTCAATTTCTTTTTTGATGACATAAAATTTGTGAAATATTTTTATGTATTAATTCTCTGGATTTTGAAAATAACATATAGTTTGTTTTATCCACATTTAATAACAGATTATTTAATTTAAAACAGTTAGTAATTTCATCCATTTACTTATTTACGTTTGGTATAAAGTAATTATATCTTCGTCAGAGTAAAAGGCATTGGTGTCATCAGCGAATAGTATTAGTGACATGTGTTTGCATATATTAGGCAGCTCGGTCATATACAAGAGGAACAGCAGCGGGCCAAGGATGGACGCCTAAGGAACACCACGAGTTAGTCTCCAATTTTAGGAGAATGTTGCATTAAATTGCACGCATTGTGTTCTCTCGCTTAGGGAGCTTTTAAACCATTTGAGTGCACTGCCTCGGATTCCATAGTAGGCTAGTTTTTCTAGTAAAATAGAGGGATTGATCGCGTCGAAAGCTTTCTAAAGGTAAAAGAATGCTTTTTATGTGCTTTTTTTTCAATTGAATCAATTATTTTTCTGTCATTTCAATTAGTGCTAGCATTTTGAAAGTTTTTAAGCTCTGTGGGAAACTGTTTGCTAATATAGTAAAAAGTCCTTTCAAATTGTTGAATAAATTCCTTAAAGAATAAAGATGCTTGAATGCTCACATTGCTTCAGACTATGATCTACGATCACAATGCGGTCCGTGATAACGCAAGGTACTGAGCCGATTCTGGTCCAATACCGAGCAGTGCTAGCCCTATATTGGTCGAGTACCGCTCCAGTAAATTGATGCCATTTCATGCTTAGTACCATATTTTCACGAGCATTTCCCTGTATTCTATATCCGTTTCCATATTGGCCCCGGTGCGAAGCGCGAGAACTAATATGGAAACTAATATAGAATACCGGGCGAAATACCAGTGCAAATATGCAACTGAGTATGTCATAACCCATTTTTATCAGGGGTGATCCGTTTAATATTAACTATATTCCAATATAACTATATTACGTAGGCAATAGGCCTACGAAAAGCCAAGCGTTCTCATTGGTTGTTCGAATAAATATGTAAACATACCACCACAGCTCACTTATGTTGTTCAGTTTATTAAAATTAATGCATAGTGTTAGCATTTTGATAAACACACATTCCAGAGAATTCCTAGTCTCGCAAACTGCCCTTTTGGTTGACACGTAAACCTTTGGACTACAAAATCAATACCTTTGTTCGGGACCAAATTGTCACCAACCAACCAAGCTTGGCTAAGATCCGTTGATTTTTAAAACACTTTGTTGATTACCAATACCTTGACCTTTGAGCTTTGACGCGAAAACCGAGATACTTTTTCGGTATCACACGCCCAGGGCTGAGTACGTTCCCTCTAGTATAACAGTATTGCACCGGATACGCACGCGCGTACATATGTATACATCCACGCACGCGCGGGCACAAGTACGCGCACCACCATACATAGCTGTTTCAATAGCGGGGATACAAATTATATTTTCGAAACTATCCCTATGCTGAATATTTACTTACTATACACCTTACCTGTTTGCGGGATGCTGCTGTATGGTGATGTCACATCTTGAAACTCTGGCGGAATCTCGTAGACGATCTTAACATAATCGCTCTTGTCTGTGTTGGTGGAGTGCCAGTTGCCACTGACCGCGTGCATAGCAGATGAGGACGACGACGAGGAAGATGACGAGGTCGAGGATAACAACGCTGATGAGGAATTAGCGTGTATAGCTTTCACTGATGACGATTCTTTTTTATTTTGTTCGATATTTCCAGTAGATGATGATGAGGATTGTGATACGGCCTTGTGCACCGTTGATGATTGGGTTGAGTTGCTGCTTGCAGAATGCGTAGAGGAACTGGACTTGTGACTTGACGATGACTGTTGTTGTTGTTGTTGTTGTTGTTGTTGTTGCTGCTGCTGTTGCTGTTGTTGTTGTTGTTGTTTTTGTTGTTGAGCTGTTGACGTGTTGTACGTCTTGTAGTGGTGGATTGTTGTGTTGGTATGATTGACGTGGGTGTGGTAGGTGTGATGAACCATATGGTGGACCTGATGATGCACTGTTTGAGTCTTAGTCTGAACGCTCTTTC
The DNA here is from genome assembly GCA_034401795.1 of Chaetoderma sp. LZ-2023a. Lineage (NCBI taxonomy): Eukaryota > Metazoa > Mollusca > Caudofoveata > Chaetodermatida > Chaetodermatidae > Chaetoderma > Chaetoderma sp. LZ-2023a. The sequence goes on along the minus strand of CM067361.1, from coordinate 24,494,844 downwards.
GATTGGTGTGAAGTGTGTTCAGGAGAGAGGATGATTTGTTACGAGCCTGGCCAGAGGACGCTATGTTCGCACTATTGTTCACTGCGTTGGCGGAATGACTTGAGCTTTGTGAATTGTGTGTTGATTTGCTGGTGACGGAATTTACATGGTGCGAGGAGCTAAGTGTCTGCTGCCCAGATGAACTTGAGTGTTGGGTATTTGCCAGGTTTTGGAGAGCAGAGGTGGCAGCGTTGTCCTGCTTGGAACCTTCTTGTATCTGTTTCGTGTTTGACTTGTTGGCTCCAAATAGAACAGTGCTGGAATTTGTCAAGATGTGGTGAGTTTTAGACGAGTTAACATAATGATGAACTTGGGTATGAGTACTGGTGTGTTTCGTAGAGGTCGTATTACTGAACGTATGTTGCTGTTGCATGCTTCCATTTATGCTTCCCTGCTTTGTACTTTGAGCACCTGTATAACCATTCCCACGTCCATGAAGTGATGTGCTCTGTATTTGGTGTGAACTGCTGGACGAATTGTGGGCGCTTACCACACTGTTCTGCTGGTGAGAGGTGGTATTGGTCGTTTTGTGGCGCTGGACACTTTTTAACAGGGTTCTTGCCAACTGATCTTTGTCACTCTCATTAACATCGTGTGTGCTAGCTGTTTGGGAATTGTCACCTGAGCTATTGTTGGTATTGCCGTTGTTGTTTGTGCCCATACTGATTGTGTGTTTGATGTTATGGTTGGTTCTGCTACTGCTGCTGCTGCTGCTGCTACTACTGCTGCTGATTGTGCTTTTGTTACTGCTCTTGTGTGTCATATGGATAGCGCGGCTGGCATTTCCAATACTGCTTCTAATCTCATGTATACTATTTCTTTGTTTATTCTGATTTGTTAAAGCATTGCCAGAGTCATCATTACTTAATATTCCCTTGGCAACTGATTGCATATTATTTCCTGTAGCCACTATACCATGGATGGCGTTGCTCATAGAACTCGCGTGACTTGTTGATGATACGTTCTGTTGGTGTTGTTGGTGATTCTGCACACGACTCTCCATTGTATGTAGTATGGTGTGTAGGTGTCCAGATCCTTGCGAACTATCTACACTCTGTTCCATGTTATCTTCACCAGATTTGCGCTCAGGTTCACTGTTACCATTTTCGGGATGTTGCGATGATGTGTTATTTGATATGATCGTGTTAATGGTATGATGCGTCTGTGAGCTAACACTACTGGAATTCATAATATGGTGTGAGTAGCTGCTGCTCTTGAGAGACTTATTGTCAACTCTTGAATCTACCTTTGAATTTAGGTTACTGTAATTGCTTATATCGGTAACGCCTGCTCTTGTGTAATTATGATTGTCATGGCGGCCCTCTACTTCGCTGGACGAAAGCAACATCATACTGGAAGTATTATTATCGGTTATGGCGGTCTGACCACCTTCGTTGTTTATATTCTCCTGTTTTGCGACGACTTTTGAATGCATATCCGTCTTATTTCTCGCGACATGGTGTGCACTTTTGTGCTGCGAAATCGAGCTCATGCTGTGATTCTGGAAGGAAGTCTCAATATTGCGTTCGCCAGATTCAAAGGATTTTCCTTGGTCTATATTGGAACCAATTTCATTGTCATTCAGGATGTGTTGTAAGCTTCCGGTTGTATTTGTATGTGTGTGCCGTGCAGCATAACTTGAACTGTGGTGACTTGCTGATGACGAAGATGACGAGACTGCCGATGAAGATTCGATTTTCTTATGCTCAGAAAACTTTGCTAATCCGCCAGCAGAATTATCTGATCCCACTAACCCTTGCTCTAACACGCCTTGCTCTCCAGTATCTGCAACAGTCTTTTCCTCGTCGTCTTCCATAGACTGCTGTTTTACTGGCACCAATGCCATCTGACTACTTATCATGGACTCGGCCCGATCATCACTCTTTTCGCCATTTCCAAAACTATTCCTATTTTGCTTGGAGAGACTACTTTGATGCGATGAATTGGAAGAAGAGGAGCTGTGATGGCTGCTCGAACTGTGAACTTGATGGCTTGTTGAACTACTTACAGACTTATGGTGTAGCAACTTCTGAGTCTGACCCGCCTCTGTATGTTTGACATTTGATAAGTGACTGACTGAAGAACTAGCTTTAGACTTGTTATTCTGGAGAGTATGGTCCAAGGACTCGTCAAGATGTTTTGTGTCAGTCCTCATCTTGGATGCACTATGTAGATCTTTGGCGTTGCTTTGTTCTCCTTCTTGTCCTGCGTGCTGCTGTGAACTATGGTGCGATTGAGAAGAGTTTGCAATTTTGGATGAAGACACACTTTTGGACACTTCAACTTCAAGAACTCTAGCCATGGTCTCCAATGCTTCGATTTTATCTTCTTCCAAATTAATCTTCGACATGCTATCTATTTTGCTTTTATACCAGTTATCTAACACACGTATGGCCTCAGCGTTCTCTTTCCATGTCAGTTTGCGATTCAGCTCATCCACATATGACTTCAGGTCATTCAGCTGATTTCGACTCGGCCCTTGATTTTCCTCGTTAAAACCAGCAATTGTGGACTGATAATGCACGCCACTGTTCTCACTTTGCGCATCATATCCCGGGGTAATATTGCTAATAAAAGCCTGTGGTGAAGATTTCACTTCTCCGCCATACACAATCGTATCGCTGGATATGCCATCATCTGTAATTTGTTGGTCCGCCAGTTCCTCGTTCACGCCATGCTCGGGTGAAACTTCTGTGCTAAGTTCATGCTGTTGGGCCGTTTCTTTACTCGAGCTACTTGAAGTTTCATGATTCTGCTGCCCAAACCTTAAATCATCTACTCCATTCATACCATTTCCCTCGGATGTTATGTGTCCATCAGAATGGAGTTCAATCTTTTGATGCGTTGATGATTCGCTATTATGTTGAAAGCCGGAAGCCTCGTATCCTTTACCATGTCCTTTATAGCTGGCAAATTTATCTTGCTTAGTTCCGTGAGATTCCTTCTCTCCAACCCCTATTACGAAACCCTCACGATGGTTATTGCTCTGACTATCTGAGGTTTGACTCTGTCTATGTTGGTGTCCATGGGTCCCGTCTTGACAATCTCTATGTTCGAGGTAATGTTCCTGGATCGCTCTGTTCCCTTTATTGTAATACTTTTCGAACCCTCTAGATGTGCTTTGACGCGCATTTCCTCCCCAGCTATCAAGTTGCTCGTGACTGTTCCGGCTTTCAGCATTGCTATTAGCTTTGGATTCGTCAAAGAAGAACAAAGTTTTACACGTTCGCGATTTCCATTCACACCTCTTTACGAAATGGTCCCATTCCAGTGTCGATGGACACCGCAGGGTGAATATGAACCCGCTCGAACATGAGACGAAATCCCGGCAGCTTGTACAGGAATGGTAGAAGCCATTTGGCATGTTCACGCAGGAACGGATGCACTCGGCATCACCCTCATACGCATACTGAGCCTTGGGCTTTAGACCATCATGGCCATTTACATCTGCAAGTACAACACAATACCACCACGTCATGACTAGAATACCAGTAGCATAATTTCAAAGCAACCGTACTTGAGTGATACTGTGTATCGTCTGAAATGAATTTTACCTATGATATATTGCCGTCAGGGACAGATCTGGCGTTTGCAATGTTCTAGCCAATAAATTAGTCAAATACAATTTCTGTTAGCCAGATAGTAAATATTTTAGCCACATCTTTACTTCAACATCACTTATGAACATGTTTTCAGTCGTATTAGTTTCAAAATATTCATCATCGGCTATACTATCAATTTTTTCAGTCCAGATACAATACGGTCCTAATATATAAGAAATGTGTTGAATATTTTGAAACTAATATGACTGAAAGCTGTTACTGCCTAAGGCAGCAACAGCTTTCAGTCATATTAGTTTCAAAATATTCAACACAGTAAACAGGAATTTTTGCTTTTCAATTGTAAATATATCATTTTTACTGTCATTAATCTTCTGTCAATCACCAAGTATATCTTTGCGGTGAATAGTGCTATAGGTAATCTTTGGAGGGATCCATTTCTAGCTATGCCACGCCCATTTCAAACTAAGCTCCACCCACTTTAACACATGTTAGAATCGATTTAACCCTTTAACGCTCGAATTTATTCAAGAAAGTTTCTATTTTCTTATAGAAAATGTTAATTTGTAGACCAAGAGAAAACAATTTATTGAAAATTTACCACTGGAATGAGTCATGAGTGGTAAATTAAAAAAAAATAGTCTTCTCTTGGATTGCAAATGGACAGTTCTCAAGACCACTGCAGAAGCCGTTTTTGGCTGATATGAGTGTTAAAGGGTTAACCATTGGGAACAATCGAAAGGTCAAACCACCAAACTCCATGAGGGTTTTATAAATACTCTTTTAAGTATTTTGAAACTAATTTGACTGGGAGGTGTTGCTGGCAGCAACAGGTTCCTGTCGAATTAGGTTCAAAATACTCAACAGATTACCAGTACGATTGTTTCGAAATTAAATTTCTGGGAAGTCAGGGTAAACTTTGAAACGCGAATTTCCAGAACCTAAATTTAAATTTATTGAATATTTTAAAACTAATTTGCATATGGCAGCAACATCTCTCAGTCGAATTAGTTTCAAAATATTCACCATAATATTTATTAAATAATAAATTCATCAAAACACCCAATTCTTACACTTAATGCCGTGTTCTCACTAGAGACTGAAAGGTGTATATTCACACCAAAATGCCTGAAAATAAATTTCGTAAATTGTAGATTTTTAGAAGTTTAAATCGTGTGCCTAGATGTAATGAAATACATCTGAACATATGATGACTTAATTATGTACGAATTATTAAAATTTTTTAGTTGTGAATTTGAAACAGGGCCTCTAATTCAATTTCAGAAAAAATTTAATTTAATTCATATATGATGAATTCACCGTATGTTAAAATTTACTTCGTTACTTTATATCTAAACCCACAATTTAAGCATCTAAAAGTATACGATTTTAACAATTTTATTTTCAAGCATTGTGCTGAGAATATTCTCCTTTAATAGGTGTACCGCAATACTGAGGTATGGCGTTATTCCCGATTAACTCTCCAACACGGCCTTAGTGACACACCTTTCGATTTTCGTGACGGACCTACATCAGTGTCATTGTTTTACATAAATTCTCACCCAAAATCCAAAGATCAGGGATGATGAAAAAAAATAAAAATAATGCCCAATTTCAAGCTCAGAATGTTTAAGCTATTACCGTAGTAATCCTTTCATCATCGGGTTAATTGTCAAAATTGATCAAGATAATCTAAAATATTTTTCAGGTAGTGTCCATTTGTGTCAATATCGATAGATGGAAGGATGGGTGGGTGGGTGGAAGGCTGGATGGGTGGTGGGTTAAACGAACTATGCACTCCAGTGGTAAATTGTCAAAAAGACTCTTTTTCTTGACCTGCAAAGGCCTGCAACTCGGGTTTTCTCATGGCCATTGTAAAGCCATTTTGAGCTGCTTGGCTATTAAAGGATTAACACACCGACATGAGCACAAATAGAGTTACAGAGAGTTTTGAGGAATTCCGAGTGATAAGGATTTGACTGCCAAAAATAGTTAGATGGAAAGAATGATGAAAATAATGCCCTAAAATCGGAGCATTAAAAAAAAAAAAATATATATTATATATATATATATATATATATATATATATATATATATATATATATATATATATATATATATATATATATATATATATATATATATATATAGGCCTATGGAAAAATTAACAAAAAAATTGCTATGGCCTAGCTGGTTGTTAGTCAAATTCCATCCATGAGCGTCGGAATTTGGCATTATGCCATCTACATTAAAGGAAACTATTCACAACAGAAGGCATGGAAATATAATTGTTAAAATTGTATGCTTTTAGAGGCGTAAATATTATGTGCCTAGATGTAATGAAACGAAATAAATCTAAGCATATGATGATTTCATTACGCATAAAGTAATATAATTTTTTAAGTTGTTAAATTGAATTAGAGACACGAGTCCCTCATTCAAATTCACAGCTAAAAATATAATAATTTGTACGTAATGAAATCGTTATTTGTTAAGATTTATTTCCTTTCAGTACGTATAAGCCGTGTTCTCACTAGAGAGTTACTCAGGAATAACGCCATACTGATGACATTATTCCCGATTAACTCTCTAGTGAGAACACGGCCTAAGGTACATAATTTAAGCCTCTAAAAGTATAATATTTTAACAATTTAATTTTCAAGCAGGTGTAAATATGTACCTTTAAGTGATATTGGTTTGAAGTTCGTTAATTCATTTATCACACATGCAAGAGTATATTTCATTGTAAAGATGTATTACTGTTAAACTATTGAAATGAATCGAAAAAGGAATTCCCAGAATTTAAATTTCAATGTTCAAATCCCAGGTAAGCTGTTGAATATTTTGAAATTAATTTCGCTAGGTGGTGTTGCTGTCCAACAACAACACCCAATCAAATTACTTTCAAAACATTCAACTGTTAAATTTAACGTTTATTAAATGGTAGGCCTGTTTGCATAAAGACACACAATTCGTACATTTTATTGACTGACTTTCGATTTTCGTGAAGAAGCTACGTCTTTATGATTATGACGTCAGCTAACAAGTGACGTAGCCCATTATGACCTCATATACTTGATTGACAGATCGGATATCTCTATTATTATTATTATTATTATTATTATTATTATTATTATTATTATTATTATTGTCTGTTAGACCAGGTTTTGAGCCTTTAGCACACAAGTCAGTCCAAAGCGGCTTCTGCAGTACCTTTGAGAAATACCCATTTGCAGACCATGAGAAGACAATTTTAGAAAATACACCACTGGAATGACTGGCTCGATAACCAAGCCAGTCATACCAGCGGTAAATTTCCAAAAAGTAGTTTTCTCTTGCTCTGCAAATGGATATTTCCTATGAGAAAATTTAAATTTTCTTGAATATATTTGGTGGTTAAATTGTTAAACCGTATACTATGTCTATATTAGTACCATACCTCGCTGTCTCTCGAGCGGTACCTGTATATGACCGGACATGCAGCATCTCAGGAATGCCAGTAGAAGAACGACGCAGAATAGACTATAGTGAAGCATAGTCGATGAGTCCAGGAAAATAGTATCTTTAAAAGATTAAGAAAACAGACTGCTTAATTATTACTGTTTGGATCTGTGATTTCATACTCCTTTAAATGATGCTGATGACGGCGACGGCGGCGACGACGACTACGACGACGACGAAGACGACGAAGATGGTGGTGGTGGTGGTGGTGGTGGGGGTGGTTATCATGATGGTGGTTGTGGGGTGGTGCCAGCGACAATGACGAAGATTATGACTACGATGCTGACGACGATGACAGCGGCGGCGGCGGAGGCGACGACGCCGGTGCCGACGCTAACGCTAATATTAATAACACATTTAATTAAGGCCAGTTCTTCCCCATCTATCTATTGACGCACTACGCCCGTGTTCTCACTGGAGGGTTAATCGGGAATAGCGTCATACGCCAGTATGGTATTACGTTGATTAATTCTCTAGTGAGAATACGGCTTTAGATATGTTTATCTCACGCAGTCAGTTGGGAAACATATGCTTTTGTATCAGCAATTTAATTTAAAAAACAACGAAAAATATAAATATAAAATCTATATATACATAATAAATACAATTTTAGTATGAAGTTATGAAGTTTGAGCTATAAACATACCTGCGTTTCCTATGAAGCAAATATATCTCTACACCACATATGGCAATCTGTCGAAGTGCAAACTGATTGTCATCTAATTCCTGTCCTATTTCTAGTAGATAGCTACAAATGAGGACGATTCCGTATCCACAGAATATATGACTGAATCGATCAAATGTGAAAACGTGGCTACAATTGCGCAAGAAAGTATGGTTATGTTTTGAAACGAGGATTGCTTAATTGAACGCGAAATCAATTGAAGCGGTTGGATGCCGGTCACAGCCAATCAAATGGCGCGCAGTTGCTACGTTCGCCTACCGGTTTCGGTTATTGATTCTGGTCTTAGTTAGGTAATTAGTGTGAAAAGTTGGCAATATAGTTATTGTGGTGGGATGATATCCCAATTTCTGGTTTAATAAAAACAACAGGTGGAGCGAAGGATTGATAAAATCCAGGGGGGTAAAGGGACAGCTGTTGCCATGTTCGTGATTAATTTCGGTTAAGTTCGCTATCTGCGTATATATATAAATGATGATGACGATGATGATGACGACAACGACGATGACGGTGGCGGCGGCGGTGGCGGCTACATGTGGTAGTGGTAGTGGCTATGGTGGTGATGATGATGATGGGGCGGTGGTGGTGGTGGTGGTGGTTCCAGTGACAACAACGGATACTATACAACCACCGCCGCCGCCGCCCCATCATCATCACGGCGGTGGTTGTATAGTATCCGTTGTTGTCACTGGAACCACCACCACCACCACCACCACCACCACCGCCCCATCATCATCACGACGGTATATATATATATATATATATATATATATATATATATATATATATATATATATATATATATATATATATATATATATATATATATATATATATATATACACCTGTGCAAAAGTTAAGCACCACCCTATTTTTACGCACATGCGAGGGTATATTCATGTGCTATGAAGAAAGCAATAGCATAAACATTTATGTACCCATCCATCTTAGTGCAAGAGGTAATAATGCAACTAGAGGAATGCTGATTATGATGGTGGGGAAACACTGTATGTTTTTGTTTGAACTTGAAAACGAGGCCTGAATATGGTTACGTTGACACAACTGACAAGTATTGCCCTACAGTTGACACACGTGGCTAGATTGTCATTAATGGTGTCTGAAAACGAAGTTTAACATCTGTGCACGAGTTTGAGACTGTCATTATTAATACCGGGTATATCCACCTTGTGCCTGGATGACGGCCTGGACACGACGTCTCATGCTGGTCACCAACCGACTGATACGCCATTGTGGTATTCGTTGCCATTCAAGATGGAGTGCGTCTGTTAATTCCTGTAGGTTCTGCACAGGAGGATCCCTCCTTCTCACCATGTTTCCCAGAATGTCCCAGATATGCTCAATAGGGTTCATGTCAGGGCTCCTTGCTGGCCATGGTAGGGTTTCGATGGCATTCTGGCGGAGGTATTCATGCACAGCTCTAGCACGATGTGGTCGGGCGTTGTCATCCATGAATATAGGGTGGGTTCCAGGTGCATGATTTACAAAATGAGGGACCACAACTCTATCCAGTATGGAATCTTGATATCTTTGTCCATTTAGTGTTCCAGGTACAGTCAACAGATCCAGCTTACAATCAAATGAGATGCACCCCCATATCATAACGGAACCTCCACCAAATGGAACTTCTTCCATGATGTTACGTTGGTCGTACGCCGTGCGTCTGGACCTCCATACACGAGTTCGACCATCTGTGGCATGAAGCAGGAACCGACTTTCATCGGACCAGTGTACCCGTCTCCAGGATCTCATGTTCCAGTGTCTTCTTTCGTTGCACCACCTCAGACGCTCCTCTTTGTGGTGTGCAGTGAGGAGAGGACGTCTGACAGGTGTCCTAGCTTTCATGCCAGCAGCATACAGTCTCCTTTTGACGGTAGACATTGACACTCTATTGCGCGTTTCCCATTGCTGGCTGAGCACTCTGCTGTTGGTGAATGGAGATCTCCTAACAAGGCGTACTAGGGCTCGATAATTACGGGCAGTAGTCTTCTTCGGTCTTCCAGATCTAGGCCTGTCCTTCACCTCGTTAGTTTGCCCATGTTTTGCAATCAAACGACTGATTACAGTATGGTTAATGTTCAGCTGTCTGCCAATCTCTCTGCATGACATACCAGTGGTATGCATGCCTATGATTTGCCATTTCACACGATCACTTAACCTTCGTCTTGCCATAGCGGTTCACAATCAAGAGCTAATTCTCTCTGTACAAATAAACCACGGTCATGAACACACAATTCCTAATCTTGTCGCCTAAATCTGTATGTAATGTTCTACACCTCAAACTGGACTTTTACATAACTGAACACGTGTGCTGTTTCCCGCCACGCACGGACATCATGCGGCGTGAAGTCATGCATGCATGTGCATTTCGTACTTGGAATTATGTCAGCTAACGCGGGGACAAAAAGTATGGCAGCCTAGTTGTACCATCATGTTTCTACGTTCTATTGTTTTTGCTGGTGCTTAACTTTTGCACAGGTGTATATATATATATATACACACATAATTGGAAGTCTGGGAATTCATTATTCAGCGTGTATATATATATATATATATATATAAATAAATATATATATATATATATATATATATATATATATATATATATATATATATATATATATATATATATATACTAGGACGGTGGCGGCGGTGGTGGTTATATAATATCCGACCGATCGACTGACTGAAGATATATATATATATATCTTCAGTCAGTCGGTCGGTCGGTCAGTGTTAGTCCGTAAGTCAATTGATCGGGACACCGGTTGGATGGTCAGTCTATTGGTCAGTGGGTCAGTCAGTCGGTCAGTTAGTCAGTCGGTCAGTCAGTCAGTCGGTCGGTCGGTCGGTCGGTCGGTCGGTCGGTCGGTCGGTCGGTCAGTCGGTCGGTCGGTCGGTCGGTCGGTCGGTCGGTCGGTCGGTCGGTCGGTCGGTTAGTCAGTCGGTTGGTCAGTCGGTCGGCAAATAAATATTCCGACCGATCAACTGACGGACCGACCGGCTGACCGACTGACTGAGCGACCGACTAACCGACTGACCGATCAGCTGAGCATGCAACCGATGCCCCAACCAATTAGCTGATGGACTAACAGACCAAAACCCCAGTGTCAATACTGGATATGCCACTAGAGATGGAATATGCCGTCGATGTGGAGTTCCTAGACATAGAAACCCCTTGACGAACTTCTCCCATTAGCTGCAAGCAAACTAAAAGTTGAGAATCTCTTTATGAATGAATCCAAAACAGAGTTCATCCACATATACCTATCTACAAAGCATGAAACTAAAGAAAATTACGACTCACTTCGTGGCGGCGAGCCATGGAGGAAAGGTAGGATCCTTGGTTCACTGCTTTGCGGTACTGCTGGCATTGCTGCACGAGGCGTCATGGGGAACATAGCTTTCCAGTCCTTCTGGAAGCTATGGATTCGTAGTTCAAAGATGCCCTTGGTAAAAAGACTACGTTTATACAATGCAACCTGCGTATCCTTGATGATGTATAACTGTATCAGCTGGGCAGCTCCAAAGGCAGCTCTAGACAAACTTGACGCCTGCCACCGCAAACACCTACGCACCATCACTGGACACTGATGGCCAGAGAGCATAATTTCCAACGATGCACTATACAAGATGTGTAATACGCCACCGCTGTCTGTAAAGTCGGCCGGCAAAGATGGCCCATGTTTGGCCATGTGCTAAGGATGCCAGAAGACACACCAGCATAGAGAGCCTTGGAATTTACTCGGAGCCAGCAAATACAAAGCCAGGGGAGGACGTCATTGCATAAATCTTCTCAGCCTGCTACGAGATGACCTCAAGAAAGCAGGACTCGGTACACTCAAGTCAAGAATTGACTCGGTACACTCAAGTCAAGAATTGACCTGAGGAAGCTAAGGAATTCGGCTGAGGACAAGACTCGGTGGGCAAAAGCGAAGAAGGACTGATTGCAGCTGTACGTATGATATTTCTACTACTACAGCCGCAGAACACAGCAATCATACATACATACTAACAGACTGACCATCCGACTGTTGGACAGGCCGACTCACTAACTGGCAGACAGCCTGCCCGACTAACTGACAGACCAACCAACCAACTGATCGACTAATTAATGGAACAACTCACAGACCAACTGACTGACAGACTAACATACTGAGTGGCCAACAGATCGACTGACCGTCTGACCAATGACTGAACGTCTGACCGAGCGGCTGTCAGAATGGCGGATCAACCAATTGCCCAAACACCTGACAAACCAATTGAGTGACCAAATAACTGACTGAACAAGTGACCAACTAATTGACCTACTGACCCACCGACCAACTGATCGACCGACCGACCGACCGACCGGCCTCTTTAAGGATATTAGATTATGTTTTTCTAAAGTCGGGTTCTCACTGGAGAGTCAATCAGGAATAACGCCATACCTCAGTATTGCGCTACGCCGGTTAAGTCTTCAGTGAGAACAAGGCCTTAGTCTGATCGCAAAACACTTAACAAGTTGGACCTTTGGTGTCCTGTGTGTGTCTTATACCTGGTGATACTCGGAAATGAAAATATTAATGCTTTTTTACCTGCTGTATTCTCTGGGATTCGAAGAATACGTTGGCTATCGCTCTTGCGTTACGCTCACAAATAGTGGACCTGTTTCTTATCTTGTGAATTTTCGGGTTTAAGATTAGCCTGGTTGCATGGGCAGCCGCTGCCGAGTTGGATGATGGGTTTTGCGAGTTAAGTGTTTGGGACGACAGCCGTCAAGTTTGTTCAAGAAGGCCGTAAGAGCTGCCCAGTTGATTGAGTTTACCGAGCTATTGAGTAGCATGCAGCATAGAATGTAGCTTTCCCGTTTATCCATCCATCATATGACGTCATAATTAACTACATGGCGTGTAGGATAACGTCATAATCAATGTCATGAATGGTGTAGATAAGTACATTACCAACGGATAATTGATGACTGACTAAGCATTGTTGTACGAATTGTATGTCTTTACTATTTAATAAAGGTGCTGTTGAATATTCTGAAACTAATTTGACTGGGCGCCATGGGCAGCAACAGCATCCAGTCAAATTAGTTTCAAAATATTCAGCAGCTTACCTCTATAGTTTTCTGGGAAATTGATCAGTCAGGGAGTTCAGGGATCGACCGACCGCAACACGAGCAAGTTGTGGGTGGCGCTTAGATAGAGATGAGCGGAGCATAGCTAAAACTGGCAAGGTCCACAGTTGCGTCTTGACAATAGATACACAAATCCACAGCTTCCAGATTGACCGAAAGCCGTATTGTTTGGGTTGAGATAACGACGTGCTTACTTACTTGACAGGCAAATCATTGAGACGCAATCGGTAATTTATCCAAAACATATGTTGCATCCAAAGAACTTCAGTCTGATTACAGGGCCCAGGCAACAGTATATTACCTATTTCTTCTTCATGATAATCAGTTTGTGACACGTCGGAAGTTGCTGCTCTGAGCCAGTAGTTAGCGAATGTCTGTTGCTTATGCGCTGTGATTAGACTGCCTACATTCCATGTTGTATTTGCAACTTCGTGGGAAGAATGCGATGACTGAGGATGTAGAATACAAGTTTGTTTCAAGAGGGTTAGACACTGGCAAACCTGCATCGTAATGCCGCTGTTAAGCCAGCACAATTTAATATATTGTTTATAGTCCCACCCAAGACACACGATCGGAGATGGAAAGAAAAAAAATAGTGGGCAATTTCAAGCTCAGAAGTAGTTTTTTGGGGTTTTTTTATGCATATTTTATTTGACTAATAATACAACGGGATTGGGCACAAGTTCTGTCAACTTATCTAGGCCCTCTCCCTACATAATCAAAAATAGGGCAAGATTCTTAAACTAAAACATATCATGAAGAAATGATGAGAAGTTTCGGATACATGGCAATGAATGCAATCGGGTTGGTCTTTGAGATCATATCTGTATAAATCAGCATTTATTGGTTGCATTTGTTTCTTAGCCTATGCAGAATAATAATAGGTTTTTTTACCAAGCGAAAAGTAGACTGGAACTTTCTGTGGAGATGTCTGATATGAGCTGATACGCCTTTTCTTAAAGATAGCCAGAGGTGGAGATGTTGTAATTGTGGTGTCTAAGTTATTCCACAGTTGGATAGTGCTCGGGATAAAGGATTTTTTGAATATCTCAAGCCTCTGCCTGGGAATGACGAAATTCTCTGGATTTCCGAGATTATAGGCAGCTACATCTCCCAATCGTTTTGACATAATATCCATTAAATAATCTGGACAGTTGCCATTAACAATTTTGTAAATTGTGATGATTATTTTTTGTTTGCGCCTGTCGTTTAGTGAAATTTGGCCAGTTTCTTCATAAGGTTTTATCAATGGAGTGTGTTTTGGCAGGCCTGTAATTATTCTTATTGCCTCATTTTGGATAATTTCAAGCTTATCAGCATCCCGGTCTGAGCAACCAACCCAGACTTCACTGCCATATTCTAAAACAGGACGCATATATGCAGTATACACCTTGGATAGTGTGCATCTGCTTAAAGTGCATTTCAATCGGCGCATAATTTATAATATTTTTCCAGCCTTTTTTGTCATCGTTTCTATATGGAAGGACCATTTTAGATCATTTGAAAGGGTTATTCCATGGTATTTACTGCTGGGAACAGCTAGCAGTAGAGCATTATTCATAAAAGCATCATTTTAGCAAGCTTTTACCCTTTCAGTTTGTGTTCCCCTTTAATGAACAGATGCCCGTATAATGCAGGTTACTGGGCTAGTACTGGTTCAATACTGGATAATTACGGCCCAGTACCCTACGTTATCATTTTGAAGTGTGTATTATAGACAGTTTTGACTTCTTACGCATAGTAAGCCTGTTTACTGTTTAATATTCTATAAACTAACGCTATTGAAAGCTGTACTAGTTTTTGTTCTTTTATCCGTTTCTGTATTAAATGCATAAGAAATGTCAAAGAAAAATTATTGAATATTTAGAACACATGTTGACTGAAAGTGATTGTTGTCAATCACGCGGCAAACACTAATAGAAGGGCCCATTTCTACCCATGTCCCACGCATTTCCAACTAGGCTCCGTCCATTTTTATGCATGTTGGCATTGCTTTGAAGCCTTCAAATACGAATTCCCAGAATTTAAATATCAATGTAACTATACAGGCAAGCTGGTGATCAAATATTTAGAATCTAATTTATCTGAGAGCTGTAGCTGCCTCTCAAATATCATTTGGCAATAGGGATCCAACGTTCTTCAAATAAAGGTGATCGTTCAACTTGGCTGGTGGCCATCTTGCATTTTACCCAATTTTTTGAAACATTTTTAAAACTCTTATCCTAAATATCTTAGGGGATTAATTTGAACTCGCGAAACATCATCTAGGAAACAGGACACCAAATTTCTTTGAGGGAACTTGATTGGCCAAATGCTTGAATCATGAATGGATCTTTCCAGTTTTAACTATGCCCCACCCATCACTAGCGAATCTCCACCTACACTTCGCCGGTGTTGGGATCGATCGATACGTGAACTCCTCGACGATCACTTTCCAGAAAACTATAAGGTAACCTGTTAAATATTTTGAACCAAATTTGACTAGGCGCTGTTGCTATGGCAGCAACAGCGTCCAGTAAAATTAGTTTCAAAATATTCAACAGAATGTTTATTATATGATAGACATACATATAGTCCAATTTAATTAAGCGTTAAAGACGGCCTATATTGAGTCATTCATGACCTCATGATTATGACATCATCCTAGACGTCACATAGTTGATTATGACGTCATATGACGTCATATAATGGATGAAAAAACTTGGAAACCGCCATTATCCAACTTTCACGAAAATAACTTCTCCCTAAATTGGGAAGTATGATTAGGGGCTAAGACAGATTCAAGTTTGGTCAAGGGAAGTTAGTACATTAAAAGCATAGACATGCGCCTCCGACCAATCAGAATGCAACGAGTTGGTGGCCATATTGGACATTTTTATTATAGTTGTAACGATAAGATGGACAAAACCTTATTAACTAGATGTCGTGAAGAAATCTGTGATGATTAACCTTTTGAATACCGAATTCCCAGAATCTCAATTTTAAGGCAACACTACAGATAAGTTGGGACATATTTTAAAAACTAATTTGACAACTCACAGTCAAACTAGTTTCAAAATATTCAACCGAATATTTCGTGCGGTGAAAATGACTTTTTGTAGTTGGCGTTTCGAGTTGCCAGGTTTAACAATGTATGGCGGTTTTTTCCTCTCAAGACAATTCACATAGGCATAATGATTTTTTTTTTAATAATCGCGATTACTTGATTTATCAGTCTGGCCACAAATTAACCAGACATAACGACAAAGGTATATCAATGACGAAACCGTCAATTGTGTTAAGAAATACCCATTTGAAGACTATTTTTGAAAATGTATCACTGGAATGACTCGGCTTACAAATAACCTTTCATTCGCTGAGCAAAATGTCAATGATCGTGACCGATCAGATTAAAGGGTGACTAAAGGTTATGTAATATTTTATGAAGAAGAAATTATTCACAATTATTCGATTATTTATTTTTTAATCATATAAATTCACAACTGAAAAAATTATCGCGATTTTCAATTTAATCACGAGACCGCATAAGCCTATAATAATTACTATTCTCTAGTGGTTAATTGAGCATTGTTCAGTTGCTTATTATAGTGTCTAGTTAAAGGGCGTCACTTTGTTCTGACTTGTCGCATCCATTTCTAACTATGCCCCGCCTATTTCTGGTTAAGCACCGCCCACTTTTTCTTTTCTTTACACCAGTAGAAAATTGAAATCAGTTTGTATAATTTTGAATCCTGAATTCCCAGAATCCCAATCTCAAGGTAACTATACGTGTAAGCTGTTGAATATTTTGCAACTAATTTGACTGGGTGCTGTTGCTGCCTATGGCAGCAACAACTCCCAGTCAAATTAATTTTCAAAATATTCAACAAAATGTTTCTGATATTGTAAACACGACGAAAGCATGCAATTCGTACAGTTGGACGGACATTTCCAGCTTCATAATGGAGTAATAATACACCATTGTGGTTGGAACGTCAACATGCATGCGACGTAATTGATCATGGCGTCATATACTTGAGTGATAGATACTTCCATTGATAGATGTTATGGTTCTTCGCGAATGGTAGTTCTCCCACACGGTAGATATCCAACTGCAACGGTATACCAGCATCTGAAAGTAAAGAGTAAGAAAAGTGGAATTAGAAAATAATGCATTATTTTCACATACAATAAAAATAACTTAGTAAACCATTCAGGAGAATGTTAGCCGATCACGTGGCCCATACTGTCTCTATAAAGGGGCCATGATAAATGCAAGTTATGGGGCCAGTACTGCACGCACTGGTCGTATACTGGCCCAGTAACTTTCCTTATCACATGAGATATCTCACGAAGAGTTGATAGCGTACGGTCTCATGCAATCATGCATAATTTTAAGGTCAGCTGGAGGTCATTTAATATCTTGACCCGCAAATCACTTATGTTTCATTCACATATTTTGTCATAATAATCTAGTCGGGTAGCATATCAAATGAAATGTAACGGTGAGAAAATATCAATTTACAATGCATTTCGTCGACACACGTTTATGATGTTATTTCGTCATGGCACGTGGATGATGTTATTTCGTCATGACACGTGTATGATGTTATTTCGTCATAACACGTGCATGATGTTATTTCGTCATAACACGTGCATGATGTTATTTCGTCATAACACGTGCATGATGTTATTTCGTCATAACACGTGCACGATGTTATTTCGTCATAACACGTGCACGATGTTATTTCGTCATAACACGTGCATGATGTTATTTCGTCATAACACGTGCATGATGTTATTTCGTCATAACACGTGCATGATGTTATTTCGTCATAACACGTGCATGATGTTATTTCGTCATAACACGTGCATGATGTTATTTCGTCATAACACGTGCATGATGTTATTTCGTCATAACACGTGCATGATGTTATTTCGTCATAACACGTGCATGATGTTATTTCGTCATAACACGTGCATGATGTTATTTCGTCATAACACGTGCATGATGTTATTTCGTCATGACTCCTGCATGATGCTAAAAATTACTATTCACAAGTCACATGATTGCATGGAACACAAATTAATTAACTTAAGGATTAACCAACTATATAAGAAGATCTATTCCGGATAACATATGTTGCTGAGCCAGCGCTGGACCAATACTGGGCCAACACGGGTTATCTGGGAGGAATCCTGCTTTAGCTATGCGCTGCCCATCTTTAGCTAAGTTCCACGCATACTTCGCCCCGTACTGGGATTGATTGATCCTTGAACTTCCTGACTATCAATTTTCAGAAAACTTTACAGGTAAGCTGTTGAATATTTTGAAACTAGTTTGTCTGGTTGATGTTGCTGCCATGGGCAGCAACAGCGCCCAGTCAAATTAGTGTCAAACTATTCAACAGCATGTTTATTAAATAGTAAAGACAAACAATTCGTACAACAACGCTTAACACGTCATCAATGCAGGATTCCAGTCTTTGCTATGCCTCGCTCCACCCAGGCGTTGGCCATGTTGGGATCGATCGATCCCTATACTCCATGAATCCTATCTTACAGAAACCTATACAGGTAAGCAAAGACATACGATTCATACAATAATGCTTAGTCCGTCATCAATTAAGCGCACCGCACTTAGTTACGACGTTCATGGCGTAATTGATTATGACGTCAGCCTAGACGTCACGTAGTTGTTTATGACTTCGTTATTAGACAAAATGATATTGCTCATGTGGCGCATCATTGATGGTTTCGAGGATGGAATGCAAGGTCTTGTACGTCCACTGCTGCGTTGTGTAACAGTGGAACGAACAACAATACCTAAGTCTGAAGCTAGGGAAAGATCTGTCCAATCAAGAACAATAAGTATTGCTGAAGATATAATTTACAGCTATAAATATGGTTGATAGGTGGTCTGTATATCTAAGCATTGTATTACGTATTTGCACCGTAGATAAAAATCGTCTTGCATTTGGACTTGCAATGGGAATACATCAGACCAGGTAACGAGAAGCATGCATTACGTGAATTTGCTACATAATCTTGGATACTTCATTGCCTTGCATTGCCATATCTACATGGATTCATTTTGGAGATATATACACACACACTCCAACGTGGGACCCTCAAAAGTGGTGACAGTGTGTCACATGGACCCTGACAATCATGTACGATTTTCAAATATTAATTAAATTTAAGGATTTTGATAACAAAAATACCCACAAAATCTGGCCTTGGGCCTCCATATTTCATAGGTCTGAGTTCATAATAGCTTCCAATTATAGCATGAATGAGAAAGTCCTAATTGAAACTCAGGATTTTCAGTGTGCGACATCGATATTTAAGCTTGGGACCCCTGATTGCAGGGTGTGTGTCACTGGGAACTCCACAATTTGGATGCCATGTGAAACACATCAAATAGACGCAAATGTTGTTATATTCATATGTATAACCTCTGTATGTCCATGATGCTCCATAATTGTATGTAGTTTTTATTATTGTCAAGCATTAGTTCTAGGAACCCAGTCATTGGCGACGCACTGGCACTAGGAGACAGCACAGTCATTAGTGGAATGTAATTTTTACATTTTTCAATTCTCGACCTGAGCGAGGTTCGAACCGAGCCAAATTCTATGGCAAATATTTGCCTAGTGTTTTGGCGCCATGCAGTCTACCCACTGGCCCACCATCCTGAGGATCAAACTCCTCTTTCACTGGAAGAGGTTTGAACTACCCGACCCACAACCACACGAATTGACTGGAACTGATAGTGTGCATTCCAGACTAGCCATATCTCTAGGCATCGCATGTATGTAGTTTCTGTTATTGTCAAACATTAGTTCTAGGAACCCTGCCATTTACAACGCACTGGCCCTAGCATATAGCACAGTTATTCTTGGAATGTAATATTTACATTTTTCAATTTTCGACTTGAGCGAGGTTCGAACCCAGCCAATTCTATGGTACCTATTCGCCTAGCGTTTGCGAGCCGAGTAGTCTACCCACTGACGCGCCATCAAAAGGACCAGCTTTCAACTACCAGACTCACAACCACACGAATTGACTGGAACTGATAGTATACATTCCAGACTTGCCATATCTCTAGGCACTCGCGTGTATATAGTTTTTATTCTTGTCAAGCATTAGTTCTAGGAGCCCTGTCATTGACGACACACTGGCAATAGGATATAGCACAGTCATTATTGGAATGTAATTTTTACATTTTTCAAGGTTCGACCTGAGCGAGATTCGAACCTATGCACGTGTCGCCCGTGTATGCATGTCTTCCATTCCATGTTCATCTTATGTTGCTGTTCCATATATGTATGTGTATCTGAACGTGTCCATGCACATTGATTTGTTGATGTTCTGTCATACCACAAAATACTTACACGCTTTCCTGTCAGTAATTTCCCGTTGACACATTTTCATATGTGTGATGCCTACCATTGTTCATCACCATTTGGTTGTCATATGGATTCTCAGGCGGACTGTGAGTAATAATTGGTACCGCTCTCGTCAACTTCTCATAACAACGAACTGCAAATGATTATTAGAAAAATTAGGAATATGAAGTGCATTCTCCCATGGTATACATAGATCCTGGACATCACTCTGGGTACTTTGCAATAGGGTTCCGACATACCACAGCACGTATCTGACGCATCATCAAAATACGTCACTTGTTAGCTGACCTTACAATCAAATGACGTAGGTCTGACATTAACGTGACATACGTACTATGGTAAACGTCTGAATAAAGGTTTCCAGTTTATCCATCAATCATATTGCATCATAATCAATTGCGTGACGTTTAGGATGACGTCATAATCAGTTACGTCATGAATGACGTAGATAACTTCGTCACCAACGCTTAATTGATGACGGACTAAGCGTTGTCTTATGAATTGTGTGTCTGTTATTTGATATATAAGCATTTTGTTGAATAGTTTGATACTAATTTGACTTAGACAGCAGCAGCACCCAGTCAGCATAGCCACCAACAACTTTCAGTCAAATCGTTTTCAAATTTTGAAGTAAGTACATATTTTATGGCCCATTAACATTATTGTCTGGCGGATTGCTGCAGTCAGACAACTACTATGGTTAGAAGCAGGGCAGATAAGCAATACCTGACCATGCGACTGATTACCTAGTGTATCATAATCCGCATACGCCCCGAGATTGTCAGTGGTTTTAATTTCATCGTAGCATCCATTCCTGCCACTTTCCTCATTTACTGCTTGAGACACCGTCACATCTGATACTTGTATCGCAGGAGTGACCACGCAGGATATCCTTGATATAAAACACGTAGGCTACATTTCTAACAGTTTATCACCATCAATGCAATGCTCATATTTCACCAGCAGTAGGCCTATATGATGGAGCGTTACTTAAGACGCCAAAATATTTTCATTGGACCGAGCAGCATCGGTCTTCGGAAATCAGGGTTCAAGCTGTTAATATGTTGTTAAAGTTTATTCTAAAAAACTCAGAGTTACGAAGAGAAATTATATACAAAATGTACAATGTTATACTATTAATGTATAAATACTTATCATTATTTCATCAAACAATATAGTATTCAACAAACAGTAGTTAGTCTAATTTAACACGATCCACGCCTGCTTGTTTTTCATATCGAGACGCAGATTCCGTTATAGGCATACTGTGCATGTTAGAGGGCGGGAAAAGGAGGCCATCAAATGCAGCCGGCTGGTAACCCTATAAAAATACATGTATTGCTAAACACTTGATATCATTTAAATAATCTAAATATACTCATTATGAATTTACACAGTGATATCATATTCGCCCGGGGTTGTTAATTCTTTAACTTATTCATTTTAAATGTATTTGGGTGAAGACGAAAATATTTATCTATAAGCTGTTTCCGTTCTCCAGCGGGTATTGAGCATTTACACAAATAGTGGAATTCATCTCCCATTTGATTCTTTATCGCAGATAGAGCACATACATCCATGCCTGGGTGTCGCTCGGCCACACAAGATTTGCAGAGAGCATCCAGAAATGGGTCCATCCGTTAATGGAATATTTTGACATACATATATTTTATCATACCTACTCAGAGACAAAAAAAATAGAACAAAAGACCTGGGGCCTAGTGAGCAATAAAGGCGTTTGTTTGTTGGTCGCTCGTAAAATCTGTTCTATGCGACCAACATATTGGACGCTTTGAAGACGAAATTTATATCTAATAGTAAGTCACTTAAGTTGAACATATGAACCCTGAAGTCCAATGCTCTAAAATTCTAAGACAATCATAGCATTAGCCATTGGATACTTTGATCAGGCAGCAACAGCTTCCAGTCAAATTAGTTTCAAAATATTATTTGAAATTGGCAGGTGTCTACTGTTGTCATAGGTAAACAGAATTTGTCAGTCAAATCACTTTCAAAATATCCACTGGCACGATTTCCTATACTAAGAATAATTTTTTCTATTTGGTATTGTAGCTCGCCGGGTAGTGTCGGGCAGTTCCGGTGTATCATGTCGACTCACCGCGCCGCAAGTGCACGACGAGTGATGACGCTGGTTAGCATCCGTTCTCGGGGTGACGGACCTTGTACGAGACTGCCCTGCGGAAACAAAAACCGGCTCCTTAGGCTGGTGGTACTCAATCAATTCGGTGGGGCCGTGCGACCATCGTCGCGAACGTTAAACACAACGGTCTCATCCCACGAGTTTGTGTCACCAGTGTGCCTGTCCATAGCAATTTCGTGATCTATGGACTTACAAGATTTGATTTGGTGACGTAAAAATATAAGTCTATACAATGAGTTTACCTAAACAATTAAAAATATGCTAGATAAACTACGAGAAATTCGAGGTTTTACGAGATTATGACTATAGGGATGCGCACTGCTTTTACGTTAAGAGACAGGTAGATGAACTTTTAAACATGGGGCTCCCGGAGGTACCACACAGACTCGTAGGTCTGCAGAGGTATACCCGAAAGGGAGGCTCCCGTACACGAGACTTAACTAGTTATTATACCTCTAAGCTGAAAGGAAGAAGCTTATCTCAGACGAAAAGTGATGTGCCTCACGCGGGCACTACTCCTAATGCAAGTTTTGGGTGAGGAGTATTATTCTGGTGTGGACCGTCTTTGCTGAATCCTTGCGAGAGGCAAGTGCCTCGCGCGGGCCTCCGTCTCGGGAAGGTGTCGCCAATGCTTAAAGCGGAAGAAGAAAGGTAGGTAAAAATGGGCCTACCCTAATATTTCAATCAAAAATGCTTTAGAAATAAAAGACCATACCTAGTGAGATTATGACTATAGGGATGTGCACTGCTTTTACGTGAAGACGGGACGGAGGATTCCCGATGGATTCCCTTGTCACCGTCTTATGTAGTTCTTGGTTTGCTGTATTAGTAGTTGCCGCTTTATTTCGGCGGGCCTTCT
Source organism: Chaetoderma sp. LZ-2023a (assembly GCA_034401795.1). Classification (NCBI taxonomy): domain Eukaryota; kingdom Metazoa; phylum Mollusca; class Caudofoveata; order Chaetodermatida; family Chaetodermatidae; genus Chaetoderma; species Chaetoderma sp. LZ-2023a. The sequence continues at coordinate 24,471,511 of CM067361.1, read as the reverse complement.
GCTTTGCTTAATTCCTTTTAGTTGTTTTTAGAGTGAGAATTACTTTAGGCCACAACTGGCTCATATCTACCTAGCTATTAGACACGGCTGTCACGGAGAACAGATGCCCCAAGACATCAATACTAGAGACAGCGCTCATACATGTTACGTAGCAGGATCTCCGAACTGGATAAGAATCCGGACATCCCACCCCACAACCACATAAAACATTACAAGATATGGGTTACATTTCACAAAAGCATTATTAGACCATTTCTCCTATCGTTATGGTGGGGGTAAGAGAGACGAATTCCCATCGTAAATGTCCTTCCCGCAAGGGCGTGGCAGATCTAAATATTATGCCCAGACATTTTAACAGAATTCGGTGGGAATGCGCATCTCGCCCGTCACCGGGTCCTATGGAACTAACCGTTTTACCTGTCATTAGGTTGATATACAAGTACCAGTTTTTGCACTTCGGTGCGAGAGGATTGTCAGTAAATAAGATACTCATTAATACATGTGTTTTCGCAGTGCTTTCCTACATTGGCTTAACGTGCTAACTACTAAGTATCCGAAGATACACGGGAATGTGTATGTGACACCACACCCTAGCCATCACCGCTCGGAAACCCCAATAGTTTCCCAGAGTGAGATCAGCCCATGGTGCAGATGGGGACATCCAAACATTTAAGAAGCCACAAGGCTGAGTGGAACACAAAGAGAGACAAAATCTTACTAATGAGTCTTACCGGAGTGCGGGGCTAGATTATTGCACTACCGGAAGTGAAGAGTATATTACACAGTATGTAATGAAGAAAGTGTCTCTTATCATTTTGAACCTATCCTATTGAGCTGAATAGAAAAGGTTTAGTCGGTAGCATGCCGGGCTAAACAGTGTTATAGCATGGACAGCGACCTCAGTGAAAAATTGTTGGTGGCGGGAGAAAGTGTTGCATATATAAGTGTTGCTGTATAGTGTTTCCTACGTGCACTGCAGTCCTATATTTTCTATGAATAAACAAAACATATGAACGGATGGCCACTGGCCATATATATATACATAATATAACCAGAACAATCAATACAGTGTCGAGTAATCAAGATATATATAACAGTACAGGTTAACGAACCTACTATAGTGCAGTTAGCAACACATTGAGGAAAATGAGAATAATTATCAACAAATACAGAAATTATAACTAGCAGTCCTAAGACCGTTACGATTCCTTTTAGTCATCGGGAACATTATTGTGGATACAATATAATTAACAAAACCTATATAGAGAAATTATTAAACTGTGAAGCATAGTTACTAGAATACTTGGTAGTCATTCCTAAGTTAGGCTACCGTGTTACTGAAATTGATACGTCGATCCGTAGTCGACGTGAAATGATGCGCTCTCCGGAAGCTGGAAAGTTCCCGCAGGTCAGTTCCCGCAAGCTGTTTTCCGCAAACAAGACTTCACAAGAAAACTCAAGGCGGGAGGACTACATTGCTTAATGCTGTAGGCTTAATAGAATGTCTAACGGGAAGTCAGTAAAAGATACGATAGTACTACGTGGTGAAGAAAGTTCCCATACACCGATGGCACGGATGGAAGGTGTAAACAACCCATCACTAGCGGGGGTTGTCAGAGGCAAACGAGGATACAAAACAAAGCTTCCCGGTGCTAGGTACGTCAGCCAGCTCTGAAGACGCACCGCGCAGAGTTTACTTGCTGTGGTCGAAAGTTGAAAGAACCGACATGATATGTGTGTGGAGGCGATTGAAATACCACTTTTAGGTGTGGCCGCCAGATCCCGCGAGTCATCCATCAATGAACATCCCGTCTATACATCTGTAGACTCACATATTCAGGCCGTAAAGGCCTCACCGCAAATTTGTGTTCTAAATGTAGCTGTTAGTATTCGTGAACAATTATCAGAAGTTCCAAATTACTCCCGTAAATGGGGAGTTACAAAATTGTTTTAGTGCAGTGGGTTGGGCAACTTCACGCTACGGGATAAAAACCAGACACATAGCGAAGGAAGACACGTATTGTCTGTCATGCTTGTGGTAGCTGGTACAGATCCAACCTGTTCGGCCCCTGGCCGAGGATGCTCTTGGTCACTGGATCGCTTCTCCTTTTATACTCCTCGTGACGCACAGGTGCAGGCTTCATGCAATCATCATTCGAGCAAGAGCCAATCAGCACGCAGCTAATAATAGCGCAGTCGAACGTCCCAGAACATATTAGAATCTTTGCGTCCATGTGGTTATGACATCACGACAATATTTTGAAGATAATCATGAAGAGTTTTCCCTGGATAACTCAGCCATTTCAGTAATCTTCGACTGAGTGCGCATGCCACACGACAAAGTCATTTCCTGTAATATTTTCTCGGCAGATCTTGTTTATATGAGAATATCATATTACTAACAAAATCTTATTTTAGTTTTACCTCGTCGAATGAAATGTCAGTATTATTAATACATTTTATTTACGATAAAAATATTGAAATTCTGGTCTTGAGTGTCTGGTTGGTTATTATGCTAATGCAGAGAGCACACTAGACTTACAAGCACATTCCTCTCCGTGTCGGAGATACTGGACTTATGACGTTCGCATACATCTGGACGATGATTGGTCAGGCTAAAATGAGTTTTCCGGACAATGACGTCATGTTTTCTTCTTTTTAGGAATAACCACCCTATGAAGAAGCAATATCGTGTCAGTAGTTTAATTAAATTTTTATCAACAACCATTTTGGCAATGCTAATACTTATACCTAATTCTATATGGCATATCAAGCATGTAAGTAGTCAACAATGTATACAGTGGCCGATCCAGGGGGTGGGGGTGACTCGGGTGGCAGAGCATGTTATAAGATTTGCAGCAACGTATCGCGCCGCAGTTCTCCTAAAGTCCTAATATCATTGGAGGGAAATACAAACAACATCACGTAATATCGTTCGCTAGGATTTTAAAATCAAGTTTATCCAGACATTTGCAGCAGAAAACGTGGATTAATTCATGTCTGCGAGTAAATACATGAATGCACACTCCATCTGGATAAGAATGACATGGTATCGCACCTTAAATATAATATTTCTACAACTATTTAAAGCGGTGTTCGGTTATTTATTCAATGTGAGCCATTCTACCTGATTTGATTTGCGCGAAGCGCCCTCTTTTGTCAATTAAGAATACTACTACAGGCACTTGCTCGAGAGCCGTGTTCTCACGAGAGATTTAATCGGGAATAACGCCATACCTGACTATGGCGGAATGCCGGTTACGTCTCTAGTGAGAACACGGCTAAGAGCACGCGCCACCGCTAGAACACCTTTTGTCCGATCTCTCTTCTGACTACGGGAAAAATTAGAGTCCAGGTATTTTGTAAATAGGCACAGCGTTATAGAGCAAATTAGAGTCCCGGTATTTTGTAAATAGGCACAGCGTTATAGAGCATGGCGATTGGAGCGGGCATAACGATTCATAGTGGCGCGTTTACAGTCCCAGCATTGAGATGACTGGTTCCCACCCGTCAGGTTTCCGGAGTGGAGTCTGAAGTCGTGTTCTCACTGGATACCAGGTATATCTACTAGCGTTCTCATTGTACTGGCTCTTGTACCGGAATAAATATGTCATCTATTTCGAAATTGAATCCGATAAAATCGGTGGTTTATCTTCAGCTATCTCATTATTGCTTCCCTATGTGAACGCGGCGTATACCCTCAACATTTGCCAGGTAGCGTCACCGTCAGCTTTTTCTCTCACTGCCTGCCAGGTAGCGCTGCGGTCATCATTTTATCACACTCTCCACCAGGTAGTACCCCCGTGCAGTCCAGGACTATCTTCCAGCGGCGTGAACGCAACCCGATATATCGGCTATATATTAACTTACATAGTAGACGAAATAATTAAACAGGGTTAGGCAATGAGAAAGAGGCCTCAGTAACAGTCTAGTCGGTTTGATGACTTAACAAGACGGCCGGTCATTACGTTGGTGTTTCTCGGACCGAATGATGTTAATTATTATTAATATGACTCAAGCACACATACACCGTAATTATAGAGAGCTCCATTTCCAGCTAATCCGCGCCAATTTCTAGCTAAAATCCGCCCTCGTTTGTGCGTATTTGGATCGATTTATATACTCTCACCATTGAATCCACATCATCTCAATTTCACGGTAATTATACAGGTAAGCTGCTGAATGTGTTGTTGCTACCTATGCCAGAACCGAATGTTGATTAAATAGTGAATACATCCAAAAACCTACAATTCGTACACTTGGCAGACTTTTTGAGTTTCTTGACGGAGTTACCGCATTTGATTGTGACATCAACCTACATGTGACGTAATTGATTATGACGTCATATACGAATAGGCTTCCTTTATTGATTGTACAATGGACCTTTCTAGTTTTTGCTATGCCCCGACCATCTCTAGCTTAGCTCCACTCACACACTGCTTGCGTTGCGACCGATCGATCGCTGAACTCACCGACTATCAGTTTCCTTAAAACCATGCAGGTAAGCTGTTGCCTACACATATGGCGGTAACAGCACCCAGTCAAATTAGTTTCAAAATATTCAACATCTTGTTTATTAAATAGTAAACACATACAATTCGTACCACAACGCGCAGTCCGTCGCCAATTATGCGTTCGTGACACTCTTATGTACACCATTCGTGACGTCATTGATTATGATTTCATCCTACACACCATATGATGGGTCGATAAACTAGGAAAGCCCATTGAAATACTCGTGCGGAGTTATTACGTTTTGATCGTGCTAACTTATACACACTGAGCTGAACCTTCTACCCGCTAGAAGCAAGCGCATATGTGAGTCTTAGTGCTTCCTCTTCTTTTGGCTTCTTGTTTTTCTTCTTCTTCCTCTTCTTCTTCTTCTTCTTCTTCTTCTTCTTCTTCTTCGTCTTCTTCTTCTTCTTCTTAAGACATTTTAAAGTAACTCTAGGTCTACTGGAGAAATCTTCAACAAATTTAGATGGAAGTATACCCGTCGGTTCCCGAACAGATATGCCGAGTTTGTCGTCTAAAACGCAACAACAACAGCTTTTAGCAACAGTTATCAAAACAAACATTTTACGCATTCCTCATTAACTCTCTTTCAACTGGTGAAATCCTTTCCAAAGTTATGTGGAAGCTTGTCCTTGGGGTCCCAAGCACATATAATAATTGTGTGTCCAAAGGCTAAAACGCACCGCAACAACATTCAGCAACTTTGTTATAAAAATAGACTTTTTAAAAGCATTTTTCAATAATTCTAATGCAGCGATCTTTTCCGAACTAGGGTGGATATGTAGGGTCCCAAAGACGTATGCCAATTTTATGGTAAAAAGCTAAAACGCAATGGCAACAACTTTCAGCAAAATTGTTTTCAAAACAGACGCATTTGACATTACGGTGGTGGCTCGCCTGAAAATTATATCAATGACTGGGGTATTGGACACGTTGTAGATATCGGATTGTCTTCTGGGGGCTCATGACCCCGGGGACATCTTATATTTGCAGTCTAAGACCTCAGTGGATTACTATATTTGAATACCAGATGAGCTAACGAACGGATAACACATTGGGCAGGGATGTAATAGCGTGATCTAGTGTGTGCATCAAGTCGATGCAAAACTGACACGAAAATGTAGCTGAAACAATAAGTGAAATTGGAATAGAATAGACTAAGACTTAGGGCAGTGAGCTGATGGAGTCTGTCGGTGGTTGAAAGATGAAAGTTGTTGCTGCAGTCGCGGCATAACCTTTTATAGTATTCAGCAGAAGTTACGACCAATAGTTTTCTAAATATTCAAGCAAGAGGTTGGTAGGGTGATACGGACAGAGTGTATGTACCACAGACCGAATGACTCATAGAATGACGTAGTTAACGTGGCGACGACCGACTTACCATAGGACCGTGATAATGTAACCGAGTTTCTATATTTCTATAGAGGCGACCCACGACACCAGATACGACACCAGATGTTGGTGAATCAGGTGGGCCACATGGTCACTACGTCATGGCACCCTTGTAAAATGCAGGCGCAAGCCTAATAAGCAAGGGGCCGGACGAGGACGTGGTAGCGTCTGGCGCCAAGAAGATTAGAAAACCAGACGAAAAGTTGACAGAAGACGTCCATCAGAATAAGATATTGAGAAAAGATTAACAATGATTGTCGAAGCAATATCCATCACTGTCAGTTTAGGGGGCATTATCCGACAGATTCCATGACTCAGGAATCGGCCAAACCGCAGATGCTAGGAAGAAAAGTCGGGGTCGTGATTGGTCGAAATGATGTCATAATCCAATGGGAACCAAGAGCAACCTCCGGCGGTACGAAACCAAGATGGAGGGAGAACACAATAAAAATAGTACATAAGGGGGACTTTAACTTTAATCGAGAGTCCGGTCCGCCTCGCACCACGAATAAGATTCTTGCTGAATGTATTTTCAGTAAAGCAAGAACTAATTGAATAGCATATCAGATCAGAGCGACTGGGAGTAATGCTAGTCAGTTAGGGAAACGTTGGATCGAGTTCTTAAATTGTTGTAAGTAGGAAAACTGAATCGAATCAATAAGTTTTATTGTAACTGTTATTGTGTCGTGACAGTAAAAGTCACTTCTGTAGAAAATATAATATATAGTTAAAAACTAGCAATTAAAAGCAACACCTTGTGATTCTACTACAAGGCAAGAGTTTGCGTTTTCAATAAAGTTACTCTGACATCTACGGAAGACCACCATCTTCTGAAATAAAGTAGTCAGGTCAGGCCCGGATACAGACAAAATATCGTTACTTTCATCTTCTAACGAGGTGAGCGTGTATCCATCACTTTCGTCGGTGGTAAGACCGGTTGTCGCAGCAACCACACATACAGGCCTTATCGAAGACGTAAGCGATTGTAGTCAGTTAGGAATAAGAAGACATTAAAAATCTTCAGTGGCGAGCCTGCCAGGATCCAGAGTAACCAGACACAGTGAGTACATAGAAGCGTATGGCCCAAGAACAAGGGGGATGACCGACGACCATAATTGTTAAAGACGTAGCGGAGTGAGTGGCGACATATCTAGCGGTAGCCCAGCAATCAGAAGGGTGTCAAGTCACGCAGCATAGGGAGTACGGACATAATTCCCTGTGTAAAATTACCATGGCTATCAGTTGCCCAGAACATCCACGTGTGGCTAGAGTGGTGGTTAGTATCCACTACAACTAGAGACGACAATGGCGACGCCGAGACGACCCACCGACCCGACGATACCGCCGATAGATAGACCCCCGGCAATGGAGTTGAGAGCTGAGATGGTAGCTGCTATGCAGCTGATGGGAACCGCCATGGCTGCGACCATAATGGCAAGTAGCGACCGCCGAGAGACAGAACGGACGTACCGTAGAGAAATACAGGACACCGTATACAGAATTCAACCATGCGACGGGGTAGTACTCGAAGAGGTGAGAACGTTTCTCGATGAAACAAAAAGGGCATATACCGCAAATGAGGGGTGACTGGAGGGCATCCCTGCATACGTAATCACCAGGGCAGCCCGAGGCCAGTTAGCTCGAGCAATCAACGGGTTTATGCCAGGCAAAGTACGGGAGGAGATAACATACGATGACTTCCATGTCTACATTACGAAGAACTTCGTCTCCTCCAACGAGTACGAACGGGTCAAATATGACCTTGAGGGCACCCGTCAGCGGAAAAATGAGACTGTCATCTCCTTCAACAGAAGGTATCTAGAAGCCAGCCGACGAGCGTACCCTGAAAGCAACGCCGATAACCAGCGAACTATTCTCGGTATCTACCTCCGAGCGCTCAGCAACCAAGGTCTGAGCCGCCGAATAATCCGAAAGAAAACCGCTACCTTAGCGCGCGCCATCGAAATCGCCGAAGAAGAAGAGACAACCAACGACCTTCTTCGTGCAATGAAGATCGACGATGGCAGGAGGGAGGAAAATATGGAGCTGGACACTCTAGAGCCCGAGGAGGAATGCGAGGTGTGGTCAGTGATAAGGACACTGAAGCGACAAGTCGCGCAGCAAAACCGCATGATAGAGCAATTGTGCGGGTTAGTGCAGGATCTCCAAGACAACGCCACCCCACGGCAGGAAGCGCCAAGATAGGCACGACCGGAGAAAAAGTCGGCCAATCCGCCACCAAGGAGGCAAGGTCCGCCCCGATCCAAACCAGCGCCTAGAGACTTGGCGAACATCACCTGCTATAACTGTGGCAGAAACGGCCACTACAAAAGTGACTGCAGGGGTCCAGCACAACCAGCACCGAACGCACCCCGGAAACCAGTGGTCAGACCGAGACCACAGCGTCCACCGATGACTTGTTTTACATGTGGCCGAGAAGGACACACGGCCCAGAATTGTTTTAGGACCCATATGAGCCGGCAGGCGACTCCTGCCGTAACAATAAAATGTTTTGCGTGTGGCAAAGACGGCCACTACATAAGAGACTGTCCGCTGCAGAATGGTCCTGCCGGGATCCAACAAAAGGGTCCAGCTGACCGCAGGGCGATCAAGCGTCCCCGCACTGACGATATGGAGATCGACGAGATGAATGATCGCCGACGACGCACGACGCCCAGTGACTGTTCACGTAAAATCCGCATGGACCTAAACAATGCTAGATGCAACCGTAACGACTACATCGATCGCGATGGTTTTGTGTTGACTGGGGAAGGGACGGATGAAATGGGCCGTTATTCATATGGTGTCGGACACAATTCATCCTCCCGCCGGAACAGCTACGCTGAAGTCGTCAATGGACGAAGGAGCCCGGGAAACGACGACGGAGAGAGCCGTTGGTGAGATCACCAACCGAGCGGTTCTTAATCCGTCTAAAAATGGATAAAGACGGTCCATCGGATCGGGGTAAGTACCTGCATGCCTTAGTGGATACTGGTGCTAGCACATCCTTGATTCGTAAGGATATATGGCGTAGCATGTTGAATGCTAGGCCATTGAAAAGAGCAAGAACGCTCTTAGCTGTAAATGGTTCTCCAATAAAGTTGTTGGGGAAAACACAAGTAAAATTCGAGAACGCCCGACCCATCCCTAGTACGATTGTGGCCAGAATGAGGCATGAATGTTTACTTGGAGCGGATGCTTTGCACCTGGGAAATGCAAAGATTGACTATCAGGCCAAAATTGTAGTATGGTTTGGCCGGGTATATCCCTTTGAATATCCGCATAGAGAACAGACAAATTATGTCTATGCAAGCTGTAAGGAAACGACCGGATATAAAGATATCGACAAAGTCATGGCAGACTTTGCAGATATTTTTGATACGGCTCGTCCAAACACTTTAGGATTGGTTCCCAAAGTCAAGTGTATGGTACCGACAGGGGATGCCTACCCTATTAGGCAGAAAGCGTACCGTCTACCGCTAGCCAAGCAATATATAGTCAAGAATCAAGTGGCTGAAATGCTGGCAGCGGGCATCATAAGACCATCGTCGTCCCCATGGGCGTCACCCATTACGTTGGTTCCTAAGAAGGACGGGGGGGGGACGAGATTTTGTATTGACTATAGGAAATTGAACTCCGTTTGTCGTAAGGATAGCTATCCTTTGCCGAATATATCGGACATTTTTGATTCTATGGGCGGCGCTACGATCTTTTCGACTATGGACTTGAAGTCTGGCTATTGGCAGATACCAATGGACAGCCAAGACATAGCGAAAACAGCGTTCGTTTGCAGTCATGGTTTGTTTGAATTTCTTCAGATGCCGTTCGGTTTTGCGAACTCAGGTGCCATATTTCAGAGGGCAATGAACGATATTTTCCGAGAATTCGTGGGAAAATGTCTGCATGTTTTTGTCGACGATATAGTCATATATTCAAGAAACCCGGCTGAACATGCACAGCATTTGCGTACAATTATGCGTAGAATTCAAGAATATAATTTGCAAGTTAAAAAATCGAAATGCGATTTCGCCCAACCATCGGTCGATTTGTTAGGATATCGTATTTCAGCACAGGGAGTGGCTCCTCAGGTCCAGAAGGTCAAGGTCATAAGAGAAATGTCACCGCCACGCGACGTGGGTGAGGTGAGAAGTTTCCTTGGAGCTACAGGTTATTACCGCTCTTGTGTGCAAGGCTATGCCGAAATTGCTAAGCCTTTGATAGAATTGCCTAAGAAATATAAACGTTTTGAGTGGGGTCAGGAAGAACAGCAAGCGTTTAAGAAATTGCAAAACTTGCTGTGTAGTGAGACGGTTCTCACATATCCGAATTTGAATGCTCCGTATAGATTGTATACTGATGCGTCTAGCTATGCGATAGGTGCGATACTGGTACAGGTAGATGACAAGCGTATTGAGCGGGTGATTCAGTATGTCAGCTCTACTCTTAAAGACAGTCAGTTGAATTGGCCTGTGATAGAAAAGGAAGCTTATGCAGTAATATATGCGCTAAAGAAGCTTAGGCCTTATCTATTTGGCGTGCAGTTCACCGTGTATACCGACCACAAACCCCTAAAGAGTTTGTTTGTGGGCGAAGTTAGAAACACGAAGGTGCAGCGCTGGGCGGTACTGATTGCCGAGTACGGATGTAAGATTGAATACATCCAAGGCTCGAAGAATATTCGAGCGGACATGTTGTCCAGATTACGTCGTCCGGTGGAAGTCGCGACGTTAGACACGGGCGACTTTGTGATACCAGACGTCGACGAGGGAGTGTTACCTCACGTCCCTCTGGAAGCATTCGACATACCATATGACGAATTGTGTGCCGAGCAGACCAAGGAATACCAGGAGTTGTTAAAAAACACCCTGGAGGAGTATATGGTCAAGAATGGCATTTTGTATTCTTTAGTTACGCCTTCAGCATTGGACGCTGAGTAACCCAGAATTGTCTTACCTATCCTGTTCCGTGAGAAAGTGCTCCGGATGGCTCATGAACGAGCTGGTCACCAAGGTCTGCAGAAGACCATCGGTATGGTGAGGGATTCTTTTGTATGGACGTCTTTAAGAAAAGACGTAATTCGTATGCTTGAAACATGTACGAAATGCCAGGTAAACTGACCTGTCACTACCCGACCCAGGTATAGTGAAATGCCCATGGCCAATTATCCGAGTCAGATAATTGGAATGGATTTGATCGGTCCATTATTAGAATCGAATAAGGGTAACGTGTATATCATGATGGTGATCGATCACTGTTCTGCTTGGGCAGAAGCATATCCGATTGCAGCGAAGACATCTCAAAATGTGGAAGAAAATTTCTTCAATGAGTATGTCGCGCGTCATGGCGTCCCTGAAATTGTAATAACCGATCAGGGTAAAGAATTTTGTTCTCATTCTCTGGAGGAGTGGTTCAAAGAACACGGTATCGACCATAGGCGGTCTAGCCCGTACCATCCGCAGACCAATGGACGTACTGAAAGATTCAACCACACTCTTAAAGAGTTGATCCAGAAAGGGGTGAACAATGCCTCGAGGGCGTGGGAGGACGAGTTGGGTGCGGCTTTGACAGCGTACCACAGCACTCGTCATTCTGACGTATCTCAACAACGCCTTGCTGCGTGCTCGTGAGGGGACAGCTAGATCTCGGGAGGTTCACAGGGAACAAGTTAATAAGCGTGCGAACGCTGGTGAGTTTAAAGTGGGGGATTCGGTGGTCGTAAAAGCTGAAGAGAGGATGAAGTTGACCTCTCGCAGTGACCCCGAATATGAGATCTTTAAGATCAACGGACCCGTGGCGCACGTCCGCCATCAGAGGTCTGGTAAGGTGCGTGTACTTAATATATGTAAGTTGCGTGTAGTCGACTCAGAAATGTGCTGGGACGCGGTACGACCACGTCCCATTAATAACCCTACCAGGGGGACGAAGGCTAGCCATCACCCCAGGGCGATGTTGCCCGAGCCAGAACCTATGGTCACCGACGCTGATACGACACCCCAGGCTCGTAAGAAGCGGCCAGCTTCGGATATGGAGCCAGAGGTGCATACAGGGGGTAAGAGGGTTGACCAGAAAAAGGTTCAACCCAGTACGAGTCGCAATCAAAACCATGAGTCACGGTGTGATAACATCGAAACTCCTAGGCCTATGGTAATAGACAGCCCGGAGGCGGCACCAGAGCCTGCCTCTGAACCAATGGAGATGCTTCCATCGCATCCTTATATGCTGCCCAAGCGCAGGCATACGCCGGATGACGATTTTGACATCAAGCAACCCCGGATGGATATGAAGCGAAAGCGCGGGCATAGGCTGGATGGCGGAGCTAGTGGCAAGCGACTCCGCATTGGTGTAATAGACCCTGCCCTACGCGATGACGTGCTATACGCTGATTTCATCGGTGTATAAATGCTGTTATTCGGCGGCACAACCGCCAGTAGTGTGTATTGTATCGCTATACTATAACATCGCGAATAGCTAGTGCATAAAGTATAATAACGATTGAAGCTAAATTTGTTGCACGATACAAAAATGTATTCGTTTCAATTGTGTATAATGGCGTTGTGGTTTAGCGTGGTATTGGGTATGTGTAAAGACTCGAGTATACACCGCCTACCGAACGGCGTCATGATAACCAAGCCGGAGGCTGTGTCGGTGATAAGGGCCGAATGGACCGTGATAGTATTCATCGACCATCCTTACCTACCCGCGGAATTCGTGGGACGGTTGGCCCAAATGGCCAGTCTCGCCGCTAGCATGGGTACCAAAACATCGTTTTTGAGCGGGAACGATATATACGGATTGCAGCATCGAATACGGGGGGTAAGAAAGATGGCAAGCCAAACACAGCAAACCATGAGTAGTCGAAGTGGCGCTAGGCAGAAGCGAGGGTTATTTACCTTTGTGGGCGACATCGCATCATCGCTGTTCGGTACCGCTACATCTGGGGATATAAACGCCATACGAGATGTGGTAAAGAGGGCGATGACGAGGATGAACAAAGTGGTGCATTTTACCAACCAGTTGACGTCGCACGTCAAATTAGCTTTCCGAGATATTGGTATGAACACGGACCGTATTAACGAGTTAGGCGACAACTTGGCCACTGCAACGGGCAACATGAGCCGAGCGCTCAGGCAGCAGGGGATTCGATTGTTGGAACTCTATGCGCTGGTACGGTTAGGAAATGTTATAGACTCGGCTGAACATGTGGTCTATGACTACCAGAAGGCAGCCGAACAGTTCCATAGGCAAACGGCATCCTTGGAGTTGGGTCGTCTAACGGAAGAACTTTTTGGTCCCGATGATCTGACGTCTGTGGCAAAACAGGTTAGTGCGGAATACAGGCTGGTGAAACCGTATCAGTTGTATTACAGAAATGTAGTGGTATATCCATTATGGCGGGACGAGTTGAAGCTCCATTATGTGGCGACACTACCGTTAATTGACGGAGGACGATATATCGAATATGAACTACACTCATGGCCTGAACCACTGGCCAAGACAGGGTATTACATGCAAGTGATGCTGGCCCGTACCAGCATTGGTCTAGATACCAAGACTGGGTGGTACCTTACCGCGCCGGAGTGTCGTGGTGCTGACCCTAGGGTGTGCCAGGGACAACTACGGGTCGACAAGACCCACGTGCCCTGTATTGTGAGTGTATTGACAAATGCGACTGATAGCAACTGTAATATTCAACTAACGAAGTCGAACGTAACCAATAGTAAATTATTTGCCAATGAGAAAATCGGAGTAGTGTTGCAAACGTTCGGCGAAACGGTGGAAATCCATTGCGACGGACGACTGACGGACCGATGTAGGGTGAGTAATGGTGTGTATGCATTGATGTCTGGAGAATGCGGGTATAGTGGGAGGGGCTGGCGATTCGAGCCTGTAGCGTCTTATAGTCGGACGTACACTCGAATAGGCCTAGCCATTGAAATGCCACACTTGGATGTGTCCGGCGTTCTAAATCAATCCATGATAGTTGACCATTTAAAGCTACAACCGTGGAACCATTTACAAAAGTCTAAGTACGTGCCGCTAGCACTGTTATCCATGATCGACCCAGTGATGGTCGATGGCATTGGGGTACATTCTTTCGTATCATATTCTACGCGTTCCTTCGTAGTTGTGTTAGTAATTGTGCTTATATTATATAAATGTGGCGTGTTATCACGCATGTGGAATGCGCTTAAATGCAGGCCACGTGCGGCCCATAAATGCAAGCCACGTGCGGGCCATGGTAGTGAACCGCATATCATTGCACCAACTATTCAGACCCAGCAGCCCCGGAGACCTGCAGCTCTACCGGAGCCGCTGCGGATGGCAGCCGGGTCGTCGCCGAATGCTGACGCCAGGACTGAGATCGACCCGACGGCTGCCAAATGGATAGAGATGGAGACGTACGTTGACGTGGTGGATCCTAACGTAAGCATAGACCGCTGGGAGGTATCACCATGACATTTTGGAACTAACTTTATATGTTTCCACTGGAACAGTAATTGGTGAATATTAAATGTTGTAGCACGAACATTAGTATGGTGCCATGTTGGTACTGTATTATTTAATAGGAAAAATTCACATGATCTGTAATGATGTTTGCACTGTATGATTAAGGACTGACATTTATGGTGACGTCGTCACGATCAGATGACGTCATTAAAATAATTGATTGTGGTGTATTATATTATTGTATTGCTTGATTGATCGTATTGTTTTCTATGTTAACTTACGCGTGGATCGAGGTTATCGACCACGGTTTAATGATGCTATTAATGTGTTTCCGGGGGCAGTCTTTTGCTACCCGGACATGTATGTTTGTATAATTATCAACCATACACTAACGAATACTACTAATGTATTTCCGAGCATTCCGCTACTCGGACAAGTATTGGTGTATAGTATATTGACCTGTAATGTTAAGTTGTTGATGATTGGACGACTATCGGGTGGTATCCGTTCAGGCTGCTGGTATAGGTTTGGGTTGTTGATAGTCCACAACGAGTTAGTTGACACTCTCTTAAGGCCTTAAGAGAGATGGTCAATTAACTTTGGTTAAGGGGCGTATGTAGATATCGGATTGTCTTCTGGGGGGTCATGACCCCGGGGACATCTTATATTTGCAGTCTAAGACCTCAGTGGATTACTATATTTGAATACCAGGCGAGCTAAGGAACGGATAACACATTGGGCAGGGATGTAATAGCGCGATCTAGTGTGTGCATCAAGTCGATGCAAAACTGACACGAAAATGTAGCTGAAACAATAAGGGAAATTGGAATAGAATAGACTAAACTTAGGGCAGTGAGCTGATGGAGTCTGTCGGTGGTTGAAAGATGAAAGTTGTTGCTGCAGTCGCGGCATAACCTTTTATAGTATTCAGCAGAAGTTACGACCAATAGTTTTCTAAATATTCAAGCAAGAGGTCGGTAGGGTGATACGGACAGAGTGTACGTAGCACAGACTGAATGACTCATAGAATGACGTAGTAACGTGGCGACGACCGACTTACCATAGGACCGTGATAATGTAACCGAGTTTCTATATTTCTATAGAGGCGACCCACGACACCAGATACGACACCAGATGTTGGTGAATCAGGTGGGCCACATGGTCACTACATCATGGCACCCTTGTAAAATGCAGGCGCAAGCCTAATAAGCAAGGGGCCGGACGAGGGCGTGGTAGCGTCTGGCGCCAAGAAGATTAGAAAACCAGACGAAAAGTTGACAGAAGACGTCCATCAGAATAAGATATTGAGAAAAGATTAACAATGATTGTCGAAGCAATATCCATCACTGTCAGTTTAGGGGGCGTTATCCGACAGATTCCATGACTCAGGAATCGGCCAAACCGCAGATGCTAGGAAGAAAAGTCGGGGTCGTGATTGGTCGAAATGATGTCATAATCCAATGGGAACCAAGAGCAACCTCCGGCGGTACGAAACCAAGATGGAGGGAGAACACAATAAAAATAGTACATAAGGGGGACTTTAACTTTAATCGAGAGTCCGGTCCGCCTCGCACCACGAATAAGATTCTTGCTGAATGTATTTTCAGTAAAGCAAGAACTAATTGAATAGCATATCAAGTCAGAGCGACTGGGAGTAATGCTAGTCAGTTAGGGAAACGTTGGATCGAGTTCTTAAATTGTTGTAAGTAGGAAAACTGAATCGAATCAATAAGTTTTATTGTAACTGTTATTGTGTCGTGACAGTAAAAGTCACTTCTGTAGAAAATATAATATATAGTTAAAAACTAGCAATTAAAAGCATCACCTTGTGATTCTACTACAAGGCAAGAGTTTGCGTTTTCAATAAAGTTACTCTGACATCTACGGAAGACCACCGTAGCTTATCATCATCTTCTGAAATAAAGTAGTCAGGTCAGGCCCGGATACAGACAAAATATCGTTACTTTCATCTTCTAACGAGGCGAGCGTGTATCCATCACTTTCGCGGCGGTAAGACCGGTTGTTGCAGCAACCACACATACAGGCCTTATCGAAGACGTAAGCGATTGTAGTCAGTTAGGAATAAGAAGACATTAAAAATCTTCAACGTGTGTCATTGTTTCTTTGAAATTATGGGCTATTTATAGCTGTAAATAAAGTAACAACAAAGGATGATGATAGAAATGAAAGGATCGATAATGATATTAACCCTTTCTTGGCGAAGCCCGTCAAAGCTGGCATCTGCAGTGGGCTGGAGGAATGTCCTTTTGCAGGGAAAGAGAAGACTATTTTGAAAATTTACCACTGGAATGACTGGCTCGGTAACCGGTCCTGTCATTCCAGTGGTAAATCTTTAAACAAATAGACTTCTAACCGTTCAAAAACTATTATTTAGATTTTCTTGACCAAATTTAGCCAAAAGAGATTTATTAATGGTCAGTGGTAAGATGTTGGTGATGATGACGGAGATGATAGTGAGCGAAATGATGATCATAGGTATATGTGACGACGATGACAATGATGATGATAGGGATGACGACGATGACAATGATGATAAAAGGATGACAACGATGGCAACGATGATGATATGGATAACGATGATGTCAATGGTGATGATAGGGATAAGGATGATGGCAATGATGATGATAGGGATAACGATGATGTCAATGGTGATGCTAGGGATAAGGATGATGGCAACGATGAAGATAGGGATAACGATGATGTCAACGATGATGATAGGGATGACGCCGATGGCAACGATAATGATAGGGATAACGATGATGTCAATGGTGATGATAGGGATAAGGATGATTGCAACGATGAAGATAGGGATAACGATGATGTCAATGCCGATGATAGTGATAACGATGATGTCAATGGTGATGATAGGGATAACGATGATGTCAATGGTGATGATAGGGAAGACGCCGATGGCAATGATGATGATGATGATTATGATTATGATGCTGATGTTACGGATGGCGATGATGACAATGTTACTGACAGGTGATGGAATAGCAATGATGCGAGTGATGCGAGTAATCGTGTGTACGACGACGACATAATAATTGTCATAAGTGATAATAATATTTTTTTCAAAACAGACTGATCATAAATAATGGATATAATTATAACAAAAATGTACATATGTATAATATTATATATCTCTATAACTACGTAGAGATCAAAGCCATACCATGTCATATCATATCATATCAGATCACATCATATATACTCAACAAAACTGTTCTTACCACTTAATCAAGAGGCATATCTTGATTCTTACTTTAGGGATGTATTTCTGAGGATGCGCTGGAGTGGGAAGGGGGTGGGCTGTTGGGGGTATGTGTGTGTGCGTGTGTGTGCGTGCGTGCGTGCGTGCGTGCGTGCGTGCGTGTGTGTGGAGGGGGGGGGATGTACCACCATACATCTCAATTCTGCGCTAACGTAGTATTTATCAAAGCAAATGGACAGTTCCAGTTTTAGCTATTCCCCGCCCATCTCTATCTAAGCTCCACCCACCCGCTGTGTTGGGATTGATCGATCCCCGGATGCCCTAACTATCAATTTCCTGAAAACCATACAGGTAAGCTGTTGAATATTTTGTAACTAATTTGACTTGGCGCCGTTGCTGCCTATGGCAGCAACAGCGCCAAATCAAATTAGCTTCAAGATATTGAACAGAATATTTATTAAATAGTAAAGCCATACAATTCGTACAACAATGCATAGTCCGTCTTCAAATATGCGATCGCGTCGTACTTATTGACGTCATTCATGATGTCATTCATTATGATGCCATTCTATACTTCGCGTAGTTGATTATGGCGTCATAGGATAGGTTGATAAAGTTACAAGGGGAATACATTTCACAGAGCGAAGTGAGGCAATGTACAGTTGTTTGCTCAGGACACATGACGTCTTTTACCCAGCAATGTACGTGTATAGCGAATTTATTAAACAACAGAATGACGAATTATTAATTATCGAATCAAAGAGATGAACTAATTATCCATTAACCCATATTGTGTCACCTTAACCTATCAATACCCAACCCGGCCAGAAATGGAATCTGCAGTGGTATTGAGGAATGTCCATTTGCAGCTCAACAGAAAGCTATTTTTGAAAACTTATCACTGAAATGACTGGCTCGGTAACCGAGCCAGTCATTCAAAATAGTAAAATTAAAAAAAAAATAGTCTTCTTTTGGGCTGCAAACAGAAACTGGCTAAGCACACACCATTTTTTTTTTTTACCATTATTCATTTGATGGCCAACCCGGACACAAAAAACGTCATCTGTAGGCGGTTTTGAAGAAAGGTCCATTTGCCGAACAACAGAAAGATATTTGCGCAAATTTCAGTAGCAAATTTATCTCCTCGGGATCCAAAAAGTATAATTTTCTTGAAAAATCTTGACGATTAAAGGGTTAATTGATACGAGTAGTATGTTGAGCGCTTTTGGACGCTGTTGACACAAAGGCTATGTACATTTCATTATATCACAGTTTCAGTTTCAGTTTCACGTTTGTTGCACTCAGGCTACCGAGGCAGCATATGAGGGTATATATTTATAACAATTATTATGGCGAGTAAAGTGACAAAATATACAGTGATTATCACGAGGTTAATAAATAAATAAATACTAATTACATTAATAACAGCGATAATAGACTTGGTGACTTATTTTTTCTTGGCATATAAAAGGTAACTGGCCTGTTGCATATTGAAAGAAGTCCGTTTGCTTTTTCTATCGTGGTATTGGTTAGGTAGTAAGAAGGGATTAGTCGTTGTCGTTCAGTGCTAAATGTTGTGCAATGAAAAAGAAAGTGCAATTCGTCACCTATGCAATTACACGCATTACAGATTCTCTCATTTCGATCAATCCCCTCCCATCTCTTGGTCTCGATGTCTAGTTGGTTGTTTAATGTTCTGAAGTGGCACAGAATTACAGCGTCGCGATATGGCAATACAACAAAATATTTTTCAAATACCGAATCACTCATTAATTATGTTATTGTAAAACGTTAATCGGCTTGAATTGGAATTTTCAGCTCTACATTTTTCATTGAATTGAGTTTGTAAAGCTATTCTTACCTGCCTAGTGATGTTAGTCTTATTTACGTTTTCTGCGTTAAAGGCTGTATCAAATCATGTTATTGTTAGTATTTCTTTAACTTTTTCTATCCATTTAAACTTGATATTTTTGTCTTCGTATATTGTAGGCAGGTAGAGTAAAGAATTGACGAAAGCTTTCCATATCCAGCGTTTACGATGTCCGCCCAAAATCGAATTATATTGCACAACAATGCTAATCCGCAAGTAATATGTCGTCTGTCCGCGTGACAAGCGCGTAAAATACCACACCCAGTGGTATCTATTTGAAATGCATTCGACAATCGCCAGATACAAAATACCAACAGTATTTTATTGACAATAATTTAAAGGCGATTGAATCTTCGAAGGTGAAGATATGCTTCTCTCGCCAACTCTCTCTCTCTCTCTCTCTCTCTCTCTCGCTCGCTCTCTCTCTCTCTCTCTCTCTCTCTCTCTCTCTCTCTCTCTCTCTCTCTCTCACCTCTTAATTTATTGTTTCTCTCTCACCTCGTTTTAGTGTTCTCAATCATTGGCTGCTTATCATAATTATGTAGGGAAAGGGCTAATCTAAGTTGTAAGAACTTGTGCCCGATCCCATTGTGCAATTGTTACAATAAAATATGTTTAAATAAAAAAAATCAAATCTTCGAAGCGAGTAGACGCTATTTAATAGAGCTGTTACACATTAGCGTATTTTTGGAAATACCTTCCCAGAATGCATTGCGCTTACCACTTCTGGACGGTACTCGAGCAAACGGCATTACTTTACTATTTGAACCGGGTACAACGCACTTTAAGCAGTTTATATCAAGAAGTAATTTCATAATATTAGGGGTCATACGTCATTGGAAAGCTAAGCCAAATTTCTATACATTTCTGTATTATTATTATTATTATTATTATTATTATTATTATTATTATTATTACTATTATTATTATTATTATTATTATTATTATTATTATTTTACATTTCTGAAATTAATTTTAAAATAGTCCCTATTGTCCATTTGATTTAATGGATCTAGGTATAATGGTGCATTTTATATCCGCAAATATCTTAGTGAAGATTTTCCAAAAATATAAAAAATGAATTAAATGTGCATATTCACAGCAGAATGGTTCAAAATAAAATTGTTTAAGGTATATACCTTTAGAGGCTTAAATTGTGTGCCTAGATGTAATGAGACGAAATAAATCTGAGCATATGATGATTTCATTAGGCTACAACAAATTAATATAATTTTTCAAGTTGTCAAATTGAATTAGAGGAATGACAATTGAATGCGCTTTCCAATGATGTATGACTTAAATAATACAGTGATTTTAGCTTATCATAGGAACGGTAGAAATGGCAATGCATTTTAACGCAATAGTAACTCATTGCGGGTCAGCTGCGTGTTGGCGGCATACCCAGTCAGCGGCATACCCAGCCAGCAGTACACCTTTCCCAGATTGACGTCATTACGCCGAGATCTGCCTAAATTAACGCCGAGGACATAATTTCTGGCTGGTAACGCCGCCAACAAGCATATACTATTGCACTAAAATACACCTCAATTTAAACCGTTTCTATGACAAACTAAAATCACAATATCATTTTTGATGTCATACATCATTGAAAAGCGCATTGATTCACATAAACCGTAATGCATTATTTGTTATATTTTTGTAAATTCTTTACTGAGATATTGGCTTATATAAAATACACCATTATACCTAGATTTTTTAAACTAAATGGACAATAGCGGCTATTTTAAAATTACAATCAACTGTATTAAATTGTACAACACTATAGCAACTCATACAGAAATGTATAGAAAATTGGCTTAGCTTTCGAATGATGTATAACTTCAATGATATTATAAAATTGGTTCTTCATATGCTTCATATGCTTAGGCCCGTTTTATAAGTCGAACTACCTGTCGCTCAACGCTAATGACGACTGGTTGATTTATATAGTGGACTCACTTTCAGGCAGATTTAGCTGGCACGGCACAACGTCAAGAGACGTTCGAATTACAAATCGGGCCATAAAATGCGTTGTATTTGATTCTAATAGTAAAGGCATGCTGTTTGCGCGTGGTCTATCACGTTTCCAGCCAGAAGAAGTATGCGCAATGCATTTTGGAGAGGTATTTCCCCAAAATACCGTCTAATGTGGGAAAGGTCTGTTGTGCTCTGAGAGTTGATTATGGGGAATCCCGGCGTAATGACGTCAATGTGGGAAAGGTGTATTATCACGCTGTGCGCAATCACAAGTCACCTTTCCAGAGTACCCACCCATCATATGACGTCATAATGAAATGCGTGATGTGTAGAATGACATCATAATGAATGACGTCATGAATGACGTTGATAAGTACGTCACGAACACATATTTGAAGACGGTCTATGCGTTGTTGTACAACTCGTTTGCTTTTACTATTTAATAAATATTCTGTTGAATATTTTGAAACTAATTTGACTGGGCGCGGTTGCTGGCATAGGCAGCAACAGCACCCAGTCAAATTAGTTACAAAATGTTCAACAGCTTCCCTGTATAGTTTTCAGGAAATTGATAGCTAGGGCATTCGGGGATCGATCAATCCCAACACGGCGAGGTGTGGGTGGATCTTAGCTAGTAATGGGCGGGGCATAACTAAAATGGAAAGGTCCATTGGGCTAGGCAGTATACTCAAATCGCGTGTGGGGTGGGTGGGGGTGGGGGTGGGCGTGGGGGTGGGGATGGGATATCGTCGCGCGGAGTATATCGTTTTACATTACCCACGTGTGTTGCTCAAATTGGTCTTTAGCGCAACAAAAATAACATCACATGATGGAGATACTGACTCATACCCGTCAGCTAATCCAATCAAACAAGAACATTAGGTCATGTGACATCACTGAGAGGGGTTATAATGAAGCGCGTACACGTCATGTAAACCAATCACATCAGAGAATGGACATTTCCATTTTTAGCTATGTCCCGCCCCACTCTAGCTAAGCTCAGCCCACGCCTCGTTCGTGGTGGGATCGATCGATCTCTGAGCTCCCTGGCCTTCAATTTCCAGAAAACTATACAGGTAAGCTATTGAATATTTTGGAACTAATTTGATTGGATGCTGTTACTGCCTATGACAGTAATAGGGCCCGGTCAAATTAGTTCCAAAATATTCAACAGCGTGTTTATTAAATAGTAGAGACATACAATTCGTACAACGTGTCGGACTATTAAGAGTTGAAGACGGGCCAAATGGAATCATTTATGACGTAATGATTATGACGTCATCATACACACCATCTAGCTTATTATGATGTCATATGACGTCAGTTGATAGATGGATACCCTGAAAAGGTGAATTAGAACTTCCGTAAAAACTTATATAGGTTAGATATAAGACGCACACTATCGCGCCAATTTCTACTTTTCAAAAATACTTTTGAGAGGGACAGGAAGACTGGTGTACTCTATGACATCTTGCCATTCGTGCTGTGCTTTAGACCGCATGCCTTTTGGAGTCACCATCCTGATAACGCAGGTTACTAGGCCGATACCGGGCAATACCGGGCCGCATTGGCCTAGTATTAGCGCAGTACCGGCCCAGTAACCTGCGTAATCAGGGCAGGCTACTGGCAGCAAACATCATCTGATTTCACGATGAGGCACTACTACCGTACGCAATCGTTCATCGCCATCCACTTCGCCCTTTCAGACACCAACCATTATCGGCTGCGGAGAATTACTAACACACGTAGTCGACACCCACTCGCATCGTTTCTGAGCCTCGTCCCATACAAGTCCTGCAGGGCACAGCCGATTATGGATCCGGCCGTTGGAACATGATACGTATCCATGACACGTGACACAGCTCTGGTAATCCCCGTTAGTTACTCCTAAGCACCTATCAACGCAAACTGAAAAAAAAGAATTAAAAAATTTGAATATATTTCTTTCAAATATCTTAACCTCCTAATTAACCTTTCCAGAGTATCCATCCATCATCTTACGTCGTATGACGTCATAATCATCCCAGTGTGTTTATGATGACGTCACAATCTTTACATCACAAAGGGTTCTACATAGACCTTCAACAAATCTCAAAACAGTCAAACACGTTGTATAAATTGCATGTCTTTGTAATTCTTTGCTGCCGTGGGCAGCAACAGCACCCAGTACAATTGGTTTCCAAATATTCAACAGCTTACCTGTGTAATTTTTTGGAAATTGATAGTCATGGTGTTCAGAGATCGATCGATCCCTGCGAGGTGTGGGTGGAGCTTAGCTAGAGATTGGCGGGGCATAGCTAAATCCGGAAAGGTGCATTCTGTCTGGTGTCTTTAAATACGAGTATCTCTTTACGCTGTTGGTTATTTGGAAAGTAATTTATGTGGAACCTATTGCTGCCGTATGTGGAAACGACTCCCATTCCAATTAGGGTCAAAATATTCAAAAGATTAACATTCATTTACAGTAGCTGAAACATGTTGAAAATTCTCAGGACCGTCTGACGTCCGTCGGTCGATCGTTTCTCAAAATATCGGTTCACAAGTAAAGATACTTGATTATGACTGTATCTATTCTCAACTGATGCTATGATGGATCGGTCGCTGCTAGGGATAAACTGGTTGCGTAGCTGCGTCTACGCTTGCCTCTAATTGTGAACGAAGATGATAGCCTTCTTCGTGCGGTAACACTGAAGAATACTTATATTGACCATCTGGGCCTGCCTAATCTATCTGCCATATCCAGGTACGGAAATTTGTAGTTTTCCTTTGATAACTAAAATAATCAACGCTTGTCTTGATTATATATACTTTTATTACGGTAGGCCTACTATAGATATATTTCGAGGCAAAATCGCAAACAAATACAACTGTATACAAGATGTACAGATAATTATGCTACTAAGTTATTCTATTCAAACAATCAGACCAACAACCTATCAAACATACTACACGAGCTACCATGTCTGTACTGGCGGATGAACGGTGGTACAATCATGGAAACTATATTATATACACTCTCCTACTTACATTTAGTTGAAAACGTCACAGTTCAATCCCAGTCCCCTTATTGGCCACGTTGTTGCTGGGTACGTACTGCGCATGCGCATCAGTGTGCAAAAAAAAGAAAGAGATCTACCCGGCTAACAATATGTGAACCCTGAGCACCCCTAAATTGGACTTGAACAAGTCGGTCACCGATCACATTCCTCAATTGGCGGGAAACTCAGGTCTGAAGTCTATGAGGTTTCATCAGAGATATTAATAGATTGGGATCAACCACAATTTGTTCAAAGAGTGTTCGGTTGATGTCACTAACTAATCTAGTTTCGTCCGGAGATTGCCAAAATGATACTCCTTTTAAACGACCTGACAGCTTTCAACCCAAAGTTCCATATTTTCCGATGCAAATGATCCAGGTGAGCAACACTGGCCCTTGAACGTTTTGTTATGGTGGTCATCATGAAAATATTACTGTTGGGCAACATTATTGGCCTCACTATCCTCTCTGGATCTCTTTTCACTATACTTCTCTCTCTCTCTCTCTCTCTCTCTCTCGCTCTCTCTCTCTCTCTCCCTCTCTCTCTCTCTCTCTCTCTCTCTCTCTCTCTCTCTCTCTAGATTATATAAATACTCAATATGATGTACATGTACTATAATATTTAATCTGTTTATACGTTTACTTTGTTATTTTGTGTATATGTTTATGTTTGCCGCCTCTAAATTTCTTCTGTAGGGAGAGGGCTTTTCTAAGTTTCAAACAACTTGTGTCCAATCCCATTATAATACATGCAATAAAATATATTTAAAAAAACAAAAACTTAGTTATCCAGTTATCACTGCAGTCTATATATTTCTATAGCTTATTCCCAAGGTTTCGTATGAAACCCAGCTATGATATATTACATAACTAATATCTTTCGTTAACGAATGTCTGATATTCCTATAGCCTATTCTATACAAGCATACTTGCTTGTAGTCTATATATTTCTATAGCTTATTCGCAAGGTTTCGTACGAAACTCAGCTATCGATATATTATATAACTAATATCTTTCATTAAAGAACTGTATGGTGTTCCTAGAGCCTTTTCTACTCAAGAATACTTGCTTGTAGTAAGGCTGCGCGGTATGGTATAATGTCAAGCAGGTGACGATGTCAATTTTCCAATTGTGGGTGGGTGGGGACCAAGGATGAGTGGGTACAATTATTGTATGTACTATTTTTTTCGATAAGCATGTAGCAAGTATACGTGTGTTGTGTGGAAGCTTCAGCCCAGAATAAACACTCACGACTTATTTCTTTATAAGCACGGAATATGGTATATACATTTCATTTATGAACACGCCAGTAATTGTTAAAATCTAGCTTCTTACTGACAAACACTAATTTGTGTTTCATTTAGAATCGATTAATTCTAATGTGTGAAATATATCGTTTATTTAATCATCACATTTTGAACAAGACTCAGTTAAAATATTTTCATACTGCTTGTTGAAAATTGTTGGTGTCACAGACAGCGTACACTTTCAATCACTTACTCTCATTTTAACATTCTGAGGGCAAGCGGCCATCAAGTCATATCGTTTATATTACATTGGCACACACGCCTATTGAATTAAGATTATTACTCGTATATAACGCAAACTGACACCCCTGGTCAAGATGGCCGTTAACTTGTGGTCTTAGCTTTAAAGATTTTTCACCACAAAGCTAAGTAATCCACCCCATGTTTAGATAACGCTCAGAAATACAGAGGCAATACACATATTTAGTTTGTATCCGAATTGCGACAATTTAAAAATCCCTCGGAATTCGTGATGTGGACTACCTGTTTAGATTAGCGGGTTTAAACAATTCATCTTGACCAATATAGGTAATCGTGTGATTCTAATAGAATAACGCGGCACGAGACTCATCCGTTACCCACTGAACATGCGTCAACCATGCGCACAAGAATTAAGGCGAGAAATCATTTTACAACCAATTAGATTACGTTAACACTGAATATGAAAGACCAATAGAAGGCCAATCATTTACAATTGTATAAACATCATCGTGTATGTTAAATATTTAGAAAGTAATTTGACTGGGATTTGGTGGTACAACGACAGCAGCATCTTGCAGTCACATTAGTTTGAAAATATTGTGAAGTTTACAGACAGAGTGCAATTCATCATAAGCAATTTATTGGGAATAGAAAATAAGGGAAATGTAGACTTTTGTATGTTCAAATGGGTCTCCGTTTTAACCATTTAATCCACAAATTTGGCCAAAATATTTATAATTTTCTCATGGAATTCGCACACAAGGAAGATTATTTTTGAAAATTTACTAATAGTGTTTGGTTTCGAGCCAGTCATTGCAGTGGTAAAGTTTCAAAAATAGGCTTCTATAGGTCAACAAATTGACAGTTCTCAAGACCACTACATAGGCTGACTTAGCAGAAGCATGTGTAATTTAAAACGGTTAATCAGTAATGGATAAACCGAAAATTTGATTAAACTCGGTTTTTTCCGGTTTGAGCATGACTACGGCGATTTGCACACCGTCACCATATCAAACTGGGTTACGGTGTGAGATCGGTATATCAATCAGGTCTAGCTTGTAGTCTATAGCGCTATACCTCGTACCTAATAACCTAAATGTACGAATTGTGCTCTCCCTCTGCGTACAAGTTGTGCGCTCTCTCTCTCTCTCTCTCTCTCTCTCTCTCTCTCTCTCTCTCTCTCTCTCTCTCTCTCTCTCTCTCTCTATCTACGAGCTGTATGCTCTCCTTGTATCTGAATCGTCTGCTCTCTTTAATACACAATTCTCATGCCTACACTTACATTATCTATTATCAAACATACTTGCTGAGTATTTAAGTCAGCCTCTGACATATGACGTCTATGAACGTTGCCATAAGCTGTTGCTTTGTGTTACCATTGAATCTACCATAGATGTATGACGCCTATTGGCATTACTCATAGCTGCTACTCCACGATATGCTCGACTGCTCTATCGACATTGCTATATAATTACATGATTGCTGACTTGTGTTACGAACTGAATATGCCAGTCACAGCTCCTACTTGCGCAATGCTTGTCTCATCTATATTACATCATTGCTAATCATGTTCACGAATTGTATTCATTATTACAGCTTATTCTATGCAGACTATTATTACTCATATTCAGCGCTGGCGTAATCTGGTGCAAGGCCCTAGGCTGGAGGTCCTAATGGTTTAATTGTTAAATCAAGATGCTTTGAGATGCAATCTGAGGCCTATTTCGTAAAATTTGATTAATTATTAATTGGGCAAGATTTTTTCAAGAGAATTATAATCTTTGAACGCCAAGAGAATGCACTTGTTTGTAAATTTCCCAGAAAAATGTACGAAAATAGGAGAATTCGTCTGGCCATCAAAGCATAAGATTCACGTCTTTGCGTAGCCATTGTTCATTTGCGGGCCAAGAGAAGAATGTTTTTGAAAATTTACGACTGGAATAACTGGCTCGGTTACCGAGCCAGTCATTCCAGTGGTGAATTTTCAAAAATACTCTTCACTTGGACTGCAAATGGACTTTAACCATGACGACTGTATTACTGTAGTGTAGACCAAGTGTGTCTCTTCATATCATTACGTAACCTATAAAATCCCTTAAATCTTTATTGGTTTAAAACTCGAGGCCCCCAACCCCCCCCCCCCCCCCCATTACGCGCGAGCCCCAAGGCTGTATCCTAAGTAGCATAGTTGGTAATACGGCCTTGCTCATATTATTCTGCTGTCAAATACGGCTACTTGATCATGACACGTATCAGCGATATTCGCTTCATAAAAACACACAGATATACTTGACTACATAATTATTAATAGGGCCTATTCGTTCCCATTCATCTACATGAACGGAGTACAGTTGTTCACTTAAAGGTGTATATTCACACCAAAATGCTTGAAGATCAAATTGTTGAAATTATATGCTTTTGGAAGCTTAAATTGTGTACCTCAATGTAATGAAATGAGGTAAATCTTCGGGGGGGGGGGGTGTGTGTGTGTGTGGTGGTGGGTTTTTTGGAACCCCAAAGACAAAGTCCCAAGCAATTTCAACACAGGCAAAGGCTTGTCGGAGCTTAGCTAGTAATAGGTGTGGTATAGCTAGAAATCAATCCCTGTATTGTTAATCAACTGAATTGAAACTGTGATTGAATACCATGCATATGTAATATATCCATAACAATCCATGTAAATAAATTTTGTTGGTTTAGTTGTGAATTTGAATTAGGGACTCGTGCCTCTAATTCGATTTGACAACTTAAAAAATTACATTAATTTATACGTACTGAAATCATCATATGCTAAGGTTTATTTCATTTAATTACATCTAGACACACCATTTAAGCCTCTACAAGTATATAATTTTAGTAATTTTATTTTTAACCATCCTTCTGTGAATATGCACGTTTAAAGATTCAACTACATCTTATGACAAGGTGCTGGTCATTTCGAGATTCTGGTGCACTACAGCATTAATTCGGTATGACATATATGAACACGTTAGAGTTAGTTGATCTGACCAAATCATCCAAATCCACAACGTGTATTACTTTTCTGACGACGACGACGATGACGACGACAACACCAACGGCGGCGACGACGACGACGGGATCCATTTCTAATTATGCGTGACGGACTTATATCATTTTGATTATGACGTCAGCTAAGACGTGGTGTATTTGATTATGACCTCAGATACTTGCGTGACCTATCTGATCCGTTTACTGGAAGTGAGCGCAGTCGGACAATCGCTTATACTGATCGACCAGTGAAAGTGAGATCCTTAATTAACCGTTCCAGAGTAATGATGTCATATGATTATGACGTCATAATCACCTAAGCGGCATGTAGGATGACGTCATAATCATTATGTCCTAAATGATTCTATACGGCCCGTCTTTAACTCTTAATAGTCCGATACGTTATACAATTTGGTTGTCTCTACCATTTAATAAACATGCTGTTGAATATTTTGAAACTAATTTGACTGGGCGCTGTTCCTGCCATTGGCAGCAACAGCACCGAGTCGATTAGTTTCAAAATAGTCAACAGCTTATCTGTATAGTTTTCTGGAAAATGATAGTCAGAGAGTTCAGAGATCGATCGATCCCAACACGAACGAGGTGTGGGTGGAGCTTATCTAGATATGGGTCAATTTGGCATTTTCCATTCAAATCATTTTTGTTTGAATGTTTGAATTTGACGATACGTTGTATGACATTAGTGCCATTTCGTGCAATTCAAATAGGAAATCGGACATCGTTGTGCAATTATTCAGTTCGGTTTTTTTTACGGTTAAATAAAATTAAATGTATGCAACAGACATTGTACTGAAAATGTGTGAGTGGGAAACTGTCGAATAATCTAACCAGCACGGTCTTCTATGGCATCGCACTAACATACGCCCACTCACATAGTTGTGCCATTTGAGGCCGTCCTTGCATACCTTTGATATCTCACAATGTTGACTGCCAGTTTTCACGCATCGTCCTATTACACGATCCTCGCCCTCACACTACGTTCCCGTATCGACAAACAGCGTAGTTATGTGTGTGGGCGTATGCTAGTACGATAGTTTTCAGCCGCCAATCAGATTTCTGCTGCTTCAATCTAACTAGCAATCTAAAAATAGAGGCGTGGCTTCGTGCCAATATCGACGGAGAGCTCGCGTGACATGAATGCCAATCTAATTATCTCGAAATGACGGAATTTATTAGCGAACACAATATTGTTGGTCTAGCTGAAACAAAACGCAATGAATTTGATAATTTCGACAATCTCCCACCAGGCTAAAGAATTATACATAAAACAAGAACGCCAGCTAAACGTAAATCACGCGACATTGCGGCCCTCTTCCAAACCATTATGGCTAAATTTACAACAGAAATCAAAATAGAAAATAAAATATGTATTATGGACTAAAATAGACAAACTGCTAACCAAAACTCCGAGTGATGTCTTAGTAGGCGGTGTATACATAACACAGAAGGCTCTAGTTATTCATCCATCGAAGCTTTTGAATCTGTTGATAAGGAACTTTCACAATTAATGAGAAATCCGAACAAGTAACCGTAGTGAGGTTCTTGAACAGGATGGCCAATTAGGGGATATATTAGAGATTGAGGACGAGAATGTCTTAATTGTAAAAAAACTTACCCACACGTGTAACTTAAGATTAAAATAAAGTAAACCTTTTCGGCCGGCATCTCATAAATATTTGCATGTATAATAATGTGTGTATCTACAATGGTAGAATAGATGCGGACAAATGGGTGAGGAAGCTGATGTGTAAAAATGTTAGTGTAGTAGATTACGTCATATCATCTTTCAAACCTTTAACATATGCAATACATGTTAGCGCTTTGAATTATAATCCGTTACTCTCAGACATACACTCTGCCATCGAGGTGTCTTATTCATTCCCCAGAAGTAAGTGTTAGTGTCTCATAATAACCAAGAACACAACTCAGGTACTGACGCAACAAATATTCCACCCGCACAACCACGACCTAAACGATGGAACCCAGACAAAGCTTCAGAATATACAGAACATGTGATAAATAACGAAATTTATACTAACTTGCGCATTTCATCAGATAATATTACCGATGGTAACAGAAATATTATAGCTTCATATGGCGTAGTGTGTGTGTGTGTGTGCGTGCGTGCGTGCGTGCGTGCGTGCGTGCGTGCGTGCGTGCGTGCGTGCGTGCGTGCGTGCGTGCGTGCGTGCGTGCGTGCGTGCGTGCGTGCGTGCGTGCGTGCGTGCGTGCGTGCGTGCGTGCGTGCGTGTGTGTGTGTGTTTCTTGAGCATCACACCAATAGAGAAATGTTAACTATGTCACGACCATTTTTAGATTAACTCTGCCCACGTATGGCGCGTGCTGGGATCGATTTATATAGGTCTACTTTGAATCCGGAATTCTAATAATTCAAATTTCAAACTAACTATATAAGGTAATCTTTTGACTAGTTTGAAACTTATTCGACTGACTGACTGACTGGTGTTGCTGCCTATGTAAAATTGGTTCAAATTATTTTCAAAATATTCAACAGAAATGTTTATTAAATACTAAATCCATCAAAGACATACAATTCGTACACTTGACGAACTACGCGTTGTTCATGACGGGGTTAGATTCGTCATTCAATACGGATTTTGATTGTTCCATCAGCCTATATGTGTCGTAATTAATTATGACGTCATACACCATAATAGTTGAGTGGCAGACCGAATCTCGCCATTGATAGAGCGGTGTTGGAGAAGCAGATGTTTAAATTACTAATAGCAATATGTCTGTCAGTCTTTTACCTGTATACTCACAACAAGTGACGCATGTAAAAGATCACGCGCATACAGGGACGCTGTTCCGAGGAACAGAATTGAAAACATATCTTTCCGTTTTTGACATCCACGACGAATAATCATCAGCATCAATATTCCTCCATTACATAAAAATTGCCTAAGTTTCCGATCACCCACGTGCTTTCACAACAGGAAACCACGTGATCTTCACATCTGCTTACAGTAAATTGGATCAAAATGCTATAGACAAAGGACCCGCCCAAACGCCCATCTACGACGGCGTGATGGAGGAGGTGAGAGGGTGTGAATCGGGGTAATTTGCCGCTGACGGTACCATGCTCTCCCACACCCCATCGGGCGCTCCAGCCGGACATTTAAACAGGCGAGTTTATAAGCATCCAATCTGAAAAACCGCATCACACTAATTAAAATGTGAGATTCCACAGGAATAAGTAGTTCCGGATTTTAACGTTGATCGGAGACTCGTTATTCCTTTGAATGGAGACGAAAGCGACAATCCTCCTTGTTATATTTATGTTTACTTACTTTCCATGGACGGAATATATCATCGGACTCCAGGAGAAAATTTGTATATATGTTAATGAGGGCCTCTGCTAGATCTGGCCGTGTACTTGAAGTGCCACCCTCAATAAATAACGATTATTATTATTATTATTATTATTATTATTATTATTATTATTATAATATGTTGTCTGTAATAGGTGTATTACAGCGCATGTTGATCTGGTGACAGGAATATGTAGGTAAGAGAATATTTGAAATTCTCCATGAGATTATACTGTCGAGGTTGTGATGCCGCTTTACCATCCCGTGTGTTAATGATTCGTATACACGGTAGAGCGATGGTGTTCTTAACCAAAATTAGGACAATATAGCTGTCTGTAATTATTGTTTGGTTTAAACAGCTCCATGTCTTGCGGAAATTAAGTGTACTAATTCCGCCAAGCTGGACTGTGTCTTCCGGGTGGGTGAACTGCCAAGTATCCTCCTCTGTGGGTAGGACTAGTCCCATTCCTACCTAGTACTGGCAGAGGCCGAGGAAACTCTGGGTGTCCGTGACAGACATAGGTGTCTGCCACTCCGCCACTGCTTTTGTTTTTGATGGTTGAGTAGCCTCTCCATCACCGGATATGACGTGTCCCAGGAACTCGACGCTCTGTCTGAAGATATGACATTTCTTGGGTTTGAGCTTTAAGTTAGCCATGCAGAATCTTGAAAGCACGGTGACCAGGTTGGATAAAGTTTGCTCAAACAAGGAACCAAAGACGACCACATCGTCAATGTAATACAGACAGATCTCCCATTGCAAGGTAGTTAATACCTGCTTAATGAGACGCTCAACATTCCAGAAGCATTGCACAAGCCATAGGGTATCTTGCAGAACTGATAAAGACCGTATCTGCAGATGAATGCGGTCTTCTCCACGTCAGCCTCATCCATGGCTATTTGCCAGTATCCACTAGCTAGATCATGGGTCCACAACTACTTGGCTTCAGACAAGGAATATAAGGCCTGATCTATCCGGGGTAACGGATACACGTCTTTGACGCTTAGATCAGGCAGCAGTAGTCTATAGCAAACCGCAAAGATCCGTCCTTTTTGCCTGCTAGTACAATGGGACTGGCCCAGGGGGATGCTGATGGCTCTATTATGCCTGTCCGCAACATGACATTCACTTGCTGGTGTGCTTCCATTTCCTTATGTATGGGAAGACGTCGCACCGGTTGTCGAACGGGTCTGTTGTTTCCGGTGTTGATGGAGTTCCAGCTGAGAAACTATCATGGTAATTGTAAAGTAATTTCATTATTTGTTGTTCTTGAGATTGCATCAATCCAACTATGGCACGCAAATATTAGTCATGTAGGTGTTCTGGCAAATCATCAGAAGTTGTTGCTGGTGTGGGTAGGGTGGATATCACATCCACCAAATGGCCACAGCGGACTCCTGGTTCAAGGGTTATTGGATCCGCAGTGCCATTGAATACCCTGAAAGGTATGTGGTCCTTGTCGGTGGTGTCCACGATCATGCGTGGACAGGCGCATTGTGAGGCGATCGTGTATTCACGGTCAGGTTCCAGCATGGCTGTGTGAGTGTTGTTTCCTAACTCTGGTGCAGTGGCCCACACGATTTTCTCCTGTCCCAGCTCAACTGTGGCTGTTGATGCTAAAATCACCGCACATGTATCATACAGTGATGATTCCGGTCCAAAGGCTATCTGTCGGCCGTGTATGTCTAGTTCCTGTTGTCTGCAATGTATTATGGCTTCGCTGGCACTGAGGAAATCAGAACCGAGCAGGGGATCGTTTTGAATATAGGCGATGACAACTTGCTGGATGAATTGCACCTCGTCTATTTGTATAACAGGGTTTACTGTACCAGCTACGGGGACATCGGCTCCCATAGCTGTTTGCAAAAATATGTTTGTAGGTCTAAGGGGCGGCTTCTTATGAGTTGAGATGCTCTCATATAAGCACTTCTTAAAGATGGTGATGGAAGCTCCAGTGTTAACAGTGGAACTGGTGGAAACACCGCTAAACAGGCAAGCACACTTATATATTACCTTACGGTGAGCCTGCGGAAGAGTTTCCAATGATACCATTTGCGGACGTGAGGGTGGTGCGGTATCATTCTGTATATAGTTGGCTTGTTTCCAGATGGCTTCCATGAGTGTGATTGGTGGATGAGTGTGGAAAGGGCCAACCCTTCGTCGCTGCTGCTGTGATTGCTTAGGCGAGGATGGAGTTGGGGGTAGCAATGGTGATGGCGATGTTGCTAGGTCCGAGTATGCTGAATTTGTGTAAACAGCAGTGCGAATCGGATTTTCATGCTCACGGGTGAGGGCTACCTGCGCGAGCCATTTTTGACAATGCGTCATGGGATGTTTAGGCGAAGTGCAGAAGAAACAATGACGGCATGCTGGCTTTCCCTCCTTTGTATGATGCTTCTTCTTGCGGACCCATGATGCTGAATGAGTGCTCTTTTTAGAATCACTGCACCTGCTGGTCGACGTTGTAGATGCTGCCGTAAGGTGTTGTGAGTTGCATACCACCAAAGGACACCGGGTGTTAAATGCCTTGGCGGTGGGTCATGGTGCTTGCAGAAACGAAATCGCGGGTGTTGAGTGTTGGCATGGGTTCACTTCTCATTCAAGCCCCACATCGAACGCCACTTGTAGCTCACGGCGGTACGTGCTGGCCAATCATAACATTCCGCTCCATTGCACTGCAGTTGTGTCATCAGCATATTGTGACAGCTTAAGTGGTCTTTCTATGCAACGACTACATATGCCTTCAATGTTATTATTTTGCCTCAATACTATGCCAAGGGATTCCATCACAATAACAAATAATAATGGCGATTGGGAACACCTCTGTCTAACACCACGTTCTAAGACAATTTCTCTGGATAATTGATTGTTCACTAAATAGCTACTCTTGATATCCGTATATAAAATCTTAACCCGTTTAGTAAAGGTTGAGCCCAACCCAAACGATTGCAAAGAATTAAAAAGAAAATCCCATTCCATACGGTCAAATGCCTTTTCGTTGTCCAAAGCAATCACAGCTGAAGGGGTGCTATCCTTCTCAACCAATTGTATACGGTCTCTTATTAACATGGTATTGGTTGAAATTGTCCTCCTAGGTACAGCACATGTCTGCTCTGTTCCAATGATTTCTCCTAAAACACTACCTAGTTTCAATGTTAGTGCTCTGGATATTATTTTGAAGTCTACACAATGTAGAGAAATGGGTCTGTAATTCTGAATAAGACGTCTGTGATTTCGTTTATATATTAGCCTTACGTATGCCCTAGCCATAGTTGGTGGTAAATGGCCTTTCTAAAAAATTTCAGTGGCTAATTCTTCCATTATTGGACCTACAAGGTGCCAAAACGTTTGGTAAAATTCAACTGGAAGGCCAGCACACCCCGGTGATTTTTCTAGTTTCATACCTTTAAGGGATTTAGTTAAATCTTCTAGTGTTAAGGGTTTATCACAAAATTCACTGCCTGTGTCTGACACATTTTTGTCTATATTTGATAACAAATCCAATTTTGCATCTTCATCAATTCCCTCTGACTTGTACAATGACTCATAGTAATTGCATACAACAGTACTCATTTCATTGTTGGTAAAAGACGGTTGAACCATCCGGCATGTTTAATGAGCACAACACCTTATCTATCGCCCGTGCTGTTTCTAATGTGTACACATATCGGGTTGGCTTTTCCCCTTCTGCGTGCATCTGGGCTCTTGCTCTAATTTTTGCACCCTCAAACTCATATTGTTCTATATCTCTTATTTTACTTTTAATTTTAACCAGTAATTCATAATAATTATCTTCACCATTATTTACTTTAGCATTAATTTTCATCAGTGATCGATGAAGTGTTTTCTTGCGTTTGCATATTTCCCGTGCTTTTCTAATAACATACTTTCGGGAAACATACTTTAAATCCAATTTTACATCCTCCCACCATTGCAATGTGCTCTTATATGATGCTTTCCTATTAATCCAATGTTGCCGACAACTATCCATATTATTCTTATAAAATTCTTCTCCCAACAGTGTTGTGTTTAATTTCCAAAACCCAACCCATTTTGTTACCCAATCAACATTGGCAAAGGTTACACAAACCATGTTATGATCTGAGAATGCGACTGACTTAATATTAACATCTCTCCAGTACCCTGTCAACAAACTATTCACATAAATGCTGTCGATCCTTGAACCAACTTTACCATATGCCGAAAAACATGTAAGATCTTTACCATGAGGTTTTGATATTTTATAGGTGTCAACTAAATTTTCATTATCACATTTCTTTTAAGAGTCTATGTGATGTATCAGTATAAGTTGAAGTTTCATTCCTGTCATTTTCTTTGTCTACGACACCATTAAAGTCACCACCCATTACTAAGTTTTCAGTGATGTTATCTAGTGCTGTTGTAGAGATCTCATTAAAAAAATTACGACGTAGTTGATGAGATGCAGGTGCATATATACACAGCAACTTGAAACGTGTTTGTTGTATATCTAGCGTGACTCTCACCCAGCGACCATTTGCACCTGATACTGAAGAGATTATATTTACATAGGCTGAACAACGAGGGAGTATACCAATTGCTACGCCTGCACTATTATCTTGAGATAACGAATAGAATATTCTGGATCCAGAAATCTTTTCTAAATTATCGTATGATTCTGGCTTCTGAATTTTTGTTTCCTGTATCAAAGCAATGTCAATCTGCTCATTTTTCAGAGTCTCTAGTAAGTGACGTTGCTTTATGTCACTATTTAAGCCTCTACAATTGAGTGTGCAAAAAAAAAAAAAAAGTAAAATGTAATAAAATGATGTGTATAACCACCATTATTAAGCTAACTAGATTTTGGTATTTTCGACCCTCTCTTAGACCATTTACCTATTTTACTCGCAAACGCTGCACTACTTAGCTCAACTTTTTATGTAATATGTAACCCCTTTTGCTGTCACATATGGAACTAACACCTCTCCTGCCTCTGACCTGTACATGACCATTTCATCGGGTGATTTAGAACTCTGTGTTTGAATGGATATATCGGATTCAGCGACTGACATATTATCGTCTTCTATATCACTTTCCTCTATTTCTGATTCAGAACTCTCTCCATCTTTAGTTCCACTCAATCGATCCGAGACACCAATTACTTTCTCTATATTATTTAAATCGTCTAGATTGAGTGTACTCAGTAGAAAATCAAACTTAGTTTCAGTATCTTGCGACCTGAATTTTACTTGTCCTAAATTAAAACTCTCTTCCAGAGGGTATTGATCATCATCTTCAACTTGTGTGGAATTAGCCTCTCTGACATCAGACTTGGATTGACTTGTTACTGGAGTAAGACTTAGCCCCTCATCTAGAACCTCTATTTCATCGCCTGCAACTACAGCGATTGGATTCTTATTTTTTTCACCATGCTTCTCATTAACATGGACTTCAGCTACAATTTCAGCAACTACTGGTTCGATGTCATTTTCTTTAGCAAGGCATCCCATTAGCATAGATTTCAGCTACACTCTCAGCAGCTACCGGTTCTATGACATTCTCTTTAGAGACAACTTGCTCTGCACTTTTTTCAGCACCCTTTTTGACATATTTGTTCTGCGGGCATCGCCACTTAAAATGATCAGATGATCCACAAACTAGACATTTGTTTTTGTTAGGGCAAGCTGATGCAAGATGTTCTGTGCTTAAGCAGATTCTACACTCTTTGATTTGCCCCCTGTACCATAATGGCAAGATAAATCGACCATCTATCGTCACCTTACTTGGGAGAGGTTGTTCTACCTTTTCGAACCAAATTCTTCTGATGCCATTTTCTAAGGTTCGATCAAATGGATAGGTCTCGTGTTCTACTTTGTCCACTTTGCCATTTTTGATCGATTCAATGATAACTGGTTCATCTGGGATCTCTAATGGAACCTTCATCTTGTCTAATAGACGATCAGAATCTATTTCCTCCACATTACACACCTTACCCTTCACGACAAGGACCTCGTCGAGCAACTTTTCCTTCACACTTTCATTAACTACGGTGCCATTCCATACAGATTTGGAAACGTTAATGAGATTTGAAGGACCCGTGGCCCTGCCCCAACTACATCCTTCAACCCATGATACACCTCAATTGCCGAAACACCCCAAGCCTTTGTCGTGATTTTAAGACTCAGCGTACGCTTATAGGGGGTTGCCATGGCGTTTTAATAAAAGAGGAAACCCATACTACTACAATATATAAGGGGTAATACAAATATATAATACCAAGACGTCAGGGAAAGAGCTAAACACTAAATAAATAGTGTCCCCTTTTGAAACCCTGACATCTACCAACAAATGTACGAATATATAGTACAGTCGTATATTTGTTAGTTTGAACCACTTTCTAAGTGGTTCACTAACACCTAACCGATTAAAGTGGTTTCCTAATGCATACTAACATATTACAGTCATATATTTGTTAGTCTGTTCGAGTTGACCGGGGACAGCCAACTGACTATAAAGATTTATAAAATCAAAGTACTAGGCTTGCGCTTACAAATGACAAAGGAATTAAATCCACTCACTCACGCTATCTTGCCAAATATAATGCGCTAGCCAACGAACTATAGAAATAGCATACTAGCGCGCGGAGAAAAGTATTGCATTGACCACAGCAACAGGAGTCCTATTAAATGGCGGAATCCGCCAGCTAAGAGGAGTGCCTTTAGAAAATGGAGACACAAAATCCGCTACAACCAAGACAAGAATTTACAAATTAAACATAAAGTTTGAAAGGAAATACTAATACGAAATATATGTATAAAATTTATCTACAAAATCGCGCTAGAAACTAATAAATTCGGGCAGCAATTGCAGAGCTAAATAAACGCGTGCGTTCACTACTACTACTACTACTACTACTACTACTACTACTACTACTACTACTACTACTACTACTACTACTACTACTACTACTACTACTACTACTACTACTACTACGACTACTACTACTACTACTACTACTACTACTACTACTACTACTACTACTACTACTACTACTACTACTACTACTACTCCTACTACTACTACTACTGGCTAATCAATAACGTTGCTACCAATAATGGTTATGTACAATGTTTACATCAATAATGCCACAATTAATGTCTATAAAATGCTAGTTAAATTTGGTTAACTTTAAGATTGGTTATTCAAATATTGTGTAAAAAATGTTGATATTAATAATGTGTAATATGTAATGTGTTTTTATTGTCTTTGTCTCTAATGCTGCCACCGATGTTGATTACAAGAATGTCTACACCAATAATGTTCATATTATAGCAATGATGATAACAATACGCTTGGTATGAATAATAATAATAATAATAATAATAATAATAATAATAATAATAATAATAATAATATCATCTTTTAATGGCGAATCTCATTCAGACTTGTAAAAATTAACTATTAATTTATAATCCCCATATGCCACATTGTGACCTGGCAGTACTTCAATAAACTTGAAACATAAACTTTACAGTGTATTAGTAGAATGATAACAACCTGGCAATTTCATTGAACGGAGTGAGTAAGTGAGCGAGCGAGCGAGCGAGCGTGCGTGCGTGCGTGTGTGCGTGCGTGTGTGCGTGCGTGCGCGCGTGTGTGCGTGCGTGCGTAGGTGTGTGCGTGCGTGCGTGTGTGTATATTCTGAACTCGATCTAATAACCACTAATTCGATTTCGCTCAAATGTTAACATAGCAAAGAATCTAAAAATTAACTCGGATTCGGATGAACCAGATCGTGACTCTATGGTTATCTTGAAATTACTTCTCCGATGTTGCTCATATATTAGCAAAGGTTAAGCGCGTGAGCTCACATTAAGTTTCCACAACTTGGATCATAAAGCGGAATATCAGGAAAATCCGAAAAAAAGAAACACGAGAGGGCGAAGGTTAGCAATCAGCGGGAAGAATAGGATCGGCCCTACACGGGGTGGTATAGGGGCCCAGTTGGTGACAGGGGCTATGTATTTATGTTGAGGTCTTATATCGATTGGTTGTCTCAGAGGCGTTTCGATTTGTGGCTGTTTATAAACAGGCCCTACGAAGACATAGTCCGTAACCGGTTTAGATGGTAGATTAAGTGGAGACTGAAGAACGGATTCAGGAAAAAATGGTGGTACTAGCACTATAGATTGACTCGGTGGTTGAGGCTGTATCTCTGGTGGAATAAAATCTGGACCGGCATACACTGGATCGCTGACTACGGGAGCTGGTTCAAGGGGAGATTGTCGGACAGTGTCTGGGTGAAATGAAGTAATTGGTCCAGGAAATTGCGGTTGTTGGGGAAGTATACCTGACACTGGTGGAATGTCTGGAAGAGGATAATCAGTTGGAGATGTTTGAATAACTGGATTCCGAAGAACGGCTTCTGGAAGAAACGGTGGTATATGGCCTGCAAGTATTACAGGCGCAGGAGCTATGTCTGGTGGAGCAATGATAATAGGGTCTGGGATTGCTGGTCCAGGCGCTGGATGTCGAGGAAGATTCGATGTGATTCTTGAGTCCGTGATGAGTATTTGGTCTAATGATCCGGTTGGGCTTAGGGATACCATAGTCGTGTCCGCTAAAAGAAAGAAAAAATCGCCAAATTTAAACAACAACGGCAACAACAACAACAACAACAACAACAACAACAACAACACAACCAACAACAACAACAACGACAACAACAACCACCACACAACCCTGCACCCCCACCACGATCACCACCACCAACAACAACAACAGCAACCCACTTGCACGCATGCATGCACTCATCCACGCCCGTAGGTACACATACACAAACGCGCCTGCGCTCACACACACGTACACATGCACGCACGCACAGAAAACGCAGAAACACTCAGGAACACGC
Source organism: Chaetoderma sp. LZ-2023a (assembly GCA_034401795.1). Classification (NCBI taxonomy): domain Eukaryota; kingdom Metazoa; phylum Mollusca; class Caudofoveata; order Chaetodermatida; family Chaetodermatidae; genus Chaetoderma; species Chaetoderma sp. LZ-2023a. The sequence goes on along the minus strand of CM067361.1, from coordinate 24,430,276 downwards.
CCGCTTGCACTCACATACGCACACTTGTAGACGGACTGGCGGTGGGACTGACGCACAGGCGGGCGGGCGGGCGGGCGGGTGGACGGACGGATGGACGGACGGATGCCCACACGCGCGTACACGCAGTCGCACACGCCCACGCCCACCCCTGCCCACACATACACCCATACACACCTACAAAAACCTACACGCACGCACGTACGCACGCACGCACGCACGCACGCACGCACGCACGCACGCACGCACGCACGCACGCACGCACACACACCACCAGCAGCAGCACCACCACAACACAAGCACCTCGCTTGCCACCACCACCACCCCCCCCCCCCCCTCCCCCTCACACACGCATGCACACACGGACGAACGTATACAAAAATAATAGTAACTTACAAACACCACACGCTGAGCACCGTGA
>CM067361.1:24422358-24424858 GCA_034401795.1 Chaetoderma sp. LZ-2023a | reverse complement strand
ACGCACGCACGCGCGCGCGCGCGCGCGCGCGCGTACGTACGCACGCACGCACGCACGCACGCACGCACGCACGCACGCACGCACGCACGCACGCACGCACGCACGCACGCACGCACGCACGCACGCACGCACGCACGCACGCACGCACGCACGCACGCACGCACCCACGCGCGCAAGCACGTACGCACGCACGCACGCACGCACGCACGCACGCACGCACGCACGCACGCACGCACGCACGCACGCACGCACGCACGCACGCGCACGAGCACGCGCACACGCACGCACGCACGCACGCACGCACGCACGCACGCACGCACGCGCACACACACACACACACACACTTCGCCCTTTTTGGGATCGATCGATAACTGTGTTCTCTGAATCTCATTTTCCAGAAAACTATACAAGTAAGCTGTTGCATGTTTTGAAACTGATTTCTTTGGGCCGCCTATGACAGCAACAGCGCCCAATGAAGTTAGTTTCAAAATATTCAACAGAATGTTTATTAAATGGCAAAAACATACAATTCTTACAACAACGCTTAGTCGCTTAGTCCGCGATCAACTGACCGTTCGTAATGAAATTAGCTACGCCATTTATGACATAATCAATTATGATGTCATCCTATGATCCTACATGTCGCGTAGCTGATAAAAAGGTTATATGATTGATGAATAAACTGGCATCTTCCATTACGTCACATGTAGGCTGACGTCACACTCATAATTGACGGAAATACTCAATCATGAACCTGGAATAGTCCGTCAGATGTACAAAGTGTAAGTAGATGTGGGACGATTTGATCGCTTTTTTAAACCTTGGTCTTTTGCTCTTTCCTTTGTTCTCTCAAATATTATTTTGACTCCTTTTTCCTTTGATCCCGCCACTTTTTGAAACGGTGTGAAAAAAGGCGACCAGATTTCCGCCATTCTGATTGGATGTTACAAGTGATCTTAACGGTAATTAGCGTAGTGATTGACGAGGGTTAATGCAATGATTGAAAGGGTACATGTAGGGACTCATCTTTTCCTGACTCAGTGAAGTGATTCAATCGTGAAGCCCCGCACCCCACCCCCTCGTTAAATCACGTACATCCTGTCACCCAATGAGGTCAGCTTTAGGATAATTAGCGTCATGCTGATTGGCAAGGGTTAATGGGCTAATTAAAGATGATTGACACGTTACATGTCTGGACTCGTCTTTTCCTAGAAACTCATTCAATCACGAAGCACTGCCCCCGCCCCCCATTAAATCATGTGCCTCCTGTCATCCAATGAGGTAAGCTTACGGGTAATTAGTGCAATGATTGACAAGGGTCAACGAGTGTAACTAAGCGAAAATCTCTTGGAGCCACGCCAAATGTACATGGGTTAATGCATTGCATAACGATTGTTGACAGGCTACATGTCTGGACTCGTATTTTCCTGGGACCAATATGTCTCCATTGAAAGATAGTTGGTTCACATTAGCCACAATCGCATAGATGTCGATATGTCCTGTCATATCACTTGCAATAGCTTCGGCTCCAGAATTTCACACTTGCGTTTAGATAGATATATATGAATGTGATAATAAAGTATACAGTTTAAAAAGTTTATACCATGGAGTAATTTCAAAATACGAAATTTAGTTGCAACCTACTGTTTTCAAATGTTAATAATTTACTATTTTCTGTATCAGAATTTCTATACTTGGTTTGTAAACAAGGCCTTCAAACATAATACCATCTAAAACTAGATATTACACGATTCTATCATCAAATATTTCTTGTAAAAATGTGAAAATCTTTCTATATATCCTATAATTTATCTCCTGGTAGAATTTGAATTATCAGACAAAACCCTATTCATTTACGCATATGGTCAACAAGATGGATGGAAAGATGGACGAACTGACCCAAAATATAAGCTGCTTCTTCCTATAGCCCATAGCTAATCATATCCAAGGCTGATGTTTCTCCAACCATCTTAAACACATGGCACTGCCAAGAAACTATCATTATTACAATCACACCGGTCATAAGGACTACATGGTGCATGTAAGAAACTGTAAATGATAGTAACAACCCATATACGATTGAATTTTAATATAAGAAGAGTAACACACTTCTCTCTGTCCTGCAAATATGTTGGCAATTTATCACATGTCTAATGCCTTTATATTAATAGTATATTGACTTTAACTTGAAACCCATTTCTTCCTATAATATACAGTGCCTGCCTGGTCTACATGTATAATTTATTTTTTGTTCGATGAAGGGGTCAGAGATCTGTATATGGGTCACTGTCTTTGGTGGACCATTTGTTGTGCTATTGCAAATTGTGTATTATATATAAAAATTAATTTGAAGCTCAACTTGAATTATAATAATGTCTGGCCAGGCTATGTATCATTGATGCCTTGCATCAATTGTGTACTTGTATATCTACATGTATCGGACAAAATGCGAAGCGGACTTCGTTTCAACAATTCATCTTATTACTGGCATGTGCGTTTT
>CM067361.1:24387358-24419858 GCA_034401795.1 Chaetoderma sp. LZ-2023a | reverse complement strand
CCACGCACGCACGGACACAGGCACGGACGCACACACATGCATGCATGCACACATACACACCACAGGACCGCATGCAGCCCCGCAGTCACACCCGCATGCGCACAGGCACGAACCTGCACAAATATATAGTAACTTACAAACACCACACGCTGAGCACCGGGATGCACACAGTCCTAAACTCGTTGGACAGCCAAGGACGTCAAATCTTAGAGCGATATTTTTATTCCAGGCTACAGGCATAATCCTCAAGGCTTTAAGGTTCAGAGGACAGCCAAACCTATTACGTACAATCATGGTATTGTCTGTGTTCCCGGTCAGTAACTGAAATAGAGCAAAACTATCCTGATATTGGTGGTTACTGGGCCGGGACTGGACCAGTAGCGGGCCAGTAATAAGCATCATCTGAGTATCGTTATATGAAATCGATAGAGAATGCGACGCCGGTGGTCAGAGCAGTTTAACACTTTCACCGATAAATACATGAAGAATTAAATTCCTTCTGACGAATAGCATAGGCGCTATTCTGTTAAATATTTTGAAGCTAATTTGACTGGACGCCCTTGCTGCTTGAGGCAGCAACAGCTTCCAGATATATTAATTTCAAAATATTCAACATGCCTGTCGGCCTATTATTGTTTGGAAATTGAGATATGTGGTATTCATGGATGAAAACGTTAAACAGAGCGATAGTATCGACGTAACACTCCTTTATTAAATGTTCTCCGTTGGACAATGGTGCGAGGACCAATATCGGTTATGATACTTTTGAGCAGTTTGATCAAGGGCGTGGTTCCCTACCGACAGTGATATCAGTGGACTGAGCATCATCTGGGTATCGTTATATTACATTTATGGGGAATACGCCGCCGGTGGTCAGAGCAGTTTAACACGTTCACTGATAAATACCTGAAAAATTGAATTCCTTCAGCCGAATAGCCACGTCCATATTTTGTTGAATATGTTGAGTTAATATGACTGGAAGCCCTTGCTGCCCGAGGTTAAAGTGTGTACCTCAATGTAATGAATCCAAATAAATCTTAACATATGTGATTTCATTCCATATAAATAAATTGCGTAGGTTTAGTTGTGAATTTGAATTAGGGACTCATGCCTCTAATTCAATTTGACAACTTAGAAGATTATATTAATTTATACATAATGAAATCATCCTATGCTAAGATTTATTTCATTTTATAACATTTAGGCACACAATGTAAGCCTCTAAGCGTATATAAATATAACAATTTTATTTTGATCCATTCTGCGGTGAATATGCACCTTTAACGGTGCGGTTACAATATCTAATACGATATCGTCACTGCTCAATTGCCACAAAGGATGTGTAAAACGACGCCTAGACCTGTCACTCATTTATCTAGTCACCTGAAACGTACCTATGAAATTCACCCATTTCCATCTAAGCACCGCCCACTCTTCTATGTAGCAGCGCCCACTTAAATTACTTTCAAAATATTCAACATAATGTTTATCAAATACTAAAGCGATTAAAGACATACAATTCTTAAACGTGACACACTCTTTAATGTTTGTGTCAGTGCTGGATAAGTCACTATATATTGTGATGTCAACATACATGTGCTGTGAGTGATATCAGATACTTGAGTGACAGATCGGATCCCCCTTTTGACACAAACCCCAATCGCAGATTAAATCTCTCAATTCGAGTTGCAGTAAATGTACTGGAAGCTTCAATGGAAATTACTTTCAAAATATTCAACAAATTCAAGTATTGTTCTGTTAAAAGTGTTAACAGGCAGTGACCAACAGTGTAATCACTTAAACCTTCTCCAGACCAATTGAATCATTTGTTTACGAGAATTCCCTCGCAAATCACAAGATCAGAGATGGGTAAAATTAAAAATAATGCGCAATTTCAGCTCTGAAGTTTTAAACTATTACATCATTAATCCTTTCTTCATGTCAAGATTGGTCAAATACATCTCAACGGTTTTCTCAATAATTGTCCATTTGCAGCCCAAGATAAGACTGCTTTGGAATATTACCACTGGAATGGCTGGCTCGTTAATGACCCAGCCATTTCAGTGATATATTTTGAAAAGACGGCTTCTGTTGACCAGCAAATGGACTTTTCTGATAACCATTGCAAAGAAATTTTGAGCGGTTTGCTATTAAAGGATTAACGCAGCTACAGAGTACTAAAAGAGTTATAGAGAAATCTGAGGAATTCTGAATGGTAAGGATGTGGCTGTGTAAAATGACTAGATGGAAAGAATGTTAAAAACAATGCCTTAAAATTCCAACATTATCTTTATCTAGGTATGGAAAAATTAAGCTAGGACGGTTTGTAAAGCAAAACAATAATTGGTATGGCCTAATATAGCTAAGGATTACCTATGAGAATTTCTCGTTGGCTAATATACTGGCTAACACTTTTCAACAGCTTGTTATATCCCGAATACCCCACCCACCAAGAGGGTATATGATATTGGCAGACTTCTATCTATTTGAACTTACTGTTTCCTGTACTTGGTGCTCTGAATAAATGGTCCAGGAACGACCATCTAGACTGTAAGCCACTTTGAAGTGGGTTACCCACTCCGCACAGCAGCCACTCGGCTCCAGGGCACGGCCTCGAATCAGGATTCCTTTAATCAAAGTTACCGACGGAAATTCAACCTGAATGTTAAGCAATAAATAAATAAATGGCTTAATCGATTAATATTAATGCTCGTATGTCTAAATGGGAAGCCTGCCTGCCTGCCTGCCTGCCTGCCTGCCTACCTGCCTGCCTGCCTGCCTGCCTGCCTGCCTGCCTACCTGCCTGCCCGCCTGCCACCTACCCGCCCATCCGCCCACACCACCTGCCCACCCGCTCATCTGCCGACCCGCTCATCTGCCCACCCACCTTCCCACCCACCCACCTTCCCACCCACCCACCTTCCCACCCACCCACCTTCCCACCCACCGCCTGCCTTCCCACCCGCCTGCCTTCCCACCCGCCTGCCTTCCCAACCACCTGCCTTCCCACCCACCTGCGCATCCGTCCGCCGGTCCATCCATTCTGCCATCCGTCTGTCCGTCCATCTGTCTGTCTATCTGGAATTATATCTTCAATTTAAACAAATAATAAAACGAAAAATGATCGCTCAATCAATCAATCAATCAATCAATCAATCAATCAATCAATCAATCAATCAATCAATCAATCAATCAATCAATCAATCAATCAAGGTGGTCAGTCGCTCGGTCGCTCGATCGTTCTGCCTGTCTGTCATTTAATCAATTAATCAATCATGTAATCAATTACTTAGTCAATTAATCATTTAATCAATTATTTAATCAATTAAATAATTTAACATCGAATCAACCACCCTTTTGATTGTTTAACTTTCCAACCAACCGACTGACCAACTGACTGATCGACCGACTGACTGACCAACCAACTGATCAATCGATTAACCAATCAATCAATCAAACAATCCATCAAACAATTATTTAATCGGTTAATCATTTAATCAATTAATCTATCATCCAATCAACCAGTCTACTGATTGACTGACTGACTAACCGGCTGACTGGCCAGCCGACTGACAGCCTGGCCGACTTGCCAGTCAATTGCTCGTCAATCAAGCAATCAATTAATCATTCAATCCACCAACAACCAACCACCAACCCATCATTCAATAAATCAAGTAATCAACTATTTAATCAATTAATCATTTAAACAATTAATCATTTAATTAATTAATCTATCATCGAATCACCCAGCCTATTGGTTGACTGACCAACCACACAACCAACCGACCAACTGACGGACCGACTGACTGACCAACTTACCAATCAATCGATTGATCCGGTGGGTGGGCAGACCGACTGGCAGGCACGTGGTTAGTCAATCAATCAAATTATCAATCAATCGATCCATCAATTATTTAATCAGTTAATCAGTTAATCAATTAATCTATTATCCAATCAACCCGCCTAGTTATTGACCTATTGACTGATCTACTAACCAATAGACTGACCAATCAACCGTCTGACTGACTGACCGACTGATTGACCGACGACCGACTAACCAATCAATCGATCAATCAATCAATCAATCAACCAACAACCAACCAACCACCCAATCACTCAATCAATCAATCAATCAATCAATCAAATAGCCAAGCAATCAGTGTCCCATCTCTTTTATAGACCGCCCTCATCTAGTTCCAAGCAGTGGATGGTCAAATTCTTACTCACCTGAATCCATTGTCTGCGGTCATTGACTGCGGGTGACCACGCGCCTGCGTGCGCAGTTCCAGGAGTTTCTAGAGAGAAAGTTGTATTTAAGCGGGCTTGGTTTGGACTGAAACCATAATGCAGAGCGCCAAACATCTGCTGTTTAACCGACGTTGCTGTGATCAGTTCCGGTAAGACGTATTGTAGCAATGGTGTTTCACATTCTACAACAGATAAATTGTTATTTATAGGATATTTTATATGACGTCATAATCAACTATGTGACGTGTAGGATGACGTCATATTCATTACGTTATGACGGACTCGATTTAGTCCATTTTAAATGCTTAATAGTCTGACACGTTGTACGAATTGTATGTCTTTGCTATTTACCAGGCATGCTGTTGAATATTTTGAAACTAATTTGACTGGCAATGTTGATATCATAGGCAGCAACAGCATCCAGTCAAATTAATTTCAAAATATCCAACAGCTTACCTGTATAGTTTTCTGGAGATTGACAGGCAGGGAGTTCAGAGATCGATCGATCCAAACACAAGCGAGATGATGGTGGAGATTAGCAAGAGATGGGCGAGCATAGCTAAAACCAGAAAGTTCCATTGATCAATTTAATCAAAACAGTCAATTGAAGAATCCAGATTTAGCTATTCCCCTCTCATCTCTATCTAAGCATCAGCACACACCCGCACACACAGCAACACACCCACACGCACGCACGCACGCACGCACACACTTCACTCTTGTTAGGATCGATCGATCACTGTGCTTTCTGGATCTCAATTTCCAGAAACCTATGCAGGTAAGCAGTTGAATATTTTGAATCCAATTTGATTGGGCACAGTTGCCGCCTATGGCAGCAACAGCGCCCAGTGAAATTGGTTTCAAAATATTCAACAGAATGTTTATTAAATAGAAAAGACATGCAATTGTTAAAACAATGCTTATTCCGGCATCAATTGAACTTTCTTAAAGAACTCGATTATGATGTCATCCTCTGATCCTACATGTCGCGTAACTGATAATAACATCTTATGATTGATGGATAAACTGGAATCCTCCATTACGTCACATGCAGGCTGACGTCACACTCATAATTGACAGAACCACTCAATCCTGAACCTGGAGCAGTCCGTCAGTTGTACGAACTCTAACTAGAGACGGGACGATTTGGTTGCCTTTTTATACACCGTTTTCTATTACTCGTTCGTTTGTTCTCTCAATTGTTATTTTGACTCCTTTTTTCCTTTGATCTTCGCCGCATTTCGAAAAGGTGTGAAAAAAGGCGACCAGACCTCTGCAATTCTGATTGGATGTTAGATGTAGAGGGTGACCAAAGGCCCCTCCCCCTCATTAAATCAGGAGCCTGCTGCCATCCAATCAGGTGAGCTTAAGGGTAATTAGCATAATGATTGACAAGGTTTAATACATAGTGTAAGGATGATTGACAGGCTACATGTAGGGACTCGTCTTTTCCTGAGTCAGGGAACTCATTCAATCGTGAAGCCCTGCGGCCCCCACCCCCTCGTTAAATCACGTACTTCCTGTCATTTAATGAGGTCAGCTTTAGGATAATTAGCGTAATGCTGGCTGACAAGGTTGAATGAGGGTAATTAAAATGATTGACAGGGTACATGTCTGGACTCGTCTTTTCCTGGGAACTCATTCAATCACGAAGCCCCGCCCCTCATTATATCATGTGCCTCCTGTCATCCAATGAGGTGAGATTATGGGTACTTAGTTCAATGATTGACAAGGTTCAACGAGTGTAACTAAGTGACAATCTCTTGGAGCCATGCCAAACGCACATGGGTTAATGAATTACATAAGGATGGTTGACAGGCTACATGTCAGGATTCGTATTTTCCTTGGACCAATATGTCCCCATTGAAAGATAGTTGTTTCACATTAGTCATAATCACATAGGTGTCGATATGTCCTGTTATATCACTAACAATATGTTCGGCTCCAGAATTTCACACTTATGTTTAGATAGCTATATATGTAATTGCTAATAGAGTTTACGGTTTAAAAAATTTGTACCATGGAGCAATTTCAAAATACACAATTTAATTGCAACTTACTGTTTTCAAATGTTAATAATTTACTATGATCTGTATCAAAATCTCTATACTCGGTTTGTAACAAGGCTTTTCAAACATAATAACATCTAAATCTAGAGATTGCACCATTCTATGATCAATATTTCTTGTAATAATGTGAAAACCTTTCTATATATATACTATAATTCATCTCCTGACGGAATGTACGGATATGGTCAACAAGATGAATGGAAAGATGGACGAACTGCCCAAAATATGATCTGCTTCTTCCTCTAGCCCATAGCTAATCCTATCCAAGGCCGATGCCAATCCAACCATCTTAAACATATGCCACAGCCAAGAAACTATCATTATTACAATCACACCGGCCATCAGGACTATATGGCACATGTAAGAAACTGTAAATGAGAGTAACAACCCATATACCATTGAATTTTAATATAAGAAGATTAATACACTCCTCTCTGTCCTGCAAATATGTTGTCAATTTATCACATGTCTAATGCCTTTATATTAATAGTACATTGACTTTAACTTGAAACCCATTTCTTCCCATAATATACAGTGCCTGTACAAGTTCTACATGTATAATTTATTTTTTGTTCTATGAAGGGAGCAAAGATCTAAATATAGTCACTGTTTTTGGGGGACCATTTGTTGTGCTACTGCAAATTGTATATTATACATAAAAATTAATTTGAAGCTCAACTTGAATTATAATAATGTCTAGCCACACTATTTATCATTGATGCCTTGCATCAATTGTGTACTTGTATATCTACGTGTATCAGACAAAATGCGAAGTGAACTGCGTTTCAACAATTCATCTTTTTACTGTCATGTGCATTTTCTGCATGGTGAGATGAGAGGAGAGAAAGTGCTTACTATCATCGGCCCTTGAGGGGAAGAGGTTATTGCATTCGGCTCTGTGTGTGCGTGCGTGTGTGAGTGCGTGCGTGCGTGCGTGCGTGCGTGCGTGCGTGCGTACGTGCGCGAGTGCGTGCGTGCGTGCGTGCGTGCGTGCGTGTTTGCTTGCGTGAGTGAGTGGGTGGGTGAGTGAGTGAGTGAGTGAGTGAGTGAGTGAGTGAGTGAGTGAGTGAGTGAGTGAGTGAGTGAGTGAGTGAGGGAGGGAGGGAGGGAGGGAGAGAGGGAGGGAGGGAGGGAGGGAGGGAGGGAGTGAGTGAGTCAGTGAGTGGGTGAGTGAGTGAGTGAGTGAGTGAGTGAGTGAGTGAGTGAGTGAGTGAGTGAGTGAGTCAGTCAGTGAGTGAGCGAGTAAGTGATTGAATGAGTGAGAGAGAGAGAGAGAGAGAGAGAGAGAGAGTGTGTGTGTGTGTGTGCGTGCGGTATTGTATCTAATAAATTATAATTCGAGTTGGATCAAATGTTAATATAGCAAAGAATCTAAAAATTAACTTGATCCAGATCGAATCAAATCGTGACTCTATGGTTAGCTTCAAATTACTACTACGATGTTGCTCAAATATTAACAAAAGAAATCGTGTGAGCTCACATTAAGATTCCACAACTTGGATCATTATGCGGAAAATCAGAAAAATCCTAAAAAAAAAATCAGGGCCAAAGGTTAGCAATTTCATTCCCTGAAAATGCATCAGAATATAATAGGCCGATACCAGGCAGATATCGGGCCGATACTAAAAGAATCGGTGCGGTATCGGCACAGCCTCGGCACAGTGAGCTGCGCTATCTGAGTTTTACTCTAAGTTTCTAGAATCTCAATTTCAAAGTAACTAAAGGCCTACATGTAAGTTATTAAAATATTTGAAAGTAATTAACTGCACCATGTAGCTGCTATAGACAGCACCGGCCTTCAGTAAAATTAGTTTCAACATATTTAGCATAAAAATTATGCTATTGTAAATGATTTGTGTTGACAGGATTAAGATGTGTTCTATGCTTATTCAACATACCTGGAGTACCATCAAACTGGACAGCAGGCGCAGCATCATAGCTGATAATCCCTACAGCTGGAGGTCCCATAACTGGTGGCTGTACAAGTAGAACTGGTTGTAGCTCTTGGTGAACTTGTGGTCCAGTGGCTGGATGTTGGGGAACAGGCGGGAAGAATGGGATCAGTTCTACAGGCAGTGGTCTAGGTGCGCCGTTGGTGATATGGGCTATGTTTTCATGATGGGGTCTTATATCAATGGGTTGTCTCAGAGGTGCTTCGATCTGTGGCTGTTCATAAACAGGGGCTACGAAGACATAATCCGAAACTGGTTTAGATGGCAGATTAAGTGGCGACTGAAGAACAGATTTAGGAAGAAATGGTGGTGGTAGCTGCATAGGTTGACTTCGTGGTTGAGGATGTATCTCTCGTGGAATAAAAACTGGACCGGCATACACCGGATCTCTGACTATGGGGGCTGGTTCCAGGGGAGATTGTCGGACAGTGTCTGGGAGAAATGAGGTTATTGGTCCCGGAAGGTGTGGTTGTTGGGGAAGTATACCTGAGGGCGGTGGACGGTCGGGAAATGGATAATCAGTTGAAAATGGATTCGCTTCTGGAAGAAACGGTGGTATATGACCGGTTGCGTTTAGGAATACCATCGTCGTGTCCGCTAAAATGAATAAGAAAATCGCCAAACTTAAACAATGATGGCAACAACAACAACTTCAACAAACACACAGACACACACACGCACGCACGCAAGGACGCACGCACGCACGCACGCATTCAAGCACGCACGCACGCACACACACACACACACACACACATGCACACTTGCACGCATGCATGCATGGATAAAACGAATACACCCACATACACGCAACCACACATACATTCATGCGCGCGCACACACACACACACGCACACACACACACACTCACACACACACACACACGCACACACACGTGCGTGCACGCGCGCATGCACACGTGCACACATGCATGCATGCATACAACCAATACGCCCACATTCACGCATACACACGCACGCACGCACGCACGCACGCACGCGCGCACACACAACACACACATGCACACACACGCACACACACGTGTGTGCACGCGCGCATGCACACGTTCACGCATGCATGCATGGATACAACCAATACACCCACATACACGCAACCACACATACATTCATGCATGCACACACACACACACACACACACACTCGCGCACACACGTGCGTGCACGCGCGCATGAACACGTGCACGCATGCATGCATGCATACAACCAATACGTTCACATTCACGCACGCACGCACACACGCCCGCCCGCACGCACGCACGCACGCACGCACGCACGCACGCACGCACGCACGCACGCACGCACGCACGCACGCACGCACGCACGCACGCACGCACGCACGCACGCACGCACGCACGCACGCACGCACGCACTCACTCACGCACGCACGCACGCACGCACGCACGCACGCACGCACCCACGCACGCACACACACATGTACACACACACGCACACAGGAACACGCCGAGATATGCACGCAAGTACGAACACGCGAACGCACACACGCATGCTCACACGCACGCACGCACGCACGCACACACACACGTACGCACGCACACACACGCATGCACGCACGCAGACAGACAGACGGACGGACGGACGGACGGACGGACGGACGGACGGACGGAGGGAGGGAGGGAGGGAGGGAGGGAGGGAGGGAGGGAGGGAGGGAGGGACGGACGGACCTTCCCTAATGCGGAGTTGCACTTTGCTGAGATTAACTTCTCTGATAGCTTGTCAGACAGGCAAAGGTACTGTCTCAAGCGTATCAACGAATCAGCAAGGTCCAACTGCCACGTTGATAAGGTCATCCCCAAAATTTCTGATGCGAATTTTCATGTTGAGAAGGATAGAATCCATTGGACGAAAGAAACAGCTAATTGTATTTATAACCATTGGTTGACGGTACTTAGTTTAAACTAAATGTGGGTCAAGGCAATAGCTCCCCTAACATAGGATTAGGAACAAACCTTGTCAATTTAGCAGCTGACTATGATCTCTCACCATCTGAAAAATCAATTCTCGATCGTGGTCTTACTTTTATACCAACTCCAAAACCAAAAACAGGATTAGATTTGCTTTTAGACACAGGTCTTATTGAAGTAGCTAATTTTGGTCATTCAGTAAAAATAGCCCATCATTTTCGAAATTTAAATGGAGAGTCAAAACCATTCACTGGAAAATCCGGTTGGGACCCTCCAGATAGGCTAGTTGATGACAATGTTAAAGCAACCATAAAAACGGTTGCTGGTATAGCCAGATCATTGCCAGTTACAAACAATAAGCAAAACCTTTCATTTCTCGAACGACAGGCTATCAACAAATTACGTAGAAATCAAAATATTATTATAAAACCAGCCGATAAAGGTTCAGCAACTGTGATTATGTCTAGAGAAAACTACATCCGCGAGGCTGAAAGGCAGTTAACTAACACCAGGCATTACAGAAAACTTGATAATTTAATTTGGCCTCAAAACCGACAAAATTTCATTGAAATACTTAATTCATTGCATACAGATAAGTACATCGATAAGAAACAGCTAAAGTATCTGCTAGGTGAGAATAATCCACAAAATCGGACATTTTATATCTTGCCTAAAATCCATAAACCTATCAGCACCTGGTTAGATCCATTGACACCTCCTGGACGACCCATCATTTCAGACTGTGGCAGTGAGTCTTATGGCATTTCAGAATATATTGATTACTATTTAAAGCCCATTGCTAATAGACACAAGAGCTTTCTCAAGAACACTGAACACTTTCTTTCAAAGTTATCCAAATTGTCAGTTCCGAAAGATGCATATTTAGTCACATTAGACATAGATGCTATGTATACCAATATAGATATTGATGCTGGAGTCAATGCTATTAAGAATTCTTTTGTCAAATTTCCTGATCCAGATCGACCAGACACGGAAATTCTAAAATTATTAGAGCTAAGTCTTAAAGGAAACGATTTCCAATTTAATGGTGAAAATTACCTTCAAATCTGTGGATGCGCAATGGGTAAACGATTCAGCACAAATTTTGCCACGATTTATGTTGCGGAGTGGGAAGTGGAGGCACTGAACAAATCAACCAAAAAGCCTCTTCTTTACCTCAGATATCTAGATGACATCTTCATAGTTTGGCAACATTCAGAAGAAGACTTTTGGGAATTTTTTCGCATTTTAAATAACCAAGATTCAAACATCAAGCTAAAAGCTACTATTAGTGGAACATCGGTTGACTTTTTAGATGTCACGATCTATAAGGGTCCTCAATTTGATTCCTCTGGAAAATTAGAATATAAAGTATTCTTTAAGCCAACAGACTCACATCAGCTGCTTCACAAAAAATCATTTCATCCTCCACACACATTTAAAGGTTTGATCAAATCGCAAATCATAAGATTTTTTCGAAACTCTAGCAACAGGCAAAATCTGAATAGTGCATGCTCTACTCTGTTTGATGCTTTGAAAGCACGAGGCTATTCAGCCCGTTTTCTTCGAAAAATTAAAGCAGACACCATCAATGAGCTTGAAAATCTAAAACCTCATAGCGGACCCGAGTTTGAACCTGTCCAAATTAAACACAATAAACCAATCATGTGCGATGGATCAGTTTCTAAATGCGACAAATATAGATGCAAAGTAAACAACTATATTGTAAACCAACAAACATTCCTGAGCTTTCAAACTAAAAATGAATATCATATCCGAACTAATATGCATTGTGATTCTGAGAATGTAGTTTATTTGATTAATTGTGCCCTTTGCCAGAAACAGTATGTTGGTGAAACAAAAAATGCATTTAGAGTGCGTGCTAGACGCCACGTTTCTGATATTAACACCTCAGCAGATACGCCAATTGCTCAACATTTCCAACTTCCTGATCATTCAGTTGAACATCATTTTGAAATCATGCCAATAGAACAGATTCCGACCTTCGATAGTGAGGAAGAAACGAGTTCGTTTCGCAAAATCCGAGAAGGCCATTGGATTAGAACACTCCAAACAAAAGCACCATTTGGAATAAATGTAGATTCGGGAATATCACAAAAGAACAAAATTATCCCATTTCAACTCATATACAATAGACGTAATGTTGAATTAGCGAAAACCATGAAAGACGAATATTCACAGTTGCAATCTAAATTAAAGGAACCGATCAAAGCACGACCAGTAATAGCTTACAATAGAAATCCAAACCTGAAAGATTTGCTAGTAAGATCAAAGTTAGACCTCATGGTTCCTGATAACAATGACAAGGTTTCATCCCTCCCTACCTATTCTTAAATAAATCTAATCCCAACCAAAATCAAAGGTGGGGCAACATGAAATCATATCCGTAGGACATCTTTTAATTTTGTGTCTGCAAAAGTGCGTGCGTTTGTTCATATGTGTGTATGTATATGGGTGTATGCTCGTACATCCGTACGTGCGTGCATCTATACTTGCGTGGGTGTATGTGTGCGGGTGTGTATGTGGGTGTGGGTGCATTAATTCGTGAGTACATCAGTGCGTGGGTGTGTGCGTGCATGCATTCGTGCGTACGTTCGTGCATGCGTTCATGCATGCATTATTGCGTGCAGTCGTGCATGTATTACTGTGTGCATGCATTCGTGCATTCGTACAGGTGCGAGCGTGCGTGCGTGCGTGCGTGCGTGCGTGCGTGCGTGCGTGCGTGCGTGCGTGCGTGCGTGCGTGCGTGCGTGCGTGTGTGATTTCTCTATAATGTAGGATCAATCCCAGCCTTTACCTGTTAAAGCGACCTACTGATAAGTTCACTTTACCCCAACTAATCTCAAGGGGGGACCACTCTAAGTAAATCTAAACTTGGTCTCGATAGGACAAATTTAGGTAAAGAAATTTTTAATTAAATTCCTGTGCCAATGCGTTTTTTTCAATGTAAAGACAGACAGACAGACAGACAGACAGACAGACAGACAGACAGACAGACAGTAGAATTGGTTGGCGGATGGATGGACAGTCGCCCGCACACAGGCATGCATGCTTACACGCTTCCACGCATGCATGGACACATGGACGCACGAATACACACATGCATGCATGCACACATACACACCGCATGCCCTCGTGCAGCCCCGCAGTCACACATGCATGCACACAGGCACGAACGTACACAAATATAATAGTAACTTACAAACACCACACGCTGAGCACCGTGACGCGCACAGTCCTAAACTCGTTGGACAGCCAAGGACGTCAAATCTTAGAGCGATATTTTGATTCCAGGCTACAGGCATAATCCTCAAGGCTTTAAGGTTCAGAGGACAGCCAAACCTATTACGTACAATCACGGTATTGTCTGTGTTCCCGGTCAGTAACTGAAATAGAGCAAAACTATCCTGATAACGGTAGTTACTGGGACGGGACTGGACCAATAGTGGGCCAGTAATAAGCATCATCTGGGTATCATTATATGACATCTATAGAGAATGGGGCGCGGGTAAGTCAGAGCAGTTTAACACGTTCACCGATAAATACATGAAGAAATAAATTCCTTCTGAGGAATAGCATAGGCGCTACTCTGTTAAATATTTTGAAGCTAATATAACTGGAAGCCCTTGCTGCTTGAGGCAGCAACAGCTTCCAGATATATTAATTTCAAAATATTCAACATGCCTCTCGGCCTATTATTGTTTGGAAATTGAGATATGTGGGATTCATGGATGAAAACGTTAAACAGAGTGGTAGTATCGATGTAACACGCCTATATTAAATGTTCTCCATTGGACAATGGTGGGCGGACCAATATCTGATATGATACTTTTGAGCAGTTTGATCAAGGGTGTGGTTCCCTACCGACCGTAATATCAGTGGACTGAGCATCATCTGGGTATTGTTATATTACATCTATAGAGAATACGCCGCAGGTGGTCAGAGCAGTTTAACACATTCACCGATAAATACATGAAAAATTGAATTCCTTCAGCCGAATAGCCACGTCCATATTTTGTTGAATATTTTGAGTTAATATGACTAGAAGCCCTTGCTGCCCGGGGCTTAACTTGTGTACTTCAATGTAATGAAACCAAATAAATCTTAACATATGTGATTTCATTCCATATACATAAATTGCGTAGGTTTATTTGTGAATTTGAATTAGGGACTCATGCCTCTAATTCAATTTGACAACTTAGAAGATTATATTAATTTATACGTAATGAAATCATCCTATGCTAAGATTTATTTCATTTTATTACATCTAGGTACACAATGTAAGGCTCTAAACATATATGATTATAACAATTTTATTTTGAACCATTCTGCAGTGAATATGCACATTTAACGGGGCGGTTACAATATCGAATACGATATCGTCACTGCCCAATTGCCACAAAGGATGTGTACATCGACGCCTAGACCTGTCACTCATTTATCTACAGTCACCTGAAACGTACCTATGAAATACACCCATTTCCACCTAAGCATCTCCCACTCTTCGATGTAGCAGCGCCCGGTTAAATTACTTTCAAAATATTCAACATAATGTATGTCCAATAGTAAAGTGATTAAACACATAGAATTCTTAAACGTGACACACTGTTCAATGTTTGTGTCAGTGCTAGATACGTCACTATATATTCTGACGTCAACATACATGTGACATAAGTGATATCAGATACTTGAGTGACAGATCGAATCCCCCTTCTGACATAAACCCCACTCACAGATTAAATCTCTTAATTCGAGTTGCAGTAAATGTACTGGAAGCCTCAATGGAATTACTTTCAAAATATTCAACAAATCCAGGTATTGGTCCGTTAAAAGAGTTAACAGACATTGACCAACAGTGTAATCACTTACACCTTGTCCAGACCAATTGAATCATTTGTTTTACGAGAATTCCCTCCCAAATCACAAGATCAGAGATGGGTAAAATTAAAAATAATGCACAATTTCAGCTCAGAAGCTTGAAGCTATATTATCACCAATCCTTTCATCATGTTAATTGTTAAGAACATCCCACCTGTTTTCTCAATAATGGCCCATTTGCAGCCCAAGATAAGACTATATTTTTTAATATTACCACTGGAATGGCTGGCTCGTTAATGGACCAGTCATTCTAGTGTTATATTTTCAAAAGGAGGCTTCTGTTGCCCATCAAATGCACTTTTCTGATAACCATTGCAAAACAATTTTGAGTGGTTTGCTATTAAAGGATCAACAAAGATACAGAGAACTAAAAGAGTTATAGAGAAATCTGAAGAATTCTGCATGGGAAGGATGTGGCTGTGTAAAATGACTAGATGGAAAGAAGGTTAAAAACAATGCCTTAAAATTCCGGCATTATCTTTATCTAGGCATGGAAAAATTAAGCTAGGAAGGTTTGTAAAGCAAAACAATAATTGGTATGGCCTAATATAGCTAAGGAATGGCTATGCGAATTTCTCGTTGGCTAATATACTGGTTGGTATGTTCGAATACCCCACCCACCAAGAGGGTATATGAGATTGGCAGGCTTCTATCTATTTGAACTTACTGTTTCTTGCGCTTGGTGCTCTGAATAAATGGTCCAGGAACGACCGTCTAGACTGTAAGCCATTTTGAAGTGGGTTACCCACTCCGCACAGCAGCCACTCGGCGCCAGGGCCCGGCCACGAATCAGGATTCCTTTAATCAAAGTTACCGACGGAAATTCAACCTGAATGTTAAGCAATAAATAAATAAATGACTTAATTGATTAATATTAGTGATCGTATGTCTAAATGGGAAGCCTGCCTGCCTGCCTGCCTGCCTGCCTGCCTGCCTGCCTGCCTGCCTGCCCACATGCCGCCTGCCCGCCCATCCGCCCACCCCACCTGCCCACCCGCTCATCTGCCCACCTGCTCATCTGCCCACCCGCCGTCCCAACCACCTGCCTTCCCACCCACCTGCCCATCCGTCCGCCCGTCCATCCATCCTGCCATCCGTCTGTCCGTCCATCTGTCTGTCTATCTGGAATTATATCTTCAATTTAAACAAATAATAAAACGAAAAATGATCAATCAATCAATCAATCATTCAATCAATCAATAAATCAATCAATCAATCGATCTGATCGATTGAACGATCGAACGATCGATCGATCGATCAATCAATCAATCAATCAATCACTCAATCAATCAAGGTGGTCAGTCAGTCGGTCGCTCGATCGTTCTGCCTGTCTGTCATTTAATCAATTAATCAATCATGTAATCAATTATTTAGTCAATTAATCATTTAATCAATTATTTAATCAATTAAATAATTTAACATCGAATCAACCATCCTTTTGATTGTTTAACTTTCCACCCAACAGACTGACCAACTAACTGATCGACCGACTGACTGACCAACCAACTGATCAATCGATTAACCAATCAATCAATCAAACAATCCATCAAACAATTATTTAATCAGTTAATCATTTAATCAATTAATCTATCATCCAATCAACCAGTCTACTGATTGACTGACTGACTAACCGGCTGACTGGCCAGCCGACTGACAGCCTGGCCGACTTGCCAGTCAATTGATCGTCAATCAAGCAATCAATTAATCATTCAATCAACCAACCAACCAACCAACCAAGCCATCATTCAATAAATCAAGTAATCAACTATTTAATCAATTAATCATTTAAACAATTAATCATTTAATTAATTAATCTATCATCGAATCACCCAGCCTATTGGTTGACTGACCAACCACACAACCAACCGACCAACTGACGGACCGACCAACTGAGCAAATTACCAATCAATCGATTGATCGGGTGGGTGGGCAGGCTGACTGGCAGGCACGTGGTTAGTCAATCAATCAAATTATCAAGCAATCGATCCATCAATTATTTAATCAGTCAATCATTTAATCAATTAATCTATTATCCAATCAACCCGCCTAGTTATTGACCTATTGACTGATCTACTAACCAATAGACTGACCAATCAACCGTCTGACTGACTGACCGACTGATTGACCGACCACCCGACTAACCAATCAATCAATCAATCAATCAATCAATCAATCAATCAACCAACCAACCACCCAATCACTCAATCAATCAATCAATCAACTAGCCAAGCAATCAGTGTCCCATCTCTTTTATAGACCGCCATCATCTAGTTCCAAGCAGTGGATGGTCAGATTCTTACTGACCTGAATCCATTGTCTGAGGTCATTGAGTGCGGGTGACCACGCGCCTGCGTGCGCAGTTCCAGGAGTTTCTAGAGAGAAAGTTGTATTTAGACGGGCTTGGTTTGGACTGAAATCATAATGCAGTGCGCCAAACATCTGCTGTTTAACCGACGTTGCGGTGATCAGTTCCGGTAAGACGTATTGTAGCAATGGTGTTTCACATTCTACAACAGATACATTGTTATTTATAGGATATTTTATATGACGTCATAATCAACTATGTGACGTGTAGGATGACGTCATATTCATTACGTTATGACTAACTCGATTTAGTCCGTTTTAAACGCTTAATAGTCTGACACGTTGTACGAATTGTATGTCTTTGCTATTTACCAGGCATGCTGTTGAATATTTTGAAACTAATTTCACTGGCAATGTTTATGTCATAGGCAGCAACAGCATCCAGTCAAATTAATTTCAAAATATCCAACAGCTCACCTGTATAGTTTTCTGGAGATTGACCGGCAGGGAGTTCAGAGATCGATCGATCCCAACACAAGCGTAGTAATGGTGGAGATTAGCAAGAGATGGGCGAGCATAGCTAAAACCAGAAAGTTCCATTGATCAATTTAATCAAAACAGTCAATTGAAGAATCCAGATTTAGCTATTCCCCTCTCATCTCTATCTAAGCATCAGCACACACCTACACACATACACACACCCACACACACACACACACACACGCACACACGCACGCACGCACGCACGCACGCACGCACGCACGCACGCACGCACACACTTCACTCTTGTTGGGATCGATCGATCACTGTGCTTTCTGGATCTCAATTTCCAGAAACCTATGCAGGTAAGCAGTTGAATATTTTGAATCCAATTTGATTGTGCACAGTTGCCGCCTATGGCAGCAACAGCGTCCAATGAAATTGGTTTCAAAATATTCAACAGAATGTTTATTAAATAGAAAAGACATACAATTTTTAATACAATGATTATTCCGGCATCAATTTAACTTTCTTAAAGAACTCGATTATGATGTCATCCTCTGATCCTACATGTCGCGTAACTGATAATAACATCTTATGATTGATAGATAAACTGGAATCCTCCAATACGTCACATGCAGGCTGACGTCACACTCATAATTGACAGAACTACTCAATCCTGAACCTGGAACAGTCCGTCAGTTGTACGAACTCTAACTAGAGGCGGGACGATTTGGTTGCCTTTTTTCCTTTGATCTTTGCCGCATTTTGAAAAGCTGTGACAAAAGGCGACCAGACCTCTGCAATTCTGATTGGATGTTAGCTGTCGAGGGTGACCAAAAGCCCCCCCCCCCCCTCATTAAATCAGGTGCCTGCTGCCATCCAATCAGGTGAGCTTAAGGGTAATTAGCGTAATGATTGGCAAGGGTTAATACATAGCGTAAGGATGATTGACAGGCTACATGTAGGGACTCATCTTTTCCAGACTCAGGGAACTCATTCAATAGTGATGCCCTGCGGCTCCCACCCCCTCGTTAAATCACGTACTTCCTGTCATTTAATGAGGTCAGCTTTAGGTTAATTAGGGTAATGCTGTCTGACAAGGTTGAATGAGGGTAATTAAAATGATTGACAGGGTACATGTCTGGACTCGTCTTTTCATGGGAACTCATTCAATCACGAAGCCCCGCCCCTCATTAAATCATGTGCCTCCTGTCATCCAATGAGGTGAGATTATGGGTACTTAGTTCAATGATTGACAAGGTTCAACGAGTGTAACTAAGTGACAATCTCTTGGAGCCATGCCAAACGCACATGGGTTAGTGAATTACATAAGGATGTTTGACAGGCTACATGTCAGGATTCGTATTTTCCTGGGACCAATATGTCCCCATTGAAAGATAGTTGTTTCACATTAGTCATAATCACATAGATGTCGATATGTCCTGTTATATCACTAACAATATGTTCGGCTCCAGAATTTCACACTTATGTTTAGATAGCTATATATGCAATTGCTAATAGAGTTTACGGTTTAAAAAATGTGTACCATGGAGCAATTTCAAAATACACAATTTAGTTGCAACTTACTGTTTTCAAATGTTAATAATTTACTATGATCTGTATCAAAATCTCTATACTCGGTTTGTAACAAGGCTTTTCAAACATAATAACATCTAAATCTAGAGATTGCACCATTCTATGATCAATATTTCTTGTAATAATGTGAAAACCTTTCTATATATATACTATAATTCATCTCCTGACGGAATGTACGGATATGGTCAACAAGATGAATGGAAAGATGGACGAACTGACCCAAAATATAA
This sequence comes from Chaetoderma sp. LZ-2023a, assembly GCA_034401795.1. Classification (NCBI taxonomy): domain Eukaryota; kingdom Metazoa; phylum Mollusca; class Caudofoveata; order Chaetodermatida; family Chaetodermatidae; genus Chaetoderma; species Chaetoderma sp. LZ-2023a. Next base: position 24,400,139 of record CM067361.1, on the reverse strand, counting down.
GCTGCTTCTTCCTATAGCCCATAGCTAATCATATCCAAGGCTGATGTTTCTCCAACCATCTTAAACATATGCCACAGCCAAGAAACTATCATTATTACAATCACACCGGCCATCAGGACTATATGGCACATGTAAGAAACTGTAAATGAGAGTAACAACCCATATACCATTGAATTTTAATATAAGAAGATTAATACACTCCTCTCTGTCCTGCAAATATGTTGTCAATTTATCACATGTCTAATGCCTTTACGTTAATAGTACATTGACTTTAACTTGAAACCCATTTCTTCCCATAATATACAGTGCCTGTACGAGTTCTACATGTATAATTTATTTTTTGTTCTATGAAGGGAGCAAAGATCTAAATATAGTCACTGTTTTTGGGGGACCATGTTTTGTGCTACTGCAAATTGTATATTATACATAAAAATTAATTTGAAGCTCAACTTGAATTATAATAATGTCTAGCCACACTATTTATCATTGATGCCTTGCATCAATTGTGTACTTGTATATCTACGTGTATCAGACAAAATGCGAAGCGAACTGCGTTTCAACAATTCATCTTTTTACTGCCATGTGCATTTTCTGCATGGTGAGATGAGAGGAGAGAAAGTGCTTACTATCATCGGCCCTTGAGGGGAAGTGGTTATTGCATTCGGCTCTGTGTGTGCGTGCGTGTGTGAGTGCGTGCGTGCGTGCGTGCGTGCGTGCGTGCGTACGTGCGCGAGTGCGTGCGTGCGTGCGTGCGTGCGTGCGTGCGTGCGTGCGTGTTTGCTTGCGTGAGTGAGTGAGTGAGTGAGTGAGTGAGTGAGTGAGTGAGTGAGTGAGTGAGTGAGTGAGTGAGTGAGTGAGGGAGGGAGGGAGGGAGGGAGGGAGGGAGGGAGTGAGTGAGTGGGTGGGTGAGTGAGTGAGTGAGTGAGTCAGTCAGTCAGTCAGTCAGTGAGTGAGCGAGTAAGTGATTGAATGAGTGAGAGAGAGAGAGAGAGAGAGAGAGAGAGAGTGTGTGTGCATGCGGTATTGTATCTAATAAATTATAATTCGAGTTGGCTCAAATGTTAATATAGCAAAGAATCTAAAAATTAACTTGATCCATATCGAATCAAATCGTGACTCTATGGTTAGCTTCAAATTACTACTACGATGTTGCTCAAATATTAACAAAAGAAATCGTGTGAGCTCACATTAAGATTCCACAACTTGGATCATTATGCGGAAAATCAGAAAAATCCTAAAAAAAAAATCAGGGCCAAAGGTTAGCAATCTCATTCCCTGAAAATGCATCAGAATTTAATAGGCCGATACCAGGCAGATATCGGGCCGATACTAAAAGAATCGGTGCGGTATCGGCACAGCCTCGGCACAGTGAGCTGCGCTATCTGAGTTTTACTCTAAGTTTCTAGAATCTCAATTTCAAAGTAACTAAAGGCCTACATGTAAGTTATTAAAATATTTGAAAGTAATTAACTGCACCGTGTAGCTGCTATAGACAGCACCGGCCTTCAGTAAAATTAGTTTCAACATATTCAGCATAAAAATTATGCTATTGTAAATGATTTGTGTTGACAGGATTAAGATGTGTTCTATGCTTATTCAACATACCTGGAGTACCATCATACTGGACAGCAGGCGCAGCATCATAGCTGATGCTCCCTACAGCTGGAGGTCCCATAACTGGTGGCTGTACAAGTAGAACTGGTTGTAGGTCTTGGTGAACTTGTGGTCCAGTGGCTGGATGTTGGGGAACAGGCGGGAAGAATGGGATCAGTTCTACAGGCAGTGGTGTAGGTGCGCCGTTGGTGATATGGGCTATGTTTTCATGATGGGGTCTTATATCAATGGGTTGTCTCAGAGGTGCTTCGATGTGTGGCTGTTCATAAACAGGGGCTACGAAGACATAATCCGAAACTGGTTTAGATGGCAGATTAATTGGCGACTGAAGAACAGATTTAGGAAGAAATGGTGGTGGTAGCTGCATAGGTTGACTTCGTGGTTGAGGATGTATCTCTCGTGGAATAAAAACTGGACCGGCATACACCGGATCTCTGACTATGGGGGCTGGTTCAAGGGGAGATTGTCGGACAGTGTCTGGGAGAAATGAGGTTATTGGTCCCGGAAGGTGTGGTTGTTGGGGAAGTATACCTGAGGGCGGTGGACGGTCGGGAAATGGATAATCAGTTGAAAATGGATTCGTTTCTGGAAGAAACGGTGGTATATGACCGGTTGCGTTTAGGAATACCATCGTCGTGTCCGCTAAAATGAATAAGAAAATCGCCAAACTTAAACAATGATGGCAACAACAACAACTTAAACAAACACACAGACACACACACGCACGCACGCAAGGACGCACGCACGCACGCACGCACGCATGCACGCACGCACGCACACACACACACACACATGCAGACTTGCACGCATGCATGCATGGATACAACGAATACACCCACATACACGCAACCACACATACATTCATGCGCGCGCACACACACACACACGCACACACACACACACACACTCACACACACACACACGCACACACACGTGCGTGCACGCGTGCATGCACACGTGCACACATGCATGCATGCGTACAACCAATACGCCCACATTCACGCATACACAGGCACGCACGCACGCACGCACGCGCGCACACACAACACACACATGCACACACACGCACACACACGTGTGTGCACGCGCGCATGCACACGTTCACGCATGCATGCATGGATACAACCAATACACCCACATACACGCAACCACACATACATTCATGCACGCACACACACACACACACACACACACACACTCGCACACACACGTGCGTGCACGCGCGCATGAACACGTGCACGCATGCATACAACCAATACGTTCACATTCACGCACACGCACGCACGCACGCACGCACGCACGCACGCACGCACGCACGCACGCACGCACGCACGCACGCACGCACGCACGCACGCACGCACGCACGCACGCACGCACGCACGCACGCACGCACGCACGCACGCACGCACGCACGCACGCACGCACGAGACACACACACAACACACACTCAAACACACACGCACACATGTACACACACACGCACACAGGAACACGCCGAGATATGCACGCAAGAACGAACACGCGAACGCACACACGCATGCTCACACGCACGCACGCACGCACACACACACGTACGCACGCACACACACTCATGCACGCAGACAGACAGACAGACAGAGAGACAGACAGACAGACAGACAGACGGACAGATGGACGGACGGACGGACGGACGGACGGACGGACGGACGGACGGACGGACGGACGGACGGACGGAGGGAGGGAGGGAGGGAGGGAGGGAGGGAGGGAGGGAGGGAGGGAGGGAGGGACGGACGGACGGACGGAGGGACGGGCGGGCGGGCGGGCGGGCGGGCGGGCGGACGGGCGGACGGGCGGACGGGCGGACGGGCGGGCGGGCGGGCGGGCGGGCGTATGTGCGTGCGTTCGTTCGTTCGTTCGTTCGTTCGTTCGTTCGTTCGTTCGTTCGTTCGTTCGTTCGTTCGTTCGTTCGTTCGTTCGTTCGTTCGTTCGTTCGTTCGTTCGTTCGTTCGTTCGTTCGTCCGTGCGTGCGTCCGGGCGTTTGTTCGTATGTGTGTATGTGTGTGGGTGTGTGCTCGTACATCCGCACGTGTGTGCATCTATACTTGCGTGGGTGTATGTGTGCGTGTGTGTGTGTGCATGCATTAATTCGTGAGTACATTAGTGCGTGGGTGTGTGCGTGCATGCATTCGTGCGTTCGTTCGTGCATGCGTTCATGCATGCATTATTGCGTGCATTCGTGCATGTATTACTGTGTGCATGTGTTATTGCATTCATTCGTGCATTCGTTCAGATGTGTGCGTGCGTGCGTGCGTGCGGGCGGGCGTGCATTCGTGTGTGTGTGATTTCTCTATAATGTAGGATCAATCCCAGCCTTTACCTGTTAAAGCGACCTACTGATAAGTTCATTTTACCCCAACTAATCTCAAGGGGGGACCACTCTAAGCAAATCTAAACTTGGTCTCGATAGGACAAATTTAGGTAAAGAAATTTGTAATTAAATTCCTGTGCCAATGCGTTTTTTTCAATGTAAAGACAGACAGACAGACAGACAGACAGACAGACAGACAGACAGACAGACAGACAGACAGACAGACAGACAGACAGACAGACAGACAGACAGACAGACAGACAGACAGACAGACAGACAGACAGACAGACAGACAGACAGACAGACAGACAGACAGACAGACAGACAGACAGACAGACAGTAGAATTGGTTGGCGGATGGATGGACAGTCGCCCGCACACAGGCATGCATGCTTGCACGCTTCCACGCATGCATGGACACATGGACGCACGAATACACGCATGCATGCATGCACACATACACACCACATGCCCTCGTGCAGCCCCGCAGTCACACATGCATGCACACAGGCACGAACGTACACAAATATAATAGTAACTTACAAACACCACACGCTGAGCACCGTGACGCGCACAGTCCTAAACTCGTTGGACAGCCAAGGACGTCAAATCTTAGAGCGATATTTTGATTCCAGGCTACAGGCATAATCCTCAAGGCTTTAAGGTTCAGAGGACAGCCAAACCTATTACGTACAATCACGGTATTGTCTGTGTTCCCGGTCAGTAACTGAAATAGAGCAAAACTATCCTGATAACGGTAGTTACTGGGCCGGGACTGGACCAATAGTGGGCCAGTAATAAGCATCATCTGGGTATCATTATATGACATCTATAGAGAATGCGCCGCGGGTAAGTCAGAGCAGTTTAACACGTTCACCGATAAATACATGAAGAAATAAATTCCTTCTGAGGAATAGCATAGGCGCTACTCTGTTAAATATTTTGAAGCTAATATGACTGGAAGCCCTTGCTGCTTGAGGCAGCAACAGCTTCCAGATATATTAATTTCAAAATATTCAACATGCCTCTCGGCCTATTATTGTTTGGAAATTGAGATATGTGGGATTCATGGATGAAAACGTTAAACAGAGTGGTAGTATCGATGTAACACGCCTATATTAAATGTTCTCCATTGGACAATAGTGGGCGGACCAATATCTGATATGATACTTTTGAGCAGTTTGATCAAGGGTGTGGTTCCCTACCGACCGTAATATCAGTGGACTGAGCATCATCTGGGTATTGTTATATTACATCTATGGAGAATACGCCGCAGGTGGTCAGAGCAGTTTAACACATTCACCGATAAATACATGAAATATTGAATTCCTTCAGCCGAATAGCCACGTCCATATTTTGTTGAATATTTTGAGTTAATATGACTAGAAGCCCTTGCTGCCCGGGGCTTAACTTGTGTACTTCAATGTAATGAAACCAAATAAATCTTAACATATGTGATTTCATTCCATATACATAAATTGCGTAGGTTTATTTGTGAATTTGAATTAGGGACTCATGCCTCTAATTCAATTTGACAACTTAGAAAATTATATTAATTTATACGTAATGAAATCATCCTATGCTAAGATTTATTTCATTTTATTACATCTAGGTACACAATGTAAGCCTCTAAACATATATAATTATAACAATTTTATTTTGAACCATTCTGCAGTGAATATGCACCTTTAACGGGGCGGTTACAATATCGAATACGATATCGTCACTGCCCAATTGCCACAAAGGATGTGTACATCGACGCCTATACCTGTCACTCATTTATCTACAGTCACCTGAAACGTACCTATGAAATACACCCATTTCCACCTAAGCATCTCCCACTCTTCGATGTAGCAGCGCCCAGTTAAATTACTTTCAAAAGATTCAACATAATGTTTGTCCAATAGTAAAGTGATTAAACACATAGAATTCTTAAACGTGACACACTGTTCAATGTTTGTGTCAGTGCTAGATACGTCACTATATATTCTGACGTCAACATACATGTGACATAAGTGATATCAGATACTTGAGTGACAGATCGAATCCCCCTTCTGACATAAACCCCACTCACAGATTAAATCTCTTAATTCGAGTTGCAGTAAATGTACTGGAAGCCTCAATGGAAATTACTTTCAAAATATTCAACAAATTCAGGTATTGGTCCGTTAAAAGAGTAACAGACATTGACCAACAGTGTAATCACTTAAACCTTGTCCAGACCAATTGAATCATTTGGTTTACGAGAATTCCCTCCCAAATCACAAGATCAGAGATGGGTAAAATAATGCACAATTTCAGCTCAGAAGCTTGAAGCTATTATATCACCAATCCTTTCATCATGTTAATTGTTAAGAACATCCCACCTGTTTTCTCAATAATGGCCCATTTGCAGCCCAAGATAAGACTATATTTTTTAATATTACCACTGGAATGGCTGGCTCGTTAATGGACCAGTCATTCTAGTGTTATATTTTCAAAAGGAGGCTTCTGTTGCCCATCAAATGCACTTTTCTGATAACCATTGCAAAACAATTTTGAGCGGTTTGCTATTAAAGGATCAACAAAGATACAGAGAACTAAAAGAGTTATAGAGAAATCTGAGGAATTCTGCATGGGAAGGATGTGGCTGTGTAAAATGACTAGATGGAAAGAAGGTTAAAAACAATGCCTTAAAATTCCGGCATTATCTTTATCTAGGTATGGAAAAATTAAGCTAGGAAGGTTTGTAAAGCAAAACAATAATTGGTATGGCCTAATATAGCTAAGGAATGGCAATGAGAATTTCTCGTTGGCTAATATACTGGTTGGTATGTTCCGAATACCCCACCCACCAAGAGGGTATATGATATTGGCAGGCTTCTATCTATTTGAACTTACTGTTTCTTGCGCTTGGTGCTCTGAATAAATGGTCCAGGAACGACCGTCTAGACTGTAAGCCATTTTGAAGTGGGTTACCCACTCCGCACAGCAGCCACTCGGCGCCAGGGCCCGGCCACGAATCAGGATTCCTTTAATCAAAGTTACCGACGGAAATTCAACCTGAATGTTAAGCAATAAATAAATAAATGACTTAATTGATTAATATTAGTGATCGTATGTCTAAATGGGAAGCCTGCCTGCCTGCCTGCCTGCCTGCCTGCCTGCCTGCCTGCCCACATGCCGCCTGCCCACCCATCTGCCCACCCCACCTGCCCACCCGCTCATCTGCCCACCTGCTCATCTGCCCACCCGCCGTCCCAACCACCTGCCTTCCCACCCACCTGCCCATCCGTCCGCCCGTCCATCCATCCTGCCATCCGTCTGTCCGTCCATCTGTCTGTCTATCTGGAATTATATCTTCAATTTAAACAAATAATAAAACGAAAAATGATCAATCAATCAATCATTCAATCAATCAATCAATCACTCAATCACTCAATCAATCAACGTGGTCAGTCAGTCTGTCGCTCGATCGTTCTGCCTGTCTGTCATTTAATCAATTAATCAATCATGTAATCAATTATTTAGTCAATTAATCATTTAATCAATTATTTAATCAATTAAATAATTTAACATCGAATCAACCAGCCTTTTGATTGTTTAACTTTCCACCCAACAGACTGACCATCTGACTGATCGACCGACTGACTGACCAACCAACTGATCAATCGATTAACCAATCAATCAATCAAACAATCCATCAAACAATTATTTAATCAGTTAATCATTTAATCAATTAATCTATCATCCAATCAACCAGTCTACTGATTGACTGACTGACTAACCGGCTGACTGGCCAGCCGACTGACAGCCTGGCCGACTTGCCAGTCAATTGATCGTCAATCAAGCAATCAATTAATCATTCAATCAACCAACCAACCAACCAACCCATCATTCAATAAATCAAGTAATCAACTATTTAATCAATTAATTATTTAAACAATTAATCATTTAATTAATTAATCTATTATCGAATCACCCAGCCTATTGGTTGACTGACCAACCACACAACCAACCGACCAACTGACGGACCGACCGACTGAGCAAATTACCAATCAATCGATTGATCGGGTGGGTGGGCAGGCTGACTGGCAGGCACGTGGTTAGTCAATCAATCAAATTATCAAGCAATCGATCCATCAATTATTTAATCAGTCAATCATTTAATCAATTAATCTATTATCCAATCAACCCGCCTAGTTATTGACCTATTGACTGATCTACTAACCAATAGACTGACCAATCAACCGTCTGACTGACTGACCGACTGATTGACCGACGACCCGACTAACCAATCAATCAATCAATCAATCAATCAACCAACCAACCACCCAATCACTCAATCAATCAATCAATCAACTAGCCAAGCAATCAGTGTCCCATCTCTTTTATAGACCGCCATCATCTAGTTCCAAGCAGTGGATGGTCAGATTCTTACTGACCTGAATCCATTGTCTGAGGTCATTGACTGCGGGTGACCACGCGCCTGCGTGCGCAGTTCCAGGAGTTTCTAGAGAGAAAGTTGTATTTAGACGGGCTTGGTTTGGACTGAAATCATAATGCAGTGCGCCAAACATCTGCTGTTTAACCGACGTTGCGGTGATCAGTTCCGGTAAGACGTATTGTAGCAATGGTGTTTCACATTCTACAACAGATACATTGTTATTTATAGGATATTTTATATGACGTCATAATCAACTATGTGACGTGTAGGATGACGTCATATTAATTACGTTATGACTAACTCGATTTAGTCCGTTTTAAACGCTTAATAGTCTGACACGTTGTACGAATTGTATGTCTTTGCTATTTACCAGGCATGCTGTTGAATATTTTGAAACTAATTTGACTGGCAATGTTTATGTCATAGGCAGCAACAGCATCCAGTCAAATTAATTTCAAAATATCCAACAGCTCACCTGTATAGTTTTCTGGAGATTGACAGGCAGGGAGTTCAGAGATCGATCGATCCCAACACAAGCGTAGTGATGGTGGAGATTAGCAAGAGATGGGCGAGCATAGCTAAAACCAGAAAGTTCCATTGATCAATTTAATCAAAACAGTCAATTGAAGAATCCAGATTTAGCTATTCCCCTCTCATCTCTATCTAAGCATCAGCACACACCTACACACATCCACACACCCACACACACACATACACACACGCACGCACGCATGCACGCACGCACGCACGCACGCACGCACGCACGCACACACTTCACTCTTGTTGGGATCGATCGATCACTGTGCTTTCTGGATCTCAATTTCCAGAAACCTATGCAGGTAAGCAGTTGAATATTTTGAATCCAATTTGATTGTGCACAGTTGCCGCCTATGGCAGCAACAGCGCCCAATGAAATTGGTTCAAAATATTCAACAGCATGTTTATTAAATAGAAAAGACATACAATTTTTAAAACAATGATTATTCCGGCATCAATTTAACTTTCTTAAAGAACTCGATTATGATGTCATCCTCTGATCCTACATGTCGCGTAACTGATAATAACATCTTATGATTGATAGATAAACTGGAATCTTCCATTACGTCCCATGCAGGCTGACGTCACACTCATAATTGACAGAACTACTCAATCCTGAACCTGGAACAGTCCGTCAGTTGTACGAACTCTAACCAGAGGCGGGACGATTTGGTTGCCTTTTTTCCTTTGATCTTTGCCGCATTTTGAAAAGCTGTGACAAAAGGCGACCAGACCTCTGCAATTCTGATTGGATGTTAGCTGTCGAGGGTGACCAAAAGCCCCTCCCCCTCATTAAATCAGGTGCCTGCTGCCATCCAATCAGGCGAGCTTAAGGGTAATTAGCGTAATGATTGGCAAGGGTTAATACATAGCGTAAGGATGATTGACAGGCTACATGTAGGGACTCATCTTTTCCAGACTCAGGGAACTCATTCAATAGTGATGCCCTGCGGCTCCCACCCCCTCGTTAAATCACGTACTTCCTGTCATTTAATGAGGTCAGCTTTAGGTTAATTAGCATAATGCTGGTTGACAACGGTTAATGAGGGTAATTAAAAATGATTGACAGGTTATATGTCTTGACACGTCTTTTGCTGGGAACGCATTCAATCACGAAGCACCGCCCCTCATTAAATCATGTGAGTCCTGTCATCCAATGAGGTGAGATTACGGATACTTAGTGCAATGATTGACAAGGGTCAATGAGTGTAACTAAGTGACAATCTCTTGGAGCCATGCCACACGCACATGGGGTAATGTATTGCATAAGGATCATTGACAGGCTACATGTCTGGACTAGTATTTTCCTCGGACCAATATATCACCATTTAAAGATAGGTGGTTCACATTAGTCATAATGGCATAGATGTCGATATGTCCTGTAATATCTCTTGCAAAAGGTTCGGCTCCAGAATTTCACACTTATGTTTAGATAGATATATATGAATTTGCTAATAGGGTTTACGGTTTAAAAAATGTATACCATGGAGTAATTTCAAAATACGCACTTTAGTTGCAACTTACTGTTTTCAAATGTTAATAAGTTACTATATTCTGTATCAGAATCTCTATACTCGGTTTGTAACAGGGCTTTCAAACATAATACCATATAAAACTAAATATTGCACCATTCTCTCATCAACTATTTCTTGTAATAATGAGAAAACCTTTCTATATATCCTATAGTTTATCTCCTGATAGAATCTTAATTATAAAACAAAACCCCAATGATTTACACATATGGTCAACAAGATGGATGGAAAGATTGACGAACTGCCGAAAATATGATCTGCTTCTTCCTATAGCGCATAGCTAATCCTATCCAAGGCCGATGCCATTCCCAACCATCGTAAACATATGCAGCTGCCAAGAAACTATCATTATTACAATCACACCAACTACCAGGCCTACATGGCACATGTAAGAAACTGTAAATGAAAGTAACAATTTTAATATAAGAAGAATAACACACTTCTCTATATCCGGCAAATATGTTGTCAATTTATCACATGTTAATGCCTATATTGTAATAGTACATTGACTTTAATTGGAAACCCATTTCTTCCTATATTATACAGTGCCTGTACCAGTTCTACATATATAATTTATTTTTTGTTCTATGAAGGGGTCAAAGATCTAAATATAGTCACTGTCTTTGGTGGAACATTTGTTGTGCTATTGCAAATGGTATATTATATAAAAAAAAACAATTTGAAGCTCAACTTGAATTATAATAATGTCTGGCCACGCTATTTATCATTGATGCCTTGCATCAATTGTGTACTTGTATATCTACGTGTATCGGACGAAATGCGAAGCGGACTTCGCATCAGCAATTCATCTTATTACTGACATGTGCATTTTCTGATTGGCGAGATGAGAGGAGAGAAAGTGCTTATTATCATCGTCCTTTGAGGGGAGGAGGGTATTGCATTCGTGCATTCGTGTGTGCGTGCGTGTGTGAGTGCGTGCGTACGTGCGTGAGTCTGTGTGTGCGTGCGTGCGGGCGGGCAGGCGTGCTTGCTTGCTTGAGTGAGTGAGTGAGTGAGTGAGTGAGTGAGTGAGTGAGTGAGTGAGTGAGTGAGTGAGTGAGTGAGTGAGTGAGTGAGTGAGTGAGTGAGTGAGTGAGTGAGTGAGTGAGTGAGTGAGTGAGTGAGTGAGTGAGTGAGTGAGTGAGTGAGTGAGAGTGTATGTGTGTGTGTGGGCGGAACTGTATCTAATAACTTCTAATTCGAGTTGGCTCAAATGTTAACATAGCAAAGAATCTAAAAATAAACTCGGATACGGGTCGGAGCAGATCGTGGTTCTATGGTTAGCTTCAAATTACTGCTACGATGTTGCCAATATATTAACAAGAGAAATCGTGTGAGCTCACATTAATATTCCACAACTTGGATCATTATGCGGAAACTCAGAAAAATCTTAAAAAAACAAAACAACGGAGGGCGAAGGTTATCAATCTCTTTCCCTGATCATGCATCAGAGTTTTACTCCTAAGTTTCTAGAATCTCAATTTCAAAGTAACTATAGGCCTACATGTAAGCTATTAAAATATTTGAAAGTAATTAACTGCACCGTGTAGCTGCTATAGACAGCACCAGCCTTCAGTAAAATTAGGTTCAACATATTCGGCATAATAATTATGCTATTGTAAATGATTGGTGTTGAAAGGATTAATATGTGTTCTACGCTTATTCAACATACCTGGAGTACCATCAAACTGGACAGCAGGCGCAGCATCATAGCTGATAATCCCTACAGCTGGCGGTCCCATAACTGGTGGCTGTCCAAGTAGAACTGGCTGTGGATTTTGGTCAATTTGTGGTACAGGGGCTGGACGTTGGGGAACAGGTGGGAAGAATGGGATCGGCTCGACAGGCGGTGGTGTAGGTGTGCCGTTGGCGATATGGGCTATGTATTCATGTTGGGGTCTTATAGCAATGGGTTGTCTCAGAGGTGCTTCGATGTGTGGCTGTTCATAAACAGGGGCTACAAAAACATAATCCGAAACTGGTTTAGATGGTAGATTAAGTTGCGACTGAAGAACGGATTCAGGAAGAAATGGTGGTGGTAGCTGCATAGGTTGACTTCGTGGTTGAGGATGTATCTCTCGTGGAATAAAAACTGGACTGGCATACACGGGATCTCTGACTATGGGGGCTGGTTCAAAGGGAGATTGCCGGACAGTGTCTGGGAGAAATGAGGGTGTTGGTCCCGGAAGGTGTGGTTGTTGGGGAAGTATACCTGAGGCCGGTGGACGGTCGGGAAATGGATAATCAGTTGGAAATGGATTCGCAGGAAGTGCTTCTGGAAGAAACGGTGGTATATGACCGGTTGCGTTTAGGAATACCATCGTCG